>VDFB02058242.1:623145116-623665914 GCA_007258455.2 Sequoia sempervirens
AAAAAGTGGCCACTTAAGCCCCCTTTTTGGGAACCATCTTGGTGCAATTACCCCTAAATATTATTTGAATTCTATTACACTTATTTTATTTCATTTGATTTTGGATATGGGTAAGTATTGATTTTATTTCATTTTAATAGATATTATTTAACTTTTATAATAATTATTTCATCTATTTGATATTAGATGTGGATTATATTGATTTGATTTAATTTTAGACATAATCATATTGATTGCCTTATTATTTTATATTTACATTAATTTATATAATAAGATAAATTTTAATAGTCAATCATGATTTTCAAACACTAATAAAAAAATCAAACAAAATAATAACAAAATTATTGAAACAATAAGACAGTAAACTCTAATAACCAATGAATTTTCCTAACACTATAAAAAATTAAAGAAAATGATAGTTTGATAAAATTATTGGGGCAATCGATATCACATTATAGTATTACATTACATGCTAGGTACTAATAAAGTCATAATGGGTTTAAATTTTTACTAAATTGGCATCTTCTTCCGAAACATTTTGTATTTTCTTAAGCCTAAAATGCTAGACGTTCATATAGGTCGCGGACTGATCACCTGCCATCGACAACCGGCATGACAAGTTTTTGACTCGCTGATAGGTTCCCCATCTTTGATTGTTGTGGTATATATATATTCATGTAGGCCTGCTCGAATCCATCATAATCCTACACAAACAAACCATTAAAGCTTTTTCCTGCTATTTAGGTGGGTCAAACTTTTTATCTCAGAGAAAGATGTCTAATGGAGGGCAAGCAGCTACTGCTCTGTTTAGAAGGTAATTGGTTCATTTTTGTCATTGCTCTACTAGATCTTGATCCGTTAGGTTTTAATGTTCTCATGTTGAATTGTGGATTGCAAGGCAAGGTAGTAATAATCACAGGCGGGGCATCAGGCATTGGTGAAGCCACCATTCGTCTCTTCACAAATCATGGAGCCAAAGTCATCGTCGCTAACATTTCTGATGTCTCTGGTTCGAAACTCGCGGAGTCGCTTTTTCCGTCGATCACATTCATCCACTATAACGTAAGCAAAGAGCAAGACGTGAGAGCAGCAATGGATCTAGCCATGGAAAAACACGGGCGACTGGACATCATGTTTAATAACGTAGGAACCAGCGATGCCTAGAAAGGCAGCGTTGCAGAATATGAGATGGAGCAATTTGAACGAGCGATGGACGTTAACGCCAAAGGATTAATGCATGACATTAAGCACGCAACCCGCGTTATGATCCCCAACAGAAAGGGAAACATTATCTCTATAGCTAGTATTGCAAGGATGATAGGTGGCATAGGACCTTATGGGTACATGGCCTCCAAGCATGCAATTATAGGCTTGACAAAAACCAGTGCAGCCGAGCTTGGGAAATATGGTATCAGAGTAAATAGTATTTCTCCTTCTGGGTTTGCTACAAATTTGACAATGAAGTTCTTTGAAAAGGAATCATCAGAAGAGGTAAAGGCTAAGATAGACGCCTTTGCTGACAGCATAGGCAACTTAAAGGAAGCAAGTCTTAGGGCCAACGATATTGCAGTGGCGGCATTGTATTTAGCCTGTGAGGATTCAAAGTATGTAATCGGTCATAATCTCATTGTGGACGGTGATATTACAGCAGTAAACAAGGATTAGGGACTGTACAAATGATCAAAATCCTTTCTAATTATCCAGTGGTACTTATTTTTCTCTCCACTACTAAAATGACTGTTCTATATTGTTAGTGGTGTGAAAATGGGTTTGAGGATGATATTTGGAACGATTACCATTTCATGATGGGAATTCGTTGGATTACGTGTGATGTATTAAGAAATTATTAATAAAATTGGATTTTAGGCATTCTTCTCTGGCTTAGCTTATCTGTGTGGTTTTTTTTTTTTTTGGCTACTGTGGTAGTGGATCTGCTTTCAATATTGGAAAGTCTTGGCTCCTCGTTCAACTCTTTCTATTTGGTGTTTAATAATTGATATGTAATTGATTGTCAGTTCTTCACCTTTACTTCTTGAGTTCGTCATGTTCGAGAGTCTAAGAATATCAATTTATCATTTCCTTTTTACATAATGAATAATTCTCTTTGGCTCACATCTGTGTTCAAATGTGCATTCTGCTCAATGGGTAGACATTGTTCTTATAAATTGATTATTACATTTATATTACAATATAACCAAAACTGACCTAAAACTTAAAAAGCTATTGTGAATATACAATTTTCACCATTACAATAATATCATTGATATCAAAATTAACATTTCTAATTGTTTATTTCATTTTTGCCATCTGATCCATGGGTTAAAAAATGACCCAAATGTCTTTTTATGGCTATGGATCTAAACGTTGTACTTTTACCATTCAAAAAAAATAGTTTCCTGCCTTGGTGATCACTTCACTAGTCATTGTGACTTGATTTAGCATTCATTTTGCTGATTTGTATGTTGGTTGTTATATTTAAGTACATTCCTTCACTCATTCGAAAAATGAAATATTAGGACATCCTAGGTCATCCACTAGTAAGCATGTCTATTTGGAGAATAAAATGAATGTAGTTGCAATTACATCAAAGGTCACTTCATCCTAGGCCCATCAAGTGAATATTATATTTGATCTTTCTATCTCTATTAGCTATATTACTTCATTTATGTGACAAGCTACTCAAGATCCTAATATTCCTTCATGAAGGATTTATCATTTAAACCTTAATATGGCTACCCAATCAAATAATAATGAAGTACTCTTTGATGCTTATGTTAAGAAAAAAATTGCAAGATCAAGGAAAATCATATGACTATGATAGTACTTACTAATACTCAATCTCCTCAATAATTGACTACTTTTTTGCATAATTCAAACTAGTGGAAATTCCATTTCAACGTTTCTTTTAACAGTGTATCCTCCCATCCTTCTTTTGAATCTCCTAACATAATTATCAATTATATGGATATAAAACCTCATTTTATCAACCTTAGCATCACTTCTACCTATTCCATACCTAATTCTAGTGGTCCCTCCCTTTTCAACTCTATTAGTGTTCAAATCACATCCTATTCTTCCTTGCATATACCTACTATTCAACACACACCAAAATATTGAGAGGGGGGTGAATCAATATTCTATCAAATCTCAAACCCTCTGGAACAAATAGATACTTCAAACACTAATGCATAAACATGAACATGAAAGATGAACACAATGCACAACACAACACCATATGTACGTGGAAAACCCCAAAGGGAAAAAACCATGGTGAGAAATGCTGCTAGGAGCTACTATCCTAATCTAGCCTCACAAATGAATAATAGTTACAACTTTATTTTAGGATTACAACCTAAGGAAGCTACAAATCCTTGAATATAGATTTTAGGGTAACTCAAATGGAAACTACAACTCCCTGATTATACTCTTTTTAGGGCTACAACCCAAGGAAGCTACTACTCCCTGATCTGAGAACAAACTCAAAAATGATTACAGAATGATAGTCCTTCCACTATCTGAAACTAACAATTAGACTCAATCCTTTTGATTATTGCAATTCTACTTTATCCCTTATCTTTGATGAATGCAATTCTACTTTTTCTCTTCTTCAAATTTCTTCTCTACTGCCTATTAGCTCACTATTTTTAGCATTCAAGAAGTTTTTCCTTTGGCTCACTACCTTCGAAAAATAATTAAGCACACTTCTTCACTTTCCTTCTATCACAAAGATAGGATTAAAATGAATCTAGATGAGATTTATCATTTTAGCTCTCTCTTTTAGTCACTTACATAATTTCCATAATGCATCACATCTCATGTCATTCATCGATGTACATCAACCAAGTTTCCAATATATACATGATATTCCATTGATTTCAATTCGTATGTTGGCATACAACAAAGAATATTAAATTTGCAAGTCAGTCAAGGATAAAATAATCAACTTGAAATGTGTAAGGGGAAAGACCCAGAAGACTACACACAACACTAGGAAGAGGAACATGTCTTTTGGATTCCAACACATGCTTAACTTGGTCCCAAAATATCTTCATACCTTTGGTCTTCTATGAACATCATTTACATAGTTTTAAAATTTAGATTAGGTTAGCCCTAAGCAAAAAAACATGTATCTTGTAATGTATGTTGGCCTTCACAACATTTGCAATACTCATGAATGATAAAACATTATTTGTGCTTCTCCAAGATAAATTGGTATGACCCATACAACACTTTGAGACACTCCTTAAGATCCACTTACACTTGAACTTGTAGCACACAGCATCAACATTCCTCAGTTGGCAAGACAAAATCATAAGCCAACAAAACCTTCATTCCAAACCACAACCTGTACTAGAGAATCCAAAAGAAACTTTGAGGAACAACATCAAAAATCATATGATATTTAGGAACACTCTCATACATTCCATTCACAATTTCATGTAGCAACAAGCTAGCACTGGATCCATTAGACATTGAAGTCATTCATCGAACAATATAGTCTTGTACTCTATCACTTCTAACTTTCTCTGTAGAAGGATTATTGACACTAAACTTTGGGTATAACCCCTTCACAACTGTAAGAACTTAACTTATCATCCACACAACCAAATCTACAAATATAGAGATATGGAGAGTCAACCTTTACACCTCTGTGAACATCCTTATAGAAATAACATAGTCCTCAAAATATCACTTTCAAAAACACCTTTTCAGTGACCCAAAATACATGAAACTTGGATGAAACATGCCTTGAGACACCATGGAGCTATATTCCAATTTGTAGGGGCAAGACATCATCAACAAAGGAATACAAAGCATTCCTCATAGATTTTGGAAACCAAACTTCTAGACTACAACATACTTCATAACACTTTTGACATCAATGATAAGCAAACTTGAACAATCTCCCCCTTTGGGATTGATGGTAAAACCAGTTTGATGATGCACATTCTATCCCTCTTTGACATCAAGGAAAAAGGGGAAAAAAAAATTATCTCCCTTTTCTGATCTCTCCCCCTTTGAACAACAACCACTACCTACTCCCCTAAGAGGTAGCCACTATTAGTCTAGGAATGAAGATATGACTTGAATTACTCCCTCTGAAAAAATGCACCAACTATGCATCTAGAAAGAAGGATGGGAAATTACCCCTGATGTCTCCATAAGATATTGAAATGTATTCTTTGCAAGTACCTTTGTGAAAATGTTTGCAATCTAATCCTTTGTTGATACATACTCCAACTTCACTTCTTTATCTACATCCTTCTCTCTTAGAAAGTGATATCTAATTCATATGTGTTTGGTTCTAGAATGTATCACTAGATTATTGGATTTATTTATGGCACTTTTGTTATAGCATAGAATATGAATGGGCTCATCATACTTTATCTTGATATCCTTCAATATTTTCTTCATCCATAATACTTGAGTACAACAAGATGCTAGAGAAATATACTTTGCTTCTTTTGTTGATAAAGATATTGAATCTTCCTTCTTATTATGCCATGAAACCAACTTATTTCCCAAAAATAAAGTACCATCACTGGTACTCCTATCATCAATACACCCAATCCAATCAACATTAATGTATGCACTAAAATCAAATTCATTACCTTTTGGATACCATAACCCATAATCTAGAGTGCTCTTCAAGTATTTGAAGATTTTCTTGACTACCTTCACATGAGTTTCTTTAGGATTAGATTGAAATATTGCAACCAAACATACCTCATGCATGATATCAAGTCTTAAAGTAGTTAAGTACAATAAACTTCCAATCATAGATCTATATAGAGTTTGATCAGCTAGGGGAGGCTCGTGATCTTTCCTCAAATGACAACTAGTTACCATAGGAGTACTCACTATTTTGTAATATTCCATACCAAACATTTTCAACATTTCTTTGACATACTTTTCTTGAGAAATAAATATACCATCATCTAACCAAAAAATTTGAAAACCAAGAAAGAAAGATAACTCACCAATCATAGACATTTCAAATTCCTTTTGCATTTTGTCAACAAACTTCTTATACATCTTGATGGTGTTGGCATATGGCTTCTAGTGTTGTCATTGATGGCAACCTAAGTCATTGATCTAGTCTGCAGTCTAGTATTTGTTCATATCGGGAGATAGAGTGAAGAACAAAGTATTATTAGAAGAATAAGGTATCTGGTTAAAGTTGAGTATGTTTATCCTTATGCATTACTGGATTATCAGTCTGAGTTGTGGATCTTGGGGAAGATTGTTGAGCATCTAGAATATATTATTCTTGATTTTTGTGTCATCGCATCAATCGATGCATGAGTTAGGAGATCTAGTAGGTTGATTTTTTGCTTATCAGTTTAAGAAGGCCATCTAAGTGAATATAGAAAATTATGGATATTCGAAGTATGATTATTTAAGGTATTTTTGTTTGAAGATTTTGTTTTGTACCCTCACTATGTTGTGGCCAAATTTTATGGGTGTACATTAAATATTAATTGTGGATTGATCCGACTGTTGGTAAATATTTTATATTTTGATAAAGTTGACATATGAATGATAAAAATTACTAGTAGCGGATATATAAGCGATCTTTTTGAATTGTGAATGTGTGGGGGAGTGATGATGTATGTGCGAAATATATTGTGAAGGGGTATAGTGTGAATCATGCATAGTTTCATTTGTGCATAAATGGTTTTGATATGCGAATGTTTGCAGACAGAGCAGAAGAGCAAAATCAGACAGAAGGTAAAACATGCAATTGATGAGCTTCACCAGAACTATACTCGAGCATTAGAAAATCATGCTACTACATAGTTCATCCACTACAGTATCTTTGTACATCCTTTGTAAGATAGCGAGTCTTCATTTTTTACTTGAGCGGTGAGCTCTAGGAAGTGTGCTTAAATGCACACGTATTCTCATTTTCTCCATACTTTTCATAGAGTATAAAATTATGGATTAACCTCCATCATGGTTTTTCCCCTAACAAGGTTTCCGCGTAAAAATATTTGTGTTATGGTGTTATGGTTATTTGATTTATGTGCTTGCATCTTTGTTTTTAGTTAAATGTTGTAAATGGTTAAGAGATCTAGTTTATAAAGTTTAATTTTGTAAAACATTGATTCATCCCCCCCTCTGAGTGTTCCTTTAGTCCAACAATTGGTATCAAAGCTGAGTTCCTCTGTAGAAGTTTAACAGCTTGTGGTGGATCTTGGAGAGCAATGGACTCTAGTGGTCTTCAACAATAACTTTTGATGGTACTTGATGACCTTGACCAACTAAAGCAGAAGTCCTATAATTGAAGGAAAGTCTTAAGGATTTTGAGAAATTCATTCAATCATTGAGAGACAAAATCAATGAGTCAAGAGAAAAGAGAAAGGAACTCTGTGATCAACTCAAGCATAAAGAAAGTAAAAGCATGGAAGATGTTCACCTAAATCAAACCTTGAAGGAAATAACTGAAGAATGTGAAAAGGTTGCCAGAGATAATGCTACCCTAAAGCTTGAGATGGAATCTATGGTGATGAAGCTGACTAAGGAAATTGAAGAAAGAAAAAAGAATGAGAAGAATCTTGCTCAGTCTTTAAAAGAAAGATCTGAAGAATGCAACAAAGTTAATAGTGGATTCATTCAGTAGGAGATTGAACTACAACAATCTAGAAATAATGAAAAAGAACTCTAAAAACAAATTGTTATTCTTAGGGATGAACTTGCTACTGCAAATGAATGGAAGGAGATGTTTAAAATTATCTTAGCTAAGCTTGATGAGATAATTGAAGGACAAAAGAATGCAAATGACAAGCGAGGTCTTGGATATGAAAAAGGAGAAAGTTCTAGATCTGGACAAAAGAATTTCAGGAAAAGAAATCAAATGAACAAAACTAGAAGGTATCTGTTAAGACAACCTGATGCTCAAAAGTTCAATGGATATTGTTTTTCTTGCAATAAATTTGGTCATATTGCTACACAATGTAGAAGCAAAATGAATTCAAGTGGTCCATCTTTCTTTGATCAATATTTCATTTGCAATAAGTATGGTCATATAAGTAAATTGAATGTAGAAGCATATCAAACAGTTCTGTCAATAGAAGGAATGTTAAATGTTATACATGTGGAAGATTTGGGCATATTGGTAACCAATGTAGATCTAAAGGAAATCAATGGAATGAATGGTCTAGAAAAAAAAATCTTGTGTGTTTCAATTGCAACAGATATGGTCACACTGCAAGATTCTATAGAAACAAAAATTTGAATAGAAGATGTCTGGTATATATAAATGCAAAAATATGCAGAAAGATGATAAAGGAAAAGGGAAAGTGATTGTGGAAGAAATAAGAGATCAGATGAAGAAGCCATGGGTAAGAAAGAGAAAGTCTGATGTAGGAAATGAGCCAACACCAGAACTTGCTTCTAGTGATTCCTCCAGGAATTGATTTCAGGCCATTGCCTTAAGGGGATATTTTCAAATAATACTATTTCTCCCCTTGTTAGAAGTTTGTGTCAGAATGCAGGAGATTTTCAATAGTTGTGTAAATTTTTACAAATGTATTGGAGAGCACTTGTATAGAAATTCATGAAATTGGAGGTCCACAAAAGAATTTTTCTCTCGATGTCTGAGAAAGCAGGGTATCCGGAACTCCTAAGGAAAAAACATTTAATACACTAAAAGGGTTGGGTGTGCGAGTTATAAAAAGCAGTTGGAACCATCATTTTCCACATTGCATTGAAGAAGAGAGCACTCTGCAGTAGAATTTAGAAGGGGTGAAGATAATTTGGCGGTGAAACCCTAATTCATCAGGTATTTCAGTAGTTTTGTGGAATTTCTGATTATTTTGGTGTGCGGTAGAAAAAATTCTTTGGTACAGAAGGGAAAATGGAACAAATGAAAGGAATGATGAATCTAGATGAGTATATTAGTGAAAATATTAGATCTATAAGAAACATGCTATTGCCTGATGAATTGAAATGGTTGAAAGATGTAAAACGAAAAATATTGGACATTTCAAGTGAATTCCCTTATTTCAAAAACATAGAAGTTGTTAGGTTTATTTGGGACAAATTGAATGATGACATTCTAAATTTAGATAAAGCCTATCATATTTTGAAAGAAGTAATTGGAAATCTAACTGGGTTATGCAAATTTGAGGATGTGCTAAGAAAGAAATCAATTTGAAATAAAGAAGTTGAAATCCTAATTGGAGTAACTGGAGATCAAAGGACATTGATAATTTCAATAATCAAAGATTCAAAGACAAGGTACATTGCACATGGAGTATCTTATAAAATATTTTTCAAGAACAGAGAAGGTGCAACTTTGATAGGTGTTGTTTACATCTCTCACAAAATGATAATGGAAGATCATGATTTTGACCTATGTGGATTACTAGGAGATCAACTAATGGAGAATGTGCAATTGACAAAGGAGGCAGGTTACCCTTTCAGGTTTGGTACCTTGGTTATATGTCTTGTGAAGTATTTTCTGAATTGCTTACCACTAAACAACAATGTTGTATGGGAAGAAAGTGAACCAGTTTTCTAACAAATTTATGTACATTATAACAATTTGGAAAATTGTAATCAAGTATATAAAATTTTCTTTAAGGGTTTGCTAGAAAAGTTTGGATCAATTAGTATTCCCATTTTGGTAAGAGCACTTAAAGTTGGTTCCTCTTCCAGTGAGATGGAGAGAAAGAAGAAAAGAGGAAAATAAATTGTTTTTTGCACTCCTCTAACATGCAAGACTCTAAGAATTGAAAGGAAAGGAATAGAACGGGTGATTGTGGATATACTAGATGAGGAATCTAACAAAGAAATTGAGGAACCCTAAGGAAAGAACTTGAATCAAATAAACCAAAAAAAGAAAAGGGTGAAGGAAGTGAAGAAGAAGGAGATTTGACTAAGGAAGAGATATTACAGCTTATTCATGAAGAAAATGGGATGTAGAAAATTGCTAACATACGGTTTATTAGGCATTCATATGAGCAAGACTTGATCTTGAATGTATTATGTGCTCATCTTGTGCACAACCATATCAAATTGGAGAGTCTACAGAATGTGCTACCTAAAGAGATGATCAAATGCATTAAGGAAATCATGGACTCTGAGTCTCAGAACAAGAAAGAAGAAGAAATAATTCTACATCTGAAGGAGAAATACTAACTATCACTCACAAAGCTAAAAAGGAAAATGAATGTGCTAAGGAAATGCATAAGTATAGCTAACAACATCTATAACTATTGTCTTCATTGGCCTCATGCAATTGAAAAATACAAAGAAAAGATGGATCAAATTGAAACAGAGTTGAACAAGATTGGACAACAAGATTGTGGAAACCTTTTGAAAGGTAAAGGACCTAATATAATATAGACTGGAGTAGTTAATTGAGATACAGAGGAAATGGGAGATATTAGAAGAATCCTTTACCATTCTAGAATCTCTCATCAAGATTATCAACCAGACATATGAAAACAACATGATCATAATCACGGGGATTGTAGTAGAAGCTTGGTAGAAGTTTCCTCCAAAGATGGAAGTAAAATACAAGATAATCTTCTGACTCAGGTAGTAGTTGTACTTTAAAATTTTGAACCATTTTTTGAAGATTTTGGTTACATTCCAAAGGGGGAGATTGAATACGTGTTTTTTATTAATGTCAAAGGGGGAGAGAGAGGAGTGAAAAATTCCTTATCAAATTTAGGGGGAGTTGTGTTTTGAAAATTTGAAGTTTGGTAGTGTACTCATATTGGTTCCGACACTTAGTCATTTTTCACTAAGTGTTGCCATCAATTCCAAAGGGGGAGATTGTTGGCATATGGCTTCTAGTGTTCACATTGATGGAAACCTAAGTCATTGATCTGGTCCAAAGTCCATTATTTGTTCATACCAAGATATAGAGTGAAGAACAAAGTATTATCAGAAGAACAGGGTATCCAGTTAAAGTTGAGTATGTTGATCCTTATGCATTACCAAATTATCAATCTAAGTTGTAGATTGCGAGGAATATTTTTCAGCATCTAGAATATCTTATTCTCAAGTTTTGTGTTGTTGCATCAATTAGTGTATGAGTTGGGAGATCTAGTAGGTTGATTTTCTGCTTATCAGTTCAAGAAGGTCCACTAAGTGAATATAGCAAATTGTGGATATTTCAAGTACGATTATTTAAGGTATTTTGTGTTTGAGGATTTTGTTTTGGGCCCTCACTATGTTGTCACCGACTTTGATGGGTGCACATTAAATATTAATTGTGGATTGAGCTGACTGTTGGTAAATATTTTATATTTCGATAAAGCCGACATATGAATGATAAAAATGTTGGAAAAAAAAGGATAGACAACTAAGAGGGGGGGTGAATCAGTTGTCACAGATTTATAAAACTTCTCAACCTTAACTTAACTTATTCTTAGATTTGATGAATTAGCAATTAACCATAAAAAAATAGTACATCAAAGACATAGAGAACACCAAGATTTTTTACGTGGAAACCCTATTAGGGGAAAAACCACAATGGATGTTAGTCCACAGTATTATACACTATTAAAATTATAATGATAATAATATGGGGAATGCACTTGCATTTAGGTGCACCACCTAGAGCTCACTACTCAATTACAATGGAAGGCTCGTTGCCTTATAGACAAATAGATTAGATCCATAGGGTGGTGAACTAAGAGAATAGCTTCTCCACAAAGCCTGATTATAGTTCCAGTTTAAGCACAAAAAACTTCTTCTTCACACTTCACACAAACTTCTCCACACTCTACTCTGCAATTGAATGATATGATCAATATTCACACACTTGTATTCGCATACTCTCACACACACACTCTCTCATTCTTCTTTTTGCTCAAAAAAATCTTCCTTATATATTCGCAAGATGGATTTACATCAGCAATTATGTCGAGCAAAAATAAAATATGAAAATATAAGACATTTTTTTATGAAATAAATTGCACAATAGAAGAATATGATATGAAATATGCTGCAAATACTTGATAAGAACTGAGAATAACAAGCCACTTCAAGGGGGAAAACCTCCAAATATCTCTAATGAGAACATACTTCACAATTTGATGATGAAATAAGACTCACAACCTACTATATATACCTATTTATGCCTAGGATAGAACCTAGGCTGACTTAGACACACCAATATAAGTCTTAGGCTGACCTAAACAACTAAAAAACAATATCCTAATGATAATATGACTTAATAGAGAGTTAAGATAGCCAAAATTTGACTATTCATAACCTGATGTACACTAATATTAAGGGTGTAACATGCCCCCATTCTTCAAAGAAGCATTGTCCTCAATGCTAATCAAGTTTGGATACTTTTGAATGAGCTCCTCATCCTCCCATGTGGCATCTGGGTATGTGCAGGATCATGATGGGCCAAAAAGTGGCAATATGATGGGTATATGGCTGACAACTTTTTTTTTACCCAAAATTGATGAAACAAAAAGGGTTTTTAAAGAGATTCTCAACTTTCCACCAATATAAATTATGATTTACTTTGAATTTAACAAGTAATTATTATTCATTTTCTAATCAAATTACGACTAAAGTCCTGATTGAAAGGATGATTGAAAAACATCTACAGCTTTCAAATGGTATCACATTTTTTGAATCCAAAATATGCATCACATTCTATGGTTCGCATACTATAGGATTAAAAAAAGAAAAATTGAATTTCATGAAGTTTTGACCAAGTTAAGGTGGTTAGACAGACAAGTTTTTTATATTTTTTAAAAGTTGTAATAAAAAATTCATAATTAATTATTTACTTGGAAAAAAAATACAAACAGATATGCATCACATTGTGACATGAGTTCTCTACTTATAACTAAAATCTTATAAAAAAATATTATCATTTTATTGTGGTTAGGGTGGTCAGATAAGCACCTACTTCTTATTTTTTCCTTAAATTTAAGTACTATTGCAATGAAATTTCAAATTTTCACCAAATAGATTTTTGTTTTTTTTAAACAAACCTAGTAGTTTAGAAACTAAATTCAATTTTCTATAGATTCTATTCTTACATATTTTTTAAATGATATAGATAACTTATTCAAATTTTTACGTCAAGTTGTCTAACTCTGATTTTTTTGAATTTTTTTCCACTTAAGGACCTATTTTTTCCATGATGATCCTACACATACCCATCTTCAACTGGTAAATTCTTCCTTTGGATGAGATGCTCAGTGAGAGTTCTATTTCTCAACTTCTTTATGTGTGTTTGATGAATGCACTCTGGTTCCAAAATGATTCTTCCTTCTTCATCGAGCTCTGGTAGTGTTGTTTGAGTGGGAGTTGTTGTGCATGTTTTGCACACACGCCCCGCCGTATGCAGGGACCCCCTTTTTTCTCTCCCAACAGGCTGCTTTGCTCCTGTCTTATTTTGTGTGCCCCATTTCCAAGCCCAAATTGGTCATGTGCCATCAAACGATCAAATTCCTCTACCCAAATTCACCTGCTTGGGGTATTCAAATCTGTGGAGAAATAAAGTCCCCCATCCCCTTTCTGCCTTTTGTCTTGCTTTGGCTGTTTCAGAAACATCTGTGGACCCCTGTCGGTCCAGTTTCCACATTTTTGGCTTTGGGGACAACTTTTTGGTGGACTTGGGATGTGTTTGGGGTGTTTCAATGAACTGCCAAGGTTTTGTCAAATTTTGGTTAAGTTTCGATGGTTTTTGAACTTTACCTCCGGAATTCCCTTCCTCCTTGGCTATTTGGAAACATCCGTAGACCCCCGTCGCTCCCGTTTCCTCATTTTTGACTTTGGGGTCACCCTTTTTTGGATCTGGGATGTGTTTGATGTGCTTAAATGAACTGCCAAGGTTTCGTCAAAGTTTGGTTAAGTTTCGTTGGTTTCAGAGCTTTGTCCCCCTTTTGTTGTTTTGGAATTTCTGACGGCCGCTCCTTCCCACCTGTAGCCGCTTCGTTCCGCTCCGCCGCTTTGAACTTCCGACGGCCGCCTCTTCCCGACCGGAGCTCCAGCCCTCTGGGGTTATTTCTCGGGTTCCGCCACCGCTTTGGAACTTCCGACGGCCGCCTCCTTCTCGAGCTGCCCCTCCGCGGCCGCTTTCCGGGTTCTCGGCCTCTTTGGAACTTCCGACGGGCCTCCTTCCGAGTGCCCCTCCGCGGCATTTCTGGGAGTCCGTCCCTCCTTGGTTGTTTTGAACATCTGGGAGCTTGCCTCCTTCCTGGCTGTTTTGAACATCCGGGAGCTCGCCTCCCTTTTTCCTAGCTGTTTTGAACATCCGGGAGCCTGCCTCCTTCCCGGCTGTTTTGAACATCCGGGAGCCCGCCTTCTTCCCGACTGTTTTGGCTTTCGTCCGCTATCTGCCTTTTGGCTTTCTTCCACCGTATTTCTGCCCTCTGGCGCTCGCACCCTTGAAGCACGCATTAATGTTTATGGTCCAAATGAGCTCCAAATATGAATATCAAGATCTTTTGATGATGCATGGATAAATCTAACAGGGAATTTGTAGGTTTGATTGACATTTTCCTTAACTCATGTATAAATGCACTTATGACACTTCGTGTTTGCAAGAGTCAAGAAGCCTTTCGTAGGTCTATCGAAGAGGCCCATTGAGGGAGTTGTCCTACCTTTTTCCAGATGTTGATGATTTCTAAGGAGCTTTCTGCCCAAATCAGGGGCCACCAATCCATTGATGCCAATCGTCGACAGACTCATTTGATCAAAGGAAGAACACTGCAAGCACATCAAGCAAAAGACAACTTTCAGGCAGTTTTAGCTACAGTGAAAAGGGAAATCAGCTAAATGACAAAACTGCTACAGTGACTGTCACTAGATAACAAAATAGGGAAAATACAAAGAATGTATTTTTAATTGTTGAATATTGTGGGGTAGGTGAAACCCCAATGTAATTGAATTTGATCCACTCATTGTAACTGAATCCTAGCCATTCATTTGGGCTTTGGAAAACTATAAATAGGGGCTTGCCCCTCATTTGTAAGAGTTGGAGAGCTGTTGTAAAAAGCATTTGCAGCAATAGAAGACAAATTGCATGATTTTATGGATGTTTTCTTTGATTTTTCTTATCTTGCATGCATAGTTTTTCCTTCCATGTTAGTTTTAATGTTAGTTTCTTGAATGGGAGTGGTGATGGTGTTTGCTGTTTTAGTATTTGATGGATTTTCAGTTCATTCTTTTTGTGGTTCATTGATGATGAGTCACTTTGCAAAGCTAGTCTGAACTCATTACTTCATTGCTGCAACTTAGTTGAATTACATGTGCATGATGTGCATGTGCAATTTGAAAATCTACAGTCCTTAGAAGATTGCACTGGTTTTGTGCAACTGTAGGTTCTCTTGGCCAAGCAAAACTCAGTTTAGGAAGCATGTCTACTTTAGCAACCACCATTGTTATTGTTCATTCGTAGCTTAGGATTAGAATAGCTTTCTTAACCTTTCTCCTTTTGCTATTTCTTTTAATCCTTGGTTAGAGTAGGACCCAAAGCATCACCGTGAAGCCAAATTAGATGAACTTGATGAGTTTCAGCTTGCTGTTTTGAGTGGACAGCCACTATTCATTCACTTTCAGCACTTTGAAACTGCATTTGCAAACCCAACTTCCATGCTTTGTAACTAATCCGTAAGACCGCCTTGTGATTCTAGCAAATCACATAAATGAACTGAGATATTCCAAGCACTGTTATGACCTAACATTCGAGAGACCTTGGGATAGTGTTCTGCAATCTGATTGTGGAAGATTGTCTTTCAAGAGAGGTAGTGCACCTACGCATTGTTTGTGTTGAGAAGTGCATAAAAAACACATCAACAGAACTAGCACTAGAAGGAGGGCTAACACATTAGGAATGCAAAGTTGAAGGTTGGAAGTGATTCATTTTATGCCCTCCTCCTCCTAACGCCATCAACAGAACTGGCACTAGAAGGAGGGCATGACATGTTGAGGCTACGAAGCTAAATGTTGGAAATCGAATGGAGCACTTGCAAAGAAGAAATCTGAGATAGGAGATCTCTTTAATTCAAAAATCAAAAAATTTTGAAGGCAAACAAGAGCTGAGTCGAAACGGAGCAGCATTTGCAAATCAACATCACTCAGCTGCATGCAAATTTGAACAAGAGACTGAAGAAGCCATTGGAGCAATTTGCGTTGGCGGATAGATGTCGGATCCATTGCACTTGTAGGCATAGTGAATTGGGATGTCTAACATTCTTGGACAGAATTGAGGTCTTGCAAGGAGAAATTCCCTTTTGGGAAATATTCCAGCCCTTGGCCCCCACAGACTCGGAGGAAGAATTGACAACCATGGCAGCCAAGGCATTCAAGGAGTTGATTGAGGAAAATTTGAGCAACAAGGATGGACCAATATTGGAGGAAATATTAATGTCTTGTTGGTGCAGATTTCACAATGCACTCCACTTCGAATTCACTTGCTCGTCATGCACAAAAATCATCGCTCAAGCTAGGGGTTGTTCAAACAAGTTGGAGCAGCCAACTCTCAATGAGGAGAAGTTATCCAATGAGGCAGAAGAGTTGTCAACATCTGGAGGAAAGAAAAATAAAAATGAACCAAGAAATTTGACACAAGTTGGTGTTGGGACAGCAGACATGAAAAATAAAAACCAAGAGGGAGGAGTTGAAAGTCTTGGGACAACAACGTGCATTGATGAAAATCTGATTATAACCAGTTTAAAAGACTTTCCCTCAATTGAAGAAGATCAATCCTCCACTCAAGAAGAGGGATTAGTAGTTGGAGATGAATCAAATGAGTTTGCAATAGTTTGTGTTGGGGCAGCAAATGAAAATGCTAAAAATCAAGAAGAAGAGGAGGCTGAAAGTCTTGGGGCAGCAGAAGGAGATGGTAAAAGCATAAGCAAAATTAGGTCGAAAGACCTCTCCATCTATAATTATAGTGATCAAGAAACTAAAAATGCAGATTTGAAAGAGTGGGAGCAACCACTCACTACGGATGTCTACCATCATAATTCTTTTCCAAGTGATGATGAGGACTCAATAGCAGAAAAATATGACCAGCTCATCTCTAGGTTGGCAAAGGATTGGTCAGAGATGAAATACCAAGTGGACTTGGAGGTGTTGCTACCAAATTGGTGCAGACTTCATAATTCATCACATTCAGAGTTCACATTTGAACTAGGCCAAGAAGACATCAAACAGGTCAAAGAACAAGCAAGGCAGCCAAGTGCTCGACCTCCTCTACTTGCTGCCCATATCGAAGAAGAAGACCAAGAGCCTGAGTCAAGTGATGGCTTAGTTGAAGGTGGACCTCAAGAGGATGTTGGGGCAGCAATAGGACAACAATATAGTCTCAGACTTCCGAGCGATGAAGTAGATCAAGCGGGAATGTTGTCCACCAGTCACCAAGAAGTTCTTCCTCTTGAAGAGCAGTTGTGTACCATGGATGATAGACTTTTTGGTGAGTCTTCAGAGGAAAATTGTGCAGTAGACTTTGGTCCCCTTTATGAGGTTCCATCAATTGATGACTTCTTTCCATTGGGAGCTACACTACAGAGGTATGCTCATGTCGAGGAAGAGCACATCCCAGAAGATGGTAGTGATGAATACATACTCCTTGAGCCCTTGAACAATGATGCACTAGAGTTTCCAGATTGGGAGAGAAGCTCCTTCTCCATTTACAGTAATAGTGACCAAGAGGAAACAAGTGGGCACCATGAGGAGATACATGAACAACAAAAGGAAGAAGATAAAGGTAGAGGTGTTTCGATGGCTGCCAACAAATACGACGAGGTTGGTCAACCGTGGGTTGTAACTGAGGGTCCTTCCGCCTCAATCCTTGCAAAGTTTCCTTCACAACCAGAGAGCTACAATGAGATAGATTCATGCATGTCATCATCCCATGACATTGAACGTCACAAAAATTAAGTTAACACGTGGGAAAGGAGATGGGACAGTAGGCTGCCCCTTGAAGACAGCAATCAATAAGAGGTTTTAGCAACGGAAACCTAGGCAGATGAGGTGTTCCTCCTTCAAGAACAACCAATTTGGACTTTGGATCTTGCTCACAACTTGGAAGAGTTGTTTGCTACCCCATCCTCCCAGCTTTATGCACGCTTAATGTCCAAAGTGCTGCACCCTCCACCGCATCCACTCGAAGCTGCCAATGCAACAATCAAGGATGTTATGCTTGCTCTCGACTGTCCAATGCTGCCACCTCTGTGTGATGACATCTAGGTTTTATCCTTCCTTGCCCCTATTATTTCTCATAATTGCACTTATTATTTTGATTATGGGAATGAAGAAAAATGAACATGTTTATGGATTAACCATGGGTCAACGAGCCTCCTCAATTGCTGATTTTTCATGATGACGTGGTGGAACTTGAGTACTGCAATGGTGAATTTATTTTTTCAAAATATAAAGATAAGTTTGCATGGTTAAGAATGATAACGATTGCCCATTTGCTTGTGCATGCATTACGAAATCCAATGAATGTTAATGTTGGTTTGTTGTGCCTGAACATAGTGCTTTGTAAATATCTTTGTATAGTCAATTTTGAGTAGTATAGGTTTCCTGTAAATACTCTGCTTTCTCGCTTTCCTTAGGTTAGTTGGTGTGTATAGTTTGCTTGCTTTGTTGGTTGTTTTCTTTTTGTTTGCTTTTGCTTTGTTGCTGCTTTGCTCGGGGTCCGTCTGCTCTTAGCTAGGCACATCTGTGCACACAACAACCATACTTATTGCTTGGGGTTGTTCTACATATTTCTTTGTCAAACTCTAATCAAACCTTCAGAGTGGATGGTGAAGGTATTCTGTTAGTGTCAAGCGATCTGGGTGTTTAATTCGAAGAGGATAAATTGTTGGTTTAGTCTGACTTTGATGTATTCTAAAAACTTATAGCTCTTACACATCTTAAGAATTCGACGGTCACTATAGGGCCTTTTGAGAAGTCTAGTTAAGTGAAAAATCTAAAATTCTACTCCAACGCCACTGTGATTCTTAGCCCTGAGCATGAGCTTCAGTGCTTGTGGGTTGAAATAAAAGAGCTAAAAAGAGAAAAAATCAAAGAAATAAAGAAAAAATTGAAAATTAAAAGAAAGGAAAATTCAACTTTTTAGGGGTATCCGACCAACTCTACCGGGGCTATGGACGCCCGGCCGGTAGTAGAGCAATGTTCGGGAGAATCACAGCGATAACCTCATCGGGGCTATGGACGCCTGACTGGCAGCGAGGCAATGTCCCGGATGCTTTTGGAGTTAGAATAAACTACATAGCTTAACTTGACGGAGCTTGGGTTCCTATAGCAACTGAAGGATGGGAATTAACGCAATTACACACACTTGGATTTTTAGCATACTGAAGGTTGGGTTGGCTAATGGTTTTGATCCTTTGGTTGAGCATCTGGTTTGTTTACCCTAGTGTGAAGGTCGAAACCAGAGATTCTGGATTCGTGATTCCAGTTTGTCATCAAAATTCTCTCGAGCATTTCCCCAGCGAGTCGCCATTTGTTGTGCATATTTTGCACACACGCCCCGCTGTATGCAGGGACCCCCTTTTTTCTCTCCCGACAGGCTGCTTTGCTCCTGTCTTGTTTTGCGTGCCCCATTTCTAAGCCCAAATTGGTCATGTGCCATCAAACGATCAAATTCCCCTACCCAAATTCACCTGCTTGGGGTATTCAAATCTGTGGAGAAATAAAGTCCCCATCCCCTTTATGCCTTTTGTCTTGCTTTGGCTATTTCAGAAACATCCATAGACCCCTATCGGTCCAGTTTCCACATTTTTGGCTTTGGGGACAACTTTTTGGTGGACTTGGGATGTGTTTGGGGTGTTTCAATGAACTTCCAAGGTTTCGTCAAAGTTTGGTTAAGTTTTGATGGTTTCAGAACTTTACCTCCGGAATTCCCTTCCTCCTTGGCTGTTTGGAAACATATGTAGACCCCTGTCGCTCCCGTTTCCTCATTTTTGACTTTGGGGTCACCCTTTTTTGGATCTGGGATGTGTTTGACGTGCTTAAATGAACTACCAAGGTTTCGTCAAAGTTTGGTTAAGTTTCGGTGGTTTCAGAGCTTTCTCCCCCTTTTGCTGTTTTGGAACTTCTCACGACCGCTTCTTTCCTGGCCTTCGAAGCCCGGCCCCTTCGTGGCCATTTCCGGGGTTCTGCCTCTCCGTCGCTATTTTGGAACTTCCGACGGCCGCCTCCTTCCCGACCTCCGGAGCCCAGCCCCTCTGTGGCTGTTTCTAGGGTTCCACCTCTCCGTCGCCGTTTTGGAACTTCCAACGGCCGCCTCCTTCATGGCCTCCGGAGCCCGGCCCCTCCGTGGCCGTTTCCAGGGTTCCACCTCTCCGTTGCCATTTTGGAACTTTCGACGGCTGCCTCCTTCCCAGCCTCCGGAGCCCAGCCCCTTTGTGGCCATTTCTGGGAGTCCGTCCCTCCTTGGCTATTTTGAACATCTGGGAGCCTGCCTCCTTCCCGGCTGTTTTGAACATCTAGGAGCTCGCCTCTGTTATTCCTAGCTGTTTTGAACATACGGGAGTCTGCCTCCTTCCCGGCTATTTTGAACATCCGGGAGCCCGCCTTCTTCCCGGCTGTTTTGGCTTTCATCCGCTGTTTGCCTTTTGGCTTTCTTTCGTCGTCTTTCTGCCCTCTGGCGCTCGCACCCTTGAAGCACGCATTAATGTTTATGGTCCAAATGAGCTCCAAATATGAATATCAAGATCTTTTGATGATGCATGGATAAACCTAATAGGGAATTTGTAAGTTTGATTGACATTTTCCTTAACTCATGTATAAATGCACTTACGACACTTCGTGTTTGTAGGAGTCAAGAAGTCTTTCGTAGGTCTATCGAAGAGGCCCATTGAGGGAGTTGTCCTACCTTTTTCCAGATGATGATGATTTCTAAGGAGCCTTCTGCCTGAATCACGGGCCACCAATCCATTGATGTCAATTGTCGACAGACTCATTTGATCAAAGGAAGAACACTGCAAGCACATCAAGCAAAAGACAACTTTCAGGCAGTTTTAGCTACAGTGAAAAGGGAAATCAGCTAAATGACAAAATTGCTACAGTGACTATCACTAGATAACAAAACAAGGAAAAGACAAGGAATGTATTTTTAATTGTTGAATATTGTGGGGTAGGTGAAACCCTAATGTAATTGAATCTGATCCACTCATTGTAATTGAATCCTAGCCATTCATTTGGGCTTTGGAAAACTATAAATAGGGGCTTGCCCCTCATTTGTAAGAGTTGGAGAGCTGTTGTAAAAAGCATTTGTAGTAATAGAAGACAACATTGCATGATTTTATGGATGTTTTCTTTGATTTTGCTTATCTTGCATACATAGTTTTTCCTTCCATGTTAGTTTTAATGTTAGTTTCTTGAATGGGAGTGGTGATGGTGTTTGTTGTTTTAGTATTTGATGGATTTCCAGCTCATACTTTTTGTGGTTCATTGATGATGAG
Organism: Sequoia sempervirens; assembly: GCA_007258455.2. Taxonomy (NCBI): domain Eukaryota; kingdom Viridiplantae; phylum Streptophyta; class Pinopsida; order Cupressales; family Cupressaceae; genus Sequoia; species Sequoia sempervirens. The sequence continues at coordinate 623,166,533 of VDFB02058242.1, forward strand.
TCACTTTGCAAAGCTAGTTTGAGCTCATTACTTCATTGTTGCAACTTAGTTGAATTACATGTGCATGATGTGCATGTGCAATTTGAAAATCTGCAGTCCTTAGAAGATTGCACTGGTTTTGTGCAACTATAGGTTCTCTTGGCCAAGCAAAACCCAGTTTAGGAAGCCTGTCTACTTTAGCAGCCACCATTGTTATTGTTCATTCGTAGCTTAGGATTAGAATAGCTTTCTTAACCTTTCTCCTTTTGTTGTTTCTTTTAATCCTTGGTTAGAGTAGGACCCAAAGCATCACCATGAAGCCAAATCAGATGAACTTGATGAGTTTCAGCTTGCTATTTTGAGTGGACAGCCATTGTTCATTCACTTTCATCACTTTGAAACTGCATTTGCAAACCCAACTTCCATACTTTGTAACTCATCCGTAAGACCGCCTTGTGATTCTAGCAAATCACATAAATCAACAGAGATATTCCAAGCACTGTCATGACCTGACATCCAAGAGACCTTGGGATAGTGTTCTGCAATCTGATTGTGGAAGATTGTCTTTCAAGAGAGGTAGTGCACCTACGCATTGCCTGTGTTGAGAAGTGCATAAAAAACACATCAACAGGAATATTATGCCCAATGACCTTCTTCAAATAGGAAACATGAAAAAATGGATGTATCTTTGTTGTTGGAGGCAACTCAAGCTTGTAGGCAATACTACCGATCTTTTGCATGATTTGGTATGGACCATAATACCTTGGAGACAACTTATTATTCTTTTATTGTTACTTTAGTGAGATTTTCTTATAAGGCTACAATCTCAAGAAGACCCAATCCCCAACTTGAAAACTTCTTTCACTACAATGTTGGTCTGCCTGTTGTTTCATTTGATTTTTTGCCATGGCTAAATTCTCCTTGAGTCCTGAAAGTACTTGTTGTTGATGAAGCAAGTGGTATTCTACTGCTTGAACTCTTGGGGACACCTTTATTGATGATGTGATGGAAGGAGGATGGTATCCATAAAGTGCAAAAAATGGAGACATTTTTTATGAGCTATGAAAGGAAGTATTATACCACCATTCTGCAAGTGGTAGCCAATCTACCCACTGAGACTGTTTCTCTAAAGTGAAACAACGTAGATATCATTCCAAACACTTATTAACAACCTCAGTTTTCCCATCTAATTGAGGGTGGTATGAAGAGCTATGAGCCAATTGAGTACCCAAACATGAGAATAAATCTTTCCAAAAGTTACTAGTGAAGATAGGATCACGATCACTAACAATAACCTTAGGTGTACCATGTAGCTTTTGGATATTCTCCAAAAAATATTTTCCCATTGCACTTGTTGTAAAAGGATGTGATAATGCAATGAAATGTGCATATTTAGTGAGGTGATCAACTACCACCATGATGAAATTATGACCTTTAGATTTGGGAAGCCCTATGATGAAGTCCATGGATACCTCCTCCCAACGCTGGCTAGGAATAGATAAGGGTTGCAAGAGACCTGGTGTCTTAATTGTCTCCCCTTTATTCCTTTGACAAAACAAACATTTAGCCACAAATTTTTGAACATCACCCTTTAGCCCTTCCCAAAAAAAGTCTTGCTTGACTCGATGATATGTCTTCAAAAATCCTAAATGACCACCCACTGGAGACTCATACAACTCTATGATAATCTTGGTTTTAGGAGTGGAATTCTTGCAGAGATACAAATGCTTTTTATACCAAAGAGTATCTCCCTTCAAAAAAACTTATCTGAACTACTAGGATCACTTTTTAATTGTTCAATGAGATTACTTGTTGCAACATCATTTTTCCACTCTGCTTTGGCTTCCTCCACCCAATTTGCTTGTAATATTGAAAGGGCACACAATAAGGCTTCATCTTTCTCATCCTTCTTTGAAAGTGCATCTGTGACAATATTTTCTTTCCCTTTCTTATTACAATCTCAAAGTCATATCCTAACATCTTAGTGACCCATTTTTGTTGCTCTTTAGAAGATAGTCTTTGTTCCAAAAAATATTTTAGGCTATCATGATTTGTCTTAATCTTGAAGTGTCTACCCAATAGATAAGGCCTCCATTTTTTCATAGCATGGAGTATTGCTAGCATTTCCTTCTCATAAATAGGTTTTAGTTGATTCTTACCTTTTAATTGATGACTCTCAAAAGAAATTGGTCGACCTTCTTGCATGAGCACTGCTCCTATCCCATTTCTAGAAGCATCACATTCCACAATGAATTCCTTGGTGAAGTCAGGAGTGGCAAGCACTGGATTTGTACACATAGCCTCCTTCAATCTCTCAAATGTTGTATTGGCAGAATCGTTCCAATGAAAAGGATCTTTCTTCAATAGAGTGGTGAGAGGTACTACTATACGACCATAATTCTTCACAAATCTTTTATAGTACTTTGTCAATCCCAAGAAACCCCTCAATTTCTTAATGGTTTTTGGAATAGGCCATTCCATGATAGCCTTAATTTTGTTAGGGTCCACCTTTACTCCTTCATGTGAAACTATGTGTCCCAAATACTCCACCTTTGTAAGACCAAAAGCACACTTGGATGGATTAGCAAAGAGTTTATGATCTTCAAGTATTTGTAATGCTTGGTCCACATGTTGTAAATTTTCTTCCCAAGTCTTGCTATAAATCAATATATCATCAAAGAATACTAACACAAACTTTCTCAAGAACTTCCTAAAAATGGAATTCATCAAAATTTGGAATGTAGATGGTGCAATGGTAAGACCATATGGAATCACCAAAAATTCAAAATGACCCTCATGATTATGAAATGATGTCTTACAAATATCTTCCTCCTTAATCTGAATTTGGTGATAACCAAATCTAAGATCTAACTTGGTAAAATACATAGCTCTAGTCAATTCATCTAGCAAATCATCAATGACTGGAATAGGAAACTAATCTTTAATGGTGTACATGTTGAGCACTCTATAATCTAGACACATGCACCAAGTATCATCCTTCTTATGTACCATCACCATAGGAGAGGACTAAGCACTTTGGCTATGCCTAATAATTCCTGCCTCAAGCATCTCTTCAACAATTTTTTCTATCTCACTCTTTTGTATGTGTGGATACATATAAGGCCTGATGTTCGGTGGTTGGATCCCTGGGACTAACTATATGGCATGATCATGATCCCTCTTAGGAGGAATTCCTTTAGGCATATCTCCAAGAACAACTGAGTGACGATCAATTATAGCTTGCAAATCTGGATGAGTGGGAGCATTAGATTGAGAGACTTCTAATGAACATAGTTGGGCCACAAATCCATCCACTCCTTTCTTGAGAAAGTTTTGCATTTGATGAGAGCTTACCGTTTGTGGGGATTTTTCCTTCAACCTGCTTAGCTCTACTAGCCTTCCTTCTGATTGAAATATCAAGAATAGTTCTTGGAAGTTCATCTCAATCGTTCCCAATGTAGTAAGCCTTTGTACTCCCAAAACAATATCTATTGCACCCATGAATATTGCATACATTGGGGTATCAAGTTGATAATATCCTATGGATAATTTAATGCTATGACACTTCCCTAAACAACTAAATGTACCACCATCTGCAATCAAAACCGGAAACTCTAGAGCTAGATATATAAAACAATTTAGACGAGTAGCTAACTTTTTTTTGATGAAATTACGAGTACTACCTGAGTCGATCAACACTGTTACCTTTTGATTCTTTAAGAACCCCACCACCTTGAGAGTTTGTGGAACACTGAACCTTGAGAGTGCATGACAAGAAATGATTGGTTGAGAATCATGTGATTCCTCATTTGACTCCCTTTCATCCTCTAGTATGGGTTCCTCCTCTTCTTCCTCACTTGGACCTTCAATATAGAACAATTTATTTTCACTGCATTTATGTCCTCGACTATATTTTCTATCACAATTGAAACACAACCCTTTTGCTATTTTCTCCACAATTTTTTGTGGAGTCAACTTAGTAGGTTGTGTTGAATATCATTTCTCTCTTGTCACATTAGCCCCTTGCTTCTTAGGAATAAAATACTTCTCCTCTACCCTTCATGCTAAGATAAAAGACTCATTTATGGAGCTAGGGCTAAACATGTGTACCTCATGTTGAATGTGATCCTTGAGACCACCCAAGAATAATTCATTCAAGTTTTCCTCCATAATTGTATCCACTCTTAAGGATAGATTTTGGAATTGCTGAATATAATCCTTAACTGATCATGTTTGTTGAAGTTTAGCTAGTTGGCTGAAGAAGTTGTCTGTCACGCTATTGCTATATTGTGCTTGGAGTTCCTCTATAAAAATTGAACATGAGACAGTGAGCCCCTTTTTCCTTCTATGAGTGCAAATCCAATGATACCAAATGAATTGATTTGGTTCTAGATATAGGGAAGCCATCATGACCTTTTGTCCATTTGGGATTTGGTGTACTTCAAAAAAAATATCCATTTGGTTTATCCATGTTAGAGGATCCTTGCCATCGAACTTGTACATATCCACCTTTGGAAATAAATTCCTAGATCCCATAGGAGTACTAAAGCTTGTGTCAATGGTAGCTGACCTAGAATTTTCACCTTAGTCACTTGAGAACTCCTTTCTTGATTCAGCCATGTAGGTGCTTAACATGTTTTGCATGTCCGATATATCTCCTCTTAGGTCACACATATCCATATTAATTGATGAAATGTATTCCTTAACCTTATTTATTTCCTCATTAGGAGTAATATCCTCTACTTTTACCCCATCCTTATCATGAGTCTTCCCCGGAGTGACAACATTCTTTTTGCCCCTTGTTGCAGGCCCCGTCATGATGGAAACCACTAATTTTAAAATAAATCACACAAATGAAACTTAAATTCTCTAAATTTTTTACTATACTCTCCTTTAGTATTTCTTCAACAACCCAATAAAAATCAGACTCCAATTCAACAAGATGCGCGAGATATGTAGATTCTGAAAAAATAATGTAGAAACCCCAATTCTGCAATAATTCTCTTAATTCTGCTCCAATTCTTCTTAAATATGGACTGTAGCTTCTTCAATATGTTATTCAAAAACCCTTTAAAAATCAGAAAAAAATCGCCAAAATTTGAAAGATATGCTCTTCCCAAAATTGCCTCCAAAATTGAGAAAAACCTTGCCTCTACGGTGCCAAGATCATGCTCTGATACCACTTATTATGAAATAACTTGCACAATAGAAGAATATGATATTAAATATGCTACAAATACTTGATAATAACTAAGAATAACAAGCCACTTCAAGGGGGAAAACCTCCAAATATCTCTAATGATAACACACTTCACAACTTGATGATGAAATAAGACTCACAACCTCCTATATATACCTATTTATGCCTAGGATAGCACCTAGGCCGACTTAGTCACACCTATATAAGTCTTAGGCAGACCTAAAAAACTAAATAACAATATACTAATGATAATATGACTTAATAGAGAGTTAAGATAGCCACAATCCGACTATTCATAACCCAATGTACACTAATATTAAGGGCGTAGCACGTTTACATGATGTCAACCTAATTTACAATGTGAATCAAACTCAATCAACCAATATTGAGTTATAGCCCAAAACAACACTCTCAAGCACACTAACCATTCGAATTGTGATATTCAAGGATTCACAACATGTTACATTCACCATGTCGGCCAAGAACAAGAGAACTAAATATGCAAAGGAAAAATCATCATCCACGAACACCTTGATCAATGTGGATGTACCACAAAGATAGAGTATTATCTAGAAGCATCCAAAAGCATCAAAAAGCATCAAAGAAACTTCTACAACAACTGATCTTACTGAAATCACTTCAACTTCAATCAGGAACACTAACTGAAGTCATAGAAAAATTGTCAAAACACTTTTGTTCGCAACACAATCAAAACTTCACACGGACCTCTCAAAATTTTGGTGGATAGAATAGATACACTAATCGTGAAACCCTTTAGACCATAGCACTTGATGATCAACATATTGAACAATTAACCTTCATGACCTCCACTGATACACTAGCAACCTATAACACTTCCTTTAACAATTTTCTCAATATCTTCGACATATCCAGCTTTTGATACGATCAATGCTAATAGTGTTGACATCAATGACAAACACATATCGGCAGCACAACCAAAAAATACAACAATCTCCCCCTTTGGCATTTATGGTGACAAAGGATGTGAAAAACACCATCAATACAACTATCCACAAGACTTCTTTTCCTCCTGCTGATTTTCACATGCTCTTCTCTTCTTCTCATTTTCCTCATTTTTTTTTCACATGCTCTTCTCCCCCTTTAACATCAATAGAAAAGATAAGCAATATCTTTCCATCAACATGCTCTGAACCACATATCTACACTTCTAACTACTCCCCTTGAGTAGCAACTATAGAAACATCAATCTAGATTAGAATAAAGCTATGATACACATAGATTGATGCATACAAACACATCTTTAGTTCTTATCAGGAGGGGTGATAACCCCTAGCAATCCTTTGAGGTACTCAAAAGTATCTTTTGGCAATGGCTTGGTGAAAATATCAGCAATTTGCTCTTTTGTAGGAACATACTCTAGTCTGACTTCTTTCTCACTCACTTTTTTCCTCAAGAAGTGAAACTTTATTGGTATATTCTTGGTCTTGGAGTGAACAACCATATTCTTTGATATATTTATTGCACTTGCATTATCACAGTATATGGCAATAGGCTCATCATATACTACACCAATGTCTCTTAGCATCTATTTCATCCATATTACTTGAGTACAGTTATTTGCAGTAGCAATGCATTTATCTTCAGCAGTAGAAAAAGAGATGGAATTCTTATTTTTACTTAACCAAGATACTAGATTCTTCCCTAGGAAGAAGGTACCAATGCCACTAGTACTTTTCTTGTCATCTACATCTCCAGCCCAATTCACATTAATGTATGCACACAAAGTGAGATTATCATTTTTAGGATACCAAAGCCCAAAATCAACTATTCCTTTTAGATATCTGAAGATTCTCTTAACAATAGTTACATGAGATTCTTTGGGATCAGCCTAAAATCTAGCAACCATAAATACTGCATTCATAATGCCTGGTCTAGTCTGTGTTAGGTAGAGAAATCCGCTAATCATTGATCTATATCTTGTTTGATTTTCCTTGGGATAATCATCATTTTGTGGCAATTTTCATCCAGTTATCATGGGGGTAGCAACAGGCTTTGAATCATCCATTCCAAACTTTTTCAATAGCTCTTTCACATATTTGGACTGTGATATGAAAATCCCATCATCTAACTGAGTAGTCAACTTGCAAACCTAAAAAGAACTTCATCTCTCCAATCATACTCATCTCAAATTCACTTTTCATTTCCTCAGCAAACTTCATACATAGATCATCATTACCTCCAAATATAATGTCATAAAAAAAGACTTATGTGTGGTCAAAAATAATATGCGTAAATGAATTGGAAACAAATACTATTTAAGCACATCAATGAAACTTTAAATCAAAGGAAAACAGATAAAACAAAGTAAAACAAACTCTCAATGCAGCAGCTCCTTTGAAGACGTCCCATTGTCCTCTATCTCCAGTATTTTTGCTAAAGCTCTCCGATTTGTATGCTAAGCTCCACAAAATGACTACTAAAGAACGAGATTTAAAAATAAATGCATACTATACTAAGAATGCAAGATTTTGAAGGTTGATAATGGAGGAATGTTGGTTATTCACTTCAGCAGCATAACGATATGATAAAGGTTTGAAGGAGAATGATGCATGAAAGATAGAATATTTGAAGAATAATTTTGACAGAGTGAGAATACTTAAGAATCAACCCCCTAAATGAATTGTGAGAGGTTGTATTTATAGAGTTTTCAAAAGCTTCTGATTGGCTGATATGATCAATGGCTATGATAATTCTTGACAGATCAAACGGTTGAAGATGGATGAAACTGAAGAGAAAATAGAAGAAACCTAAAAACAAGATTTTTCTATTTTTATGAAAGAGGAAAAGATAAGAAGATAAGAAATCATCTTTCTTTAAAAGAATAAAAGAAAGATTTAAAAGTTGATAAATAATGAATTAAAAATTCAATTATTTATTTTTGGATGAAATTCAGCTTTTTCTTAATTAAATGAAATATTTAATTAAGCTTTTAAAGCAGAAGAAAGTTGGTGATAAGAATAAAGCTTTAATTAGGGTTTTTGAAGAAAGCAAAAGATCTCATATTTAAATAAAATATTTAATTATGATATGAGAAGAAAATAGAAGATAATAAAATATCTAGTTGTGATTTAGAAAGAAAGCATAAGATCCTTTAATTAAATAAGATTTATTTAATTAAATCACATTTATGAAATTAATTAAATGAAATATTTAATTAATTAGAAGAAATTAAAATAGAAGAAAGAGAGATATTTAAACTTAATTAAATCAAAAGATTTAATTTAAATTCAAACAGTGATAATTAATTTAAATAAATAAAAATGTATTTATTTAATTAATTAAGTGGACATATGAAAATAATTAAATTAAATAAATTTATTTAATTATGAAAAAAAGAATAAGCTAAATGAACAATATAATTAAATTAATTAAACTTAATCATATGTAGAGGATTTTTAGAAAAATTAATTAAATAATAAATATTTAATTAATTGCCAGGATTATAGACATGACCATTTTTATGCGTATACATTTTTCCCCTCTTTGAAGTGATGTGTGAAACGCATTGCTTCAAAGAAAATAAAAAAAAATTTCCCCTGATATGTTTATAATTTTTGATGTTGATGATGCCCCCTCGAGAGGATAGGTGGGTTGGACAAACACAGGTATTCTCTCAAAATGAAATGAAATGATAAAGGAGGGATAAGTTGGATGATGCAAGAGAGAATGTGGATGAAGGAGATGAAAGGATGCGCTATGTTGAGCAACCATGATGCCTGATATAGCACTAGACGTTATGCACCAAGGTATAAGGACCAAGGTGTCGATGTGTCTCGTGCCCCAGCATAATACAACCTTGTCTAGATGTATGAGGAAGTAAACTTAGAGCATTAAAGTCCTAATGCACAAAAGGTATTATGTGACCTTAGATGCAAAGGATAATGCAAAAAGATATTCCAACACACACGAGATATGAATATTAATTGGAATGATATGGATGTGATACAAATGCAAGATAAAATGATAACACACACAAGCAAGCATGCACAAATGATACAAAAAGAAACAAGGTATTGCCCCTGTCAAGCTGTAAACCATTGATTGATTGATTGATCGATGATGATGATAGTGTTGTCATTGTTGGGAAGAGATATATCCCTAGAGCAACACAAGGATGATGATAATTGATTGGTTGGTTGGTTGATTGGGTTTACGACAAGAGTAGGATCAAGACCAAAGGATGTGATTGGATAATTTGACAAGATTGATTGACTTGATTGGTATGGATTAAGGATTCACTTGCATTTGGATTATTGCTCAGAATGATTGAACATGATTTGAAGAAACTTTTTGTAATGATATGATGATTTATTGGATGATAGGATGTGATGAATTGAATAGAAGAATTGATATGTTTGGAATGAATTAGGTTGAAGTGATTTGATTAGATAATCGACTGATTGAATTGAAGAATTGATTGGAATGATTGTGATTGAGTGGATTGGTTGCAATGGTTTTGATGAAGATGATTGATTTGGTGGAATGGTTGAATGATTGGATAGAAGAATTGATGCGATTGAAATGATTTTATTGCTTGGATTTTTGTTGGATATTTGATTTTTTATTGTATTTTTTCATAACTTTTTCTCATTTTTTTGTATTTCTTCACGACTTTTTCTGATTTTTTTTGTATTTCTTTAGGACTTTTTCTGATTTTTTTGTATTTTTTTAGGACTTTTTCTAATTTTTTTGTATTTCTTCAGGACTTTTTCTGATTTTTTTGTATTTTTGAAATGTTTTGATTTTTTTGAGAGTTTTGATATGTTTTGATTTTTTTGGAGTTTTGAGAATATTTGGAGGTGTCAAAGGATGAAAATTTGAGTAGCCTTTCTGCTAGATACCAATGACAAGGGGAAAACCAAGTCTAGGTGCAAGGGTGATGGGATTAATGGATGAAAGGGTGGGTGATGGGATAAGGAATAAAAGGCTCATGATATATGGATGGATGGAAAGGATAAGTCATAGTGAATGAAATGGATGTATGCATCATAAGAGAGCAAGGATGTGATTTCCAAAGACTATGTTGCATAGGAATAACATGCCCCATTCTAGGTACAAGACTTAGGATTTTCATGAAAAAGCTTATGGCAATAGGATAATGATAGGCTTGTTTGGAAGGATGAGGTATATCAACAGATATCCAAGACATGTTTCAACATTTTTCCCCTATATCTTCATCAAGATCAAAAGGATAAGGGTGGATGAATGGACTCAATATGAGAGGTATGTATGATGGCTAAAGATGGTAGGTAGGATGGAAATGACAAGACATGAAAATGATAGGTTGGATAGATAAGACATTGTGCCCCTAAGTGTAAGTGACATAGAAGATCAACCTACACATGACACCTATTTGCTAGGTTTTCATCATGGTACTTATCCAGGGCGCCTGTTTACCATGTTTTCACCGTTGGATGAAGGGATTTCTCTTTACTTTTCTTTTATTTTTATTTTTTATTTTATTTTTTGACTTGTTGACTTTTTGGATAGGAGAAGGGGAATATGGATGGGAAGGACTCAAGTGTCTAGACCCATGAAAGGTGGTAATCTCACTAAATATGGATGTCCTTGCATGGACCATGTCAAATGTCATTATGCTCATAGATGTTGGTAAGGAATGACATGAAAGGGATGGATTAGGTAGATGGCGGATTATGAAAGTCTTATGTAAGAATGGATGGGGAATAGTGGATGATGATGTGGATTATGTAGGGAGGATAATAGGTTTATGCAAAAGCATGGACCATAGGAAGATGGCGGGGGAGATATGTAGGATAATGCGTGAAGGATGGGGAGATGGAGGTATGTGGAATTGTTGTGAAATGGAAGGGAACCATGACCAATGGTTGCACACACTGTGATAAACGTTGAAGCTTTTGATGTGGATGGGGTGTAGGAAGCAATGGAGATGTTTTCTTTGGAGGTGGTGGATGAAGTGATTTAGGTACCCATATAGACTTAGTATTTTTATGATTTTTATTTTGCTTGTGGGTTTTAGGAATTTGAGACTTTTGAATGGAATGATAATGTGGGATGGAGGTGGATGGTTGGGATTTTTGTGATGTGAATGCCTCATTTGACTTGATTTATTTTTTCTTAGGTACCCAAACCATTTTAGTTTTGGCCTTTACTTTTGGAGGTATGGGCTTATATAACTTTTTAGATGGATTTTTCTTTGACTTTTTGTATTGATGTCCTAAGGCACAAGAACCCTTAGGATTTTTGACTTTATAGGTAGAGGCATTGGAATTGTTGCTTTTGAATCCCTTGGGTTTGGTGGAATGAGTGGAAGCTTCATGTTTATACACTATGTGCATTTGTTGGTCATGATTAGGAATGTTAGGGTATTTATGGATGGAGGGATAAGGGGATTGGATAATGGGGATATTAGGTGTTGGGAGAAGTGTAGGTAGATTAGATGGAGGGATATTAGGAGTTGGAAACAATGGTGGAAGATTTGATGGTGGAAGGTGTATGGTCCCATGCTTTTGACATTTGTAGGATGATGGAGGAGGGATGACAACATATGTTTTAGGGATACGATAGGCTCTATGATGGAAAGGGGTGGACTTAGGATGGATGGAGGAAGTACCAACATCTTTAGGTTGTTGTCCTTGGGGTGTATGTCCAAGGTCATAAGAGCGTGGAGGGACTTTGACATGGATGAGCTCCAAAACATCTCGTTCATGAAGGTCTAGAACTTTACCTTGGTGATTCATGTTTTGGAGTGTGCAATGGATAATGGGACTAGGTTTAGGTGGAACACTAGACATGAGTTACTTATTGGATGGAGAAGATGAAGCAAGGGAAGATAATGGTTTTTGTTGTTCTAAGGAGGAACATTCATGAATGAGGGTGGAAAGACCATCCGGATATGATGGAGGACTTGCAATGGGGTCGATAGTGGGTGATGGGGGATCATTAGGATCTTTATTAGCATTCTGTTCACTTAGATCCAATGTATTTATTTGATCTTCTATGTGTGCTTGGGAGACATATGTCTCATCAAGGGAAGTGGATGTTTGTGCATCATGGATGGGTGAGGTGGAAAGCTCTTGACCATGGAATGCATAAAGTTGGCTAAGAGGATCATCATGGTCTTCTTGATCATAAAAGGGGTCTTGATCAAAGATGGAAGATTGATCATGAATAGTATTAGGTATGTTATGAATGGAATCATTGGGAGGGTGTTGATCTTTATGTGGATGAGGAGGTAATGTTTCTACATGTTTAGGATTGTGCTCTTGAAATACCTCATGACTTATTGGAATGGAGGTGGAAGGGGATTTCTCATGGAGAGACTTATCATGTTCTTGATGGTCAACAACATAGAAGCATGATAGAGGGTGACTTGGACTTACGAGGGGAGACTCTGGAATTGGCTCAAGGGGTTGTGGATGACATGGTTGGCTTGAAGGACTTGGCATGATGTTTGAGGATTCTTTTGTATTTTTAGGTATATGTGTTGAATGACATGGCAATGTTTGATTCCTTGCTAGTAGCCCTTGGTTCACATCCTTTGTAGGTGTATTAGTGGAAGGTGTTGGCTTAGGATTTTGGTTTTGATTGGATGATGGTAAGGGTGCATGAACTAGATTGGTGTTTCCCTTGTCAAAAGTGGCATTAATACTTGAGGAATTTTGGCCTTGTTGCAAGGTAGAACTTAAGTTCACATGTATTTGTTGTGATGTGGCTTGATAGGTTGATGTGGCATTGACATATGAAAAAGTGGATGGATAAGATTGGTATGAGGTGGAAGGAGAAGCCCCTCGAAGTCTGATTTTAGGTTTTGATTTTGTTTCATTATTTGGACTATAGAAAGGGGACTCCTTGAATTATGATCTCAGGCTTAGGTTTAGGATTGGGCTTGTTTATGATTATGACCATTTTGACAAGTGGTGATGGTGATGATGTGGAATGATTAGATTGGAAGACTTGGATTGATTAGGGTTGATGATGATTGGATATGAATGTGTTGGAAGAATGCGTAGAGTGATTTTATGTGTTTGGTTTTTAGCTTGATTGGACAATGTTTAAATGAATCACACATGTACAACCATAAATCACTCATGCAAAGACACATAAGCAAGTTTGAATTTTGAAATTTGAATAGTGTAATAATGATTATTAAACAAGCACACATGGAAGACACATCAACAAGGCCTATGACTAGTCAAGTGGGGTATGGCCAATTAGGTCTCAAGATAGTTTGCACAAGGTTGACTAAGGATGATTTGAAAGCAAAATCTTACCACACAGCTGGGAGAAAGGGGTAACCCACCCTTCACCTTCACTTCCCAAAGGTATAAAGTTCTTTGGGGCTTAGCCAAGAGTGACAAAAATTTTAACTTCCAAACAAGCGTGTCTTTTGATTCACACTTCAATTGAGGTCATCCCCAGGGGTGATGAAATCCCCTAGCAGGCCTCCTAGAAAGGGTTTGACAAAAGCAAACCAAGTGAGGTATTTGTGATCACACACACACTTGATTCACACTCACAATGATTAATTTCCCTTAAAAAAATTGCAATGTTTATAAAAAAATTCAAACACTTGTTCTTTTTATCCCCAAATCAAGATGTGATGGAAGACAATGATTAATTTTAGACCCAATTTTTGAAGTGTAATTGAAGACAACATTTTTTTTAAACCAATTGCAATGATGTGATCAAACAAGATTTTGATTTTATGTCCCAAATTGAAAGATGCGACAAACAAGATTAAGAGATGAAGGATGAAACGAGTGCACCTAGTTATTTTCACTCTCCAAATTGATGTTGTGACTGATTCCAACACTTTTTCAGCTCTGTATGATTCACCAACAAGTCACAAGGACAAAAGAAACAAATTAAAAATCTGTTAGAACAAAAGTCATATGTGCTGAAGAATATATGAAAATTTGAGAACTTTAACTCTGTAAAAATTGATAAAAACTAGTACCATTTGATATCTTATGAAATTCTACCCCAAATAAAAAAAAAAGCACCGAAAAAGACCAAAAAATGACCAAGATACGGCCATTTTAAGATTGACTAAAAAAATGTTGAAACAGAAGTGTATGCACTAAAACAGACCTCATATGCGCTAAAAAAATTCCTAGATGCGCTAAAAGAAGTCCCAGATGTGCTAAAAGAAGTCCCAGATACACAAGAACAGAACCCAGATGCGCAAAAAAATAACCCAGATGCGCAAGAATAGAACCCAGATTCGCAAGAACAGAACCCAGATGTGCAAGAACAGAACCCAAATGCGCTAATTAAACTCCTAAATGCTCTTCAGAAATCCCCAGATGTGCCATTATGTTCCCTAAATGCTCTTCAGAAATTCCTGTATGTGCTGAAACAGTCTTCATATGTGCTAAAGTACCTGCAAAATAGAATTTTTTTGAATCTCCCAGACACGCTGTCGAATGTCAGAAAACCTGCAAGAAAAACCTGCAAGAAAACCTGCAAGAAAGAAGTTTAAAAGGGGGCATAGGCCCCACGGTGGGCGCCAAAATGTAGATAGGGAAATAAATCAAAGAGTTTAATGCATTGAAGACAATAAACAAATTAAATCCTATCAAGCACCATGAAGTACAAACTAGAATGAAAATAAAAATAGTAAACAAAGAACGTCCAAACCGATTTTCAAACTAGTGTTGATTGATCTCCATGGCTCTTCTCCACTTGCACAAGGATGCAAGATTTCGAAGGTTGATTATAGAGGAATGTTGGTTGTTCACTTCAGCAGCATAACGATATGATAAAGGTTTGAAGGAGAATGATGGATGAAAGATAGAATATTTGAAGAATAATTTTGACAGAGTGAGGATACTTAAGAATCAACCCCCTAAATGAATTGTGAGAGACTGTATTTATAGAGTTTTCAAAAGCTTCTGATTGGCTAATATGATCAATGACTATGATAATTCTTGACAGATCAAACGGTCGAAGATGGATGGAACTGAAGAGAAAATAGAAGAAACCTAAAAACAAGATTTTTTTATTTTTATGAAAGAGGAAAAGATAAGAAGATAAGAAATCATCTTTCTTTAAAAGAATAAAAGAAAGATTTAAAAGCTGATAAATAATGAATTAAAAATTCAATTATTTATTTGTGGATGAAATTCAGTTTTTTCTTAATTAAATGAAATATTTAATTAAGCTTTTAAAGCAGAAGAAAGTTGGTGATAAGAATAAAGCTTTAATTAGGGTTTTTGAAGAAAGCAAAAGATCTCATATTTAAATAAAATATTTAATTATGATATGAGAAGAAAATAGAAGATAATAAAATATCTAGTTGTGATTTAGAAAGAAAGCATAAGATCCTTTAATTAAATAAGATTTATTTAATTAAATCACATTTATAAAATTAATTAAATGAAATATTTAATTAATTAGAAGAAGAAAATAAAATAGAAGAAAGAGAGATATTTAAACTTAATTAAATCAAAAGATTTAATTTAAATTCAAACAATGATAATTAATTTAAATAAATAAAAATGTATTTATTTAATTAATTAAGTGGACATATGAAAATAATTAAATAAAATAAATTTATTTAATTACGAAAAAAAGAATGCCGGTATTGGCATGGTGTGATGGTTTAAAGGTGGCATTGTTGTTCTTGCCACCAAGGTTCAAACCCCATTGGGGTGGTATTGTTGAATGGTTGTATTCCGGTTCATAGCTCCGGTCAAAAGCGTTTACCCCTTAAATAAATAAAAAAAATTACGAAAAAAAGAATAATCTGAATGAACAATATAATTAAATTAATTAAATTTAATAATATGTAGAGGATTTTTTAGAAAAATTAATTAAATAATAAATATTTAATTAATTGCCAGGATTATAGACATGACCATTTTTATGCATATACAACTTCAATAATTAATTCTTTATCATGATCTGTCTTAAAGTATAAGTTGTTGGAAACAATACCTTTATTGAATCCAAGCTTTAGCAAGTGCTTATCTAATCTAGCATACCAAGCTCTGGGAGCTTGCTTGAGTCCATAGAGAGCTTTCTTTAGTTTGCAAACCATATCTTTCTCATCAGTCATTTGAAATACATTTGGTTTCTCAACATATACCTCTTCCTCCAATTCACCATTCAAAAAGGCCGATGTTACATCCATTTGATAGAATTTGTAGTTCTTGTATGTAGCATAGGCAAGAAACAATCTAATAACTTCTATTCTGGCAATAGGAGCAAAGGTTTCCTCAAAATCAATTCCTTCCATTTGTGAATACCCTTTACACACCAATCTTGCTTTATTCCAAACCAATTCTCCTTGTTCATTCAGCTTGTTCTAGAACACCCACTTAGTACCAATCACATTCTTATCTTTAGGTTTGGGGACTAGAATCCATGTATCATTCTTTTCAATCTGCATCAATTATTCCTTCATAGCTTCAATCCAATGTGCATCATCACAAGCTTCATTGAAATTCTTTGGTTCAATCTGAGAAATTAGAAATGCTCATCTACAATTTTCCTTCTCTAAGTCTGTACATCTTTACTCTTATCCCCTATAATTTAATCTTATTAGTGATTCAATCTTACATACCTTGGAAGTTTTGGGTTCTACCACACTTCAGGTTCTTCTGCTCTTTCTTTTGTACCTCCACTTGTCTCGCCTTCTTGAGATTCTTGTTTTGCCGGAACAATATGGACTTGGTTCTGTATCTAAACATTCTTCCCTTTGTTTGTACTATCCTACTGCTCATCAAAGTCATATATGGAATATCTTAAAGATCTAGTAGATTCCTCATCAACTCTGACATTTGCAATTTCCACCATCTTCCTCAGTATTTTTTTATAACACCGATAAGCTTTTCTCTTTGTAGAGTAACCTAGAAAGATTCCTTCATCACTTCTTGCATCAAATTTCCCTATATCCTAATCTCTCTTAGTGTAACACTTGCTTCCAAAAATCTTGAAATATTTCATAGTAGGATTGTGACCACACCAAACCTCATAAGGAGTCTTACTAGAATTACTGTTGACATTTTCCTGGTTCAAAGTATACAAAATAGTTCTTACTGCTTATCTTTAGTAGATGTAAGGCACATTTCCTTCTAACATCATTGTTCTAGCAACATCCAATATAGTTATGTTCTTTCTCTTAGCAATTCCATTCTATTGAGGGGTTCGGGGAGTAGATAACTATCTTTTAATTCCATGTTCTTCATAGAAAGTATTAAATTCTAGGGAGGTGAATTCACCTCCTATGTCTAACCTTAAAGATTTTATCTTCAAACCTGTCACATTTTCTACCATGGCTTTGAAATTTTTGAACTTATCCCAAGCTTCGCATTTTCTCTCAGAAAAGCTACCCATATCATCCTAGAATAGTCATCAATAACTAGCATAAAATACCTATCTCCTTGCATACTTCTTACTCTAGAGTGAGCACACAAATTTGTATGTACAAGCTCTAGTAGTCCATTTGTATTATGTTGTTTGCTCCAGAAGGTAACTCTTGTCTATTTACCCATGTGACACTCCTTGCATATTGAGTTAGCAGGCTTCACTAACTTAGGAAAATCTTTAACTGCTTGAGTGGAACTAACTTTGACAATATTATCAAAATTCACATGACATAACCTCCTATGCCATAACTAGATCTCATCTATCTGAGAAATCAAGCAACTTTCATTAGCAACACTCAAGTGTAATATGTTACCTTTTGTCTATGTACCTGATGCAATTATATTTCTAGAACTTCCAGTTATCTCACACTTTCCATTCTTGAACTGAAGATCATAACCCTTGTCCACCATTTTTCCAACACTCAGCAAGTTATGCTTGAATCCTTCAACATACAAAACATTATCAGTGATATGCTTACCACCAAGACAAATAGACCCTCTACCATGAATTACATAGGAATTTTTGTCTCCAAATCTTACAAGTCCACCATCATATTTCTCCAAGCTCACAATTTTTTTTTATCTCCAGTCACATGGTTTGAGCATCCACTATCAATAACCCATTCATATTTTTCTTCAATTCAAGCTGCAAGATATTTCTTATCATTTGTAGATTCAATGGCTTCTAGACCATTTTCCTTAATGGCAATGAATACCTAGTCATCCTCATTTCCATCATACTCTTCATCTATTTCATTTTCTTTACCAAAATAACACTTCTTTTGAAATTTAGGTTGTTAGGATTAGGTCTTGGAACTCTGTCAGGACACCTCGAAGCAAAATGACCAATTTTATTGCATGAAAAACATATAAGGTGAAACTTCCCTTTGTGTTTACCTTGTCCTCTACCTTCTCCTCTTGCAATTAGTACTTCCAGCTCTTCTACTTCTCTTTCTTCATCTTCAAGTTGTTTCATATCTTCCTCATATTTGAATTTCTTCCTTGAACTCTCTCTCAGATCATATCTTTGATTATTTATACCATATACAGAGGCCTTGAATGCAGATTCAGTCTTAGACACATAATCGCCAAATTCGCTTAACTCAAAGGCAACAAGTTTTCCAATCAACATGTCCCTCGTCACATTTGTCACTGACTCAACTCCTCAATGGCATGATATTTTTATTTGTATGAAGTAGGAAATGATCTAAGCACTTTCGATACAATTTCTTGTTCACCCAGGGTACCACCGACACATCTAATACCCATCACCAGTTCATTGACTCTTTTCATAAAGGAAGATATGTTTTCATCCTCACCCATCTTCAAAGTTTCATATTTTCCCTTTAAACTTTGTAGCTTAGTGACCTTCACAACAACATATCCTTCATACAATGTCTCTAGATTCTTCCATATATCATGAGTTGTCTTCAATTTCATTGCATTAGTCATCTTTAAATCTATCAAAGCACTCAATAAAGCTTCCTTAGCCCAAATGTTATACTTTGCTTCTTTGATCTCTATTGTAGTAGAGGTTCCATTTGCAAGAATAACATATGCATCCTTAGTAATTTTATAGTAGGGTTCACCAATGCACCTCAAATGACATTCTATGCTTTCCTTCTAGAGAGAGTAGTTGGTTCCGTCAAATTTGGGACTATCCTTCTTGAAAGATTCCATTTCAGATCACCTCAAGCTTTTAAACTTCTTCAGAGGCACTAGCTCTGATACCAATTGTTGGAAAAAAAAAAGGATAGACAACTAAGAGGGGGGATGAATCGGTTGTCACAGATTTATCAAACTTTTCAACCTTAACTTAACTTATTCTTAGAGTTGAAGAATTAGCAATTAACCATAAATAAATAGCACATCAAAGACATAAAGAACACCAAGATTTTTTATGTGGAAACCCTATTAGGGGAAAAACCATGGTGGATGTTAGTTCTTTTGATAGGTGTTTTATGCACTTTCTCAACACAGGCAATGATTAAGTGCGCTGCCTCTCTTGAAAGGTAATCTCCAACAATGAATTGCTAAGAACTACCCCAAGGTCTCTCGGGTGTCAGGTCATGACTTGCATGGATACCTCCGTGGTTTTTATGTGATTTTTCTAGTAATCATAGGGAAAACTTACAAGTTGGAAGGAATTGGATCTTTTAGAAGAAGTTCCAAAGATAGGGAAGTTAGTTATTGAATTGTTGTAGGTTCAGGACATCGATCTAGAACTTATGTTTTACCTTTAGATTTGGCTTTACAATGTGCAAGAACCTTAGCTTAGTTCATTTATAAAAAAAAAAAAGGATAAAGGGGTAGGAAAATAGAGAGGTTCCTGGATCTGAAACTAACCATGAATAGTGATCATGGAGGGTTCTACTATGGAAAGCTTCCTTAAAACAAAATTTCATTTAGCCAGAAAACTCATAGTATCATGAAATTTGTGCTATCTTCTAAGGAATGCAAATGTTCTACCATTCATTTACCATAAACATGTATGAACAAAAGATTAAAGTTTGTAGAGACTTTCATTCTAAGTCTAGACTAACATTGCATAGCCATCTACTAGTAGTAAACAACAAAAAGTATGGAAAATAAAGTCATCAACATACCAGAAATCTACACAACCATTGAACAACATTACCAAATCTACTAAAGCAATCTAAGATCATGAAGAACAACAAAGTAAATCTAACTAAATCAGCTAACTATGGGAGATGAATCATGAAACATGCAAAGAAACTAAGAAATCCACCAAAGTCAATGCATTTCTATTAAAACTTATGCAGCATGTCTTTACAACAACTCAATTCTCTCTTTGAAAATGAGAGGAGACCCTCTATTTATAGTGCTCAAAAAGTAGAATGAATGGCCATGATTAATTTGCATTATGTGGCCAAGGTGCATTTTACATTAGGGTTTCACCTACCCCCAAATATTTTACAATTTAAAATTACATTTTTTCATTTTCCATATTTTTTCCTTTAGTGGTAGCACTATAACAGTTTTGTCTTTTAGTGTTTTTCCCTTTGATGTTGCTTCTAAGTGACGTTCTCTTAAATGATAGTCTCTCCTTCGTTCTTCTTGCGGATGGCATACTCCATGAAATTGTTGATTAGCGCCTGTAGTTTGCTGATTTCTATTATCTCTGACTGTAATACCTTAAAGTTCCACCTCTTTGATCATTTTGTGAGTGATCCGGAGGATTTTTGTCAAATTTTGAAGTTCCTCATTTTTCTCCAGAAACATCTTCATCAGAAAGTATTTGGAATTTTGACTCCAACACAACTTGAACAGAGTCAAACGAAGCTATGCTCAGTCAACCCTTGGTGAACTCAGGGCTTATGTCAGTGAAAAAGATTAAAATTCATAGTCACCAAAAGTGGTCAACCACTGTCTCATTGCAAAGGGCTTCAAGAGCTTTCCAACGATGTTTGTTTCATGCAAAACGAAGGTCATATGCTCAAGATACGGATGGTCAAATTTTATAGTTGACTGATGACATCAAAATACAATTAGCATGCTCAGTCAGGGATATGGGACAATGGTACATTGACATGTGGCACCCTCCTAGTGTGACACATTGCATGGCACGGGCTAGTCATATGTTGACATGTGGCACTACATGGACTTATGTTATGCTGACACATGGCAAGTTGAAGGTGAGTAATAAGGTGCCACGTGGTTCAATGGTTGGACGCCACGTGGGACCTTGGTAGTGGACAGTTGTTGCTATCTCCTTTAGCAAAAATGTGTTGGGGAGATTTGAACCCCCAACCTCCTACACACTAATTTTTTCCTTTACCATTAAGCCAAGGTAGATCCTCAGAGACATAAGGGGAACAAAACTTATTTAAAGTACTATTAAATGAAAATTCCCTTAAAAAGTGGTTGAGAGATTTGAACCCTCAACCACCCAACTCCTATGCAAGTTCCTTAACCATTGCACTAGCATATTTTTAGGTGATTTAAAAGGGAGACAACTTTGTTTTGATAACTCCCAAAAACTAATTTCTCCCATAATTTTAAAAATCAATCCCTATAATTAAATAACCACAATCTTGCAAGAATAAAACTATCTTTTAAAAGCCCGATTGATAAAATTAAAAGGGGATTTAATATATTAAAGATTATTAAAGAGATTTTTAAGGAAATAATAAGGGGTTTAGAATTTTTGAAAGGATATTAAAGGAGGATTATCTAAGATTTTCAAATATTTCATATTGTAAAGGGGAATTTTTGAAGGATTATCTCTATAAATAGCGATGTTATGAAGATTATTATTTGTAAATGGGCGATTGTACAAATCCCATGGTTATGACCCATATTAGGTAATTTTTGTGTATAAAAAGGGGATATTTGGCATTGTAAGGGGAAGTGCTTTTTTGTGAACTAAGTTTTGTACTTGGGAGAATTGTGAGAAGATTTCTAAGTGAAAATTAGGATTTTTTTATACTGAATTTTATCCTTATGCATTTGAAGCTTAGTGAAGCTTGTTGCAGTTGTGAAGGATTTTCTTATGTAATTCATTATTGTCCAAGGAGATGGAAATCTTGTATCAGGTGGAAGACCTTGTAACCATTTTCTGGAGATTAATCAGATTGGTCGCTCTTTGGAGAGGACCTAGAGACAGTCATTTTTAACGGCGAACTTCATTATCAATTCTGTTTGCAATTCTCACTTCTCTTTTGCTCTAAATCACTTTATTATTTCTGTTAATTTAATTATGTTATGGTGTTGATTTCATCTTAGTAATTTGGAATTCAAATTTTTAAAAATTAAGAATTCAAATGAAGTCATCATAGATCCTAAATCAGATCAATGAGGGTTTCCCAATCATTGTCGCACTTGGTCATACCATCTCTGATATGTTCTGATTGGGAAAATACCCAGGAAAAAAACTCATGAATTCTATGGTGAGGTCATCAGGCGTTCCCTTTTCTATCTTTTATTGGAAGTATGGCCTAATCTTCTCAACATCTAACTCAACAGTAGGTACATCATAGTCTATCAGCAACTTGATGTACTCCTTACATGTGGCCCTTGTTTCCTTCACCCAGTTGATATCTTGCTCTACCCTTGGGGACATGTGCTCCAACACTTCATTCTTGTGATCAAAGCTAAGTTTCTACATATCCAAAAGCCAATGGTTACTCTTTGCAAAGGAGAGCTCCTTCTCATCTAGCTTTTTTGGCATCTTCAAGATCACTTCAATTTTTGGGTAGCTGCCTCATATTGCTTGGGGAAATTAGTGTAGAATTTCCTAGTTCCTTCAAGACACCTTTGCACCTCAAGAAATTTATTTTCTATCCTAACATCACAATTTAATCCCATATTTCCAGCATAGAGGACCTGCTAGAACCAATCTTCTATTATCTTTGTCCACTTCTTTCTCTTTTCCAACCTATAAATGTGTTCCTTAGACAGAAGTTGGGGAAGTGTGTAGGACATTATAGGTGCTTCCTTTTTTGTTGACCATTGTCGAATGTAGCCCCACAAATCCTCTATCTATGCCTTTGTCTCTTCCTTGGAAATTTTATCTTGGTGCATTTTATGCACTGTGGTGGCGACTGATTCCTTGAGATGCTTAATCTTTTGTTCCCTGGAATTTGTCCCCAAGTTGATGGTGGAGAAATTGTAACTAATCCCCTCCTCGCTAACCATGGGTGTGGCTACCTGTGCCACTCTAGATCCTGAAGCATCCATTGTCATTTTAGACCTAATTTTTGGCTTCTTTTCTTTCTTTTTCGTGCTAACTTGTACTCGAGCTAAGATAGCCTCAATTCTTGATCTTTGGTCTTTTGGGGCCAAAGTCTTCTTGTCTAGTTATTTTTCCAACCACTCAGACATTTGTGACTTCACCTTGGGTGATTCATGACCACCTTCCATTTCATCTCTTACAATTTCCACCTCCTTATCCTCCAGAGCTTCTTACTCCATTCTTGTACCTTCTTTGTCAGAATCTTGGATAAGCATCGTACATTTGATTGGGGATTTGGAAGGTGTGTTCTTCTTGGGGTTGTTCTATTTTTTGGGAATACTTTCTCCTTCTTTTTCTTTGTGTTAAGATTCTTTTGGATGCTCTTCTTCTTCATTGAGCTCTTTCTTGTCTTCATCTACCTTTTCCTCCTCTGTGTGCTCCCTTTATTTTGTTGTGGGAGAAGGAATTTCTTCATCATTTCAGGGGCTTTTATCTTGCTCCCCTATAGGAGGTTCAATATCTTCCTCCATCTTGTCACCTGTGTCTTTCTCTCCCTCAGGTGGAGGTCTTTCTTCCTCTTCTCCAACATTCTTGAAATGTCGAGCTAACTCCTCCAAATCTAGATCGAAGCTCTCCTCAATATATTTAGTTCCCGCATCCTCTTCACCTTCCTTAAAGGATCTAGATTCTTCTCCCTCCTTGACCACTTCATCAATGATGAGAGGCTAGTACTTAGGATGCTCGATGTAGTCATTTGCCTCCTCCTCTAGTCTCTTAGTAGCCTCACGTGATTTCCTCTCCAATTCTTAGGATTTTGTTGTGCAGTTTTTTGCACACACCCTGCTGGAAGCAGGGACCCTCTTTTGCTTTGGTTTTGGTGTTCTGGCCCTTTTCTTTTATGTTTTTTTGTCTTATTTAGGCATGTGCTTTAACGTCTATTTTGAACGCCTAAGTGTTTCCCCAGGTTTTTCTTTGAAAATCTTAAGTTCTGGATGATTTCAGGCTTTTGCCCTGATTTGGGATTTTCCACCTTGGCCGGATTTCCCTGGATCCTGCTTAGACTCCAGTTTTGTTGCTGTGACTCAGGAATTTTGGGTCTTCACAGATTTCCACATGATTCAAATTTTCTTGGTTTTCGCCCTACCATCGGTTTCCCAGATTCCCTTCTCTGGCTGTCTTGTATGTGGCATTAATGGCTTCGTACGTGCTTTGAAGGCTAGATTCTGCTTGATTTCTGAGATCTTTTGCAACATTATGTCTGTGGTTTTCCATCATTTGAGCTAAGAAGTGCTTTTTTGCAATTGATTGGCTTTGTTTTGGGGCATTTAGCTTTGACTTGATTAATTTGGTGGTGGTTTCTTGTGTGTTCTTGCCGGTGTCATTTGTAGGCTCTTGCTACTACTGGGATCAATTCCCGCTCTGTAATGGTATGTGCCTAATCGCTCTTCTTTGAATTGAATTGAATTATGAATGGCATGTTGGTATTGAGAATCTTGTGGGATTTAAATTCTGGCGTAGTTGCTTATTCCATGCTAGGGTTATTTGGTATTGCACCCTTTGTCATCTCCCAGGTGAGTTTTGAGTTCATGTATCCATTTGCATTTTGATGCATTTTTCCCAGGAGTAATTCGTAAACCCTAGTGGTGACTTAACATTTGGATCAAATGAGTTTTGAGCTTGGCTTTGTGCCAATGGCGGATGGTGAAGTTTGAAACCTAGGGTAGGGTCGTGTCTGGTTATCTCATTTTAAAATTGACCTAGAGCGCAGAGAAAATTCATGAAGGGCCCATCCCTAGGTTGCCCTAGTTTAAACTTTTCAAAATCCTTAGTGGATTCAGTGTCTGGGTGAAATCATACATTAGTGTCACAGTCTGGGATGATCAATCCCTTCCGAGCTCTCTTCACTGTGACCTTTCATCTTCGGCGAGACCTTATGTCGATTTCCTTGAGGTTTGCCAAAGTAGCCTTCATTTGTTCTGTCGGGTTATCATGACATTATCATTTTATACCGATAGAATCTTGCATGCCTATTAGTCAGCGAAACCTTTACTTTCGCCAAGGCCTCACCCTGCTAGGAGATCTCTCATCGACCTGCTTGTTCATGTTTTCTTTCAACAAGATAGACCTCGGGTCACCGAGATGTCATGGCGGGATTTAGCAGCTCTACCGATAGTCATTTTGTTTCATCAGGACATCCCTCCTTCGGCAAGACCTTTCGCCAAGTCGTGTTCTTTTTTGTCACCATAGTATCCACCTTTCACTGAGACCTTACCATGAAATTCTAACTCTGGCCGATCCCTTCAGGATTCGCTATGACTACCATCGTTCGCCAAGACATTGTAGCAAGGCCTTCTATTTTTGCAAGCCCATACTTTTTCGTTGAGACCTCTAGCAGAATATAAACCTAACCTTAGTCGGCGGAACATTGCTATTTCGCTGGGACCTCCCACCAAAAGCTTGAAGTTATGCCAAGGTCTTTGCTTGGGCCCGCCAGTCGGTGAGACATGTAACTTTCACCAAGACATTACCCTGACAACCCTGGGCTCATTCTGATTTGTTTACTATGTCCCTTTTCGCCAAGACATCACACTGGAACCACCATCTCTTAGCGAGATCCTTTCCAATAGCTCCTTTCAGCGTAACTTTGCCCCTTCATGGAGACTTCTCTATGAGATCTCAACTTATGTCAAAGCACTCACTTCGCATTCTCCTTTGGTTCAAAAATTTGTGCTACCTGCGGATGTCTGTCAAGGCCGGATTTCTCTGAAACCCGGTGTTTCCCTGATTTCCCAAAAATCTTTTTTGGCTTGCTCTTCGCAGAAATCTGTCCCTCACGGATTTTCTGAAAACTTGATGAAATGCGAAGGAATATTTAATAGCATGACATGTTGGTGATTTTCAATGCAATTTCTAATTATTTCATGTCACATTTGGATCTCCCACATGGTTTACTGATGAAAAATGATCAAATTTAGCAGTTAAGTAGGTGTTTCTTGGTTACTCCATTGGAATCCGAGCGGACTAGAATTTTTCAAAATTCCTCTCTGGCTTAGATTCTGCGGGTGGCCTTGATACCCAAAATATTTTGTGGTCATTCCATATGAATTTTAATGGCACCTTGATTATATGAGATGCATTCTAATGGTGATTTGATGGTTTAACCTTGCTTTCCTACAATTTTTATTACGTTGTAATGTTGAATGCAGGCTGAATCAAGCAAGAGAGCAACGGGGTCCTCATTGTCTGATGCAGAGAAAATCAAGCTGGATATTAAGAGTAAGGTCCCAGAAAGTAAGATCACTTATGTTTGGTCAGAAGTCATTGATACAAATGTTGGCCTCTGAGACTATGAATAATTTAAAGCAAGGATAGCGGTTGAAGATCCTCCTTTGGTGACTAGAAGAATGAAAGAATCAGGCCTGTCCCATGTGGCTGGTTTCCCCCTAATGGTGCAGTGCTATGAACTGGTCCTTGAATGCGCAAGGCATTATGATCAGGACACACAGAGGATAATTGGTCCTCAAGGGAGGGTTATTGCAAATCTTAACCTGGTCTCCATTGCTCAGACCTTTGATATGCCAGAATGGTCTCATGTGGTGGGATTCACCATTCAGGCAGCACAGGAGTTCTATGATGACCAAACAGTGAAGTCTTAGTAGCTAACCAATTCTTGGTTGGAGAAACCCAAGTCACACTACTCCAAACTGCCCAAGCAGCTGTTTAGGGTGAAATTCAAGAAGGAATACTATGATGTTATCACATTTCTTAGCAAGGTGGTCGGATTGAAGAGTGCTGGTACATTTGAGAATTGGATGTGCCATGCAATTGTAAGGATGGAGCAGGAGAAAATCGACTACCATTGGGCAGGGGTCATTAGCCAAGTAATTCACAAGTAATTGTCCAATGTGTTGTAGTCAAAGACCTTCACCATGACCTCCTATTTGGTTTATGCACTTGCTAGGTTCCACCCCTACAAAGGATTAGATACAAGGGGCACCTTTGAGCAGGATATTATCTATGAGGTTTTCCCTCAGTTGCATTGGGGAGGTTCAAATTATAGAAAATAAAATGATGCATTTACCATGCATATCAGCAGAGTGCTCCAGGAAGTAGAACATGTCAGAATTTCAGATCAAGCCAATGAACTTATCAAGAAATATGGAGCTTGGTTTATTCAATTTCCAACCTTCTCCTACATTTAGATTGATGGCTGTCAGAAAGCCCCATACAAACTTCCAAGGTACCCCACTGACCACATTATATTGTTGGAAGTCACCAGGAAGATTTGTGATTTTGATGCCATTGTCAAGAAGGACAAACATAGGACTGGATTTGGTGGAGATTTTCCACTAAGGATTGGAACTGGAGAGGTATGTCCTTACATTGGTTCTGCCCAAGCTTTAGAGGAAGAAATGAGTACTCTCAGCCTAACTCTCCATTCCAGGAAATCCATATTCGACATCACAGGAGAGGCTCAAAAGAGGGCCAGCATAGAATATAGCCATAAGGTGAATTTGGAGGACTACTGGGCCAACTACGGTGATGAGTATGAGGTCAGAAAGAGGAAATTATCCTCGCTCCTAGTTGAGTCAATTTGACTATATAATGTAAAGGCAGTTCCTGACCAGTTGGAGAATGATGGAAAATTG
Source organism: Sequoia sempervirens (assembly GCA_007258455.2). Lineage (NCBI taxonomy): Eukaryota > Viridiplantae > Streptophyta > Pinopsida > Cupressales > Cupressaceae > Sequoia > Sequoia sempervirens. Next base: position 623,194,451 of record VDFB02058242.1, read on the forward strand.
ATCCAAGATCACGCCTATGAGGCCATAAAGGACAAACCAATTGGTGATGTAGATTGGATGGAGGAGGAATGAACAGAGTTAAAACAACTGATGGATCTTGTTCTCAAATTTACCAAGATGTGGCTCAAATACACTTTTTAGGAGTTGGAGAATAAAGGAGTGAAGTGCACTTATGACCTAATGGGAGATTTGGATCCCCATTCTACCTCTGAAGAATCTAGATTAAGGATGTACAAGAAATAGAGGTCCAAGAGGCAGAAAAGTAGAGAAGGCCAAAGGCCAAGAAGAGGACAAGGACTAAGAAGTCCGATCAGAGTCCAGAGGCTGATGCTCCTATGCTCAAAAGGAAAAGAATTGTAAAAATGTCAGAGAAAGCTAGCTCCAAGGTTGTGGAAGAAGTTGCCCCACCGGTAATAGATGTTGAAAGCTTAGAGGAGAAGGCCAAAGTATATGCAAGGAAGTCTAGGACTTCTTCTCCTAGGGACAGTGTGCCTGAGGTTGACTTACCACAGGTGGTTTCTCATGAGAAGTGGCATGATGATGTGCCTCCCGCCCATGAAGTTCAAGGTGAGCCATGTGAGGAAGAAAATATTGAAGATCATCCAGATATAGAAGGTGAAGAATTCCATCCAGATGATCTCCACAGTATAGAGGCAAAGATTGAAAAGATAATGCAATCCCCAATGCTTGCACATACAAATTCTCCTATTAGAACTGAGGTGGTTGAGTCTCCTCCAAGGGAAGTAGAGGAAGAAATGATCCCATCACCTCGACATGAGAAACAACACATCAAAGAATAAAGTAAGGTGGATGAGGCTCCTGATGAATAGAATTTGAATGAGGAGGTACCTAGAGGCCAACAAGATGAACAAAAATAGGCTAGGGCACAATTGGAATCTATTGTCCCTGAGTGGCTTCACAAGGAAATAAAAAGGAAACAAGTGGTAGTAGAAGATAGTCCACCTAATTGGGATGCACTGTTGGTCAAAGTTGGAAGAGATAAAGGTAAGAAGAAGGGCAGAGTGATCTCAAGAATTGAAAGAGATGAGGAACATAACAAGGTTGTTCATGTTGCTACCCCTGTTCCAAGCAAAAATAGAGATGATGTGGTTGGAAATGATTATAATATATAAACTTTTAATCTTGGGCCTACATCAGTTGAGGAGGAAATTGAAGATTATGAAGGCTCCAACACAATCATTGTGGATAGGTTGAGAAGGGAAGTAAAAACCAAGCAAGAGCTAAAGAGAGAAAATGAGAATCTCAAGAAGTGCTTGGAGGAGTTAATGAAGCCGCTACAGTCAATCAATCCCTCTTCCTCTACCACCAATCCTCTGCCTCAGGAGACCATAATTGAGCTTGAAAAGATGAAAGCTTCCACACTTGCCACTATAAATTGGTTGGAAGGGGTGCAAATCAAGGGCGATGAAGCTATCAAGGAAATTTTATCAATTTGGAAGGATGCTATCATGACACCTGAATGGTTGAAATAGGTAATGGCATAGGATAAAGAGAACACCGACCTCCTCCTACAGAAAACTAGAACTCTAATGGACTACACCCGGGACATATTGGTGAGCGATGGGATTCTTTCTTCTTCTAGAGCTGTCGAGCCATGGGAATGGTTTGAAACGTTGCAAATCCGGCAAAAAGTGTTGAGAAAGATTTACAAATAGAGAAAGCACATTGATGACGCCTTAGCTGGCATCTATGATGGCTCCATTACCTTCTTTGAGATCATGATGGGAAGGAGGAAGATCGTGCCCAAGTACCTGAGTCTGGAGTAGTTGTGAGAATGGTGGCATGAGGTGTATGCGCCACTTAATGATGGTTCTATTTCCCAGCCCCAACTGGATGATGCGGCCACCTACCTCATAGTTATTGATAAGCATGTGATATGTAACGCAAAGTGGGATAGGTTGGTCAAACACTCAAGGGAGGAGATTGTGTCTATTGAGAGGCGACTTAGGGTTCTTCCAGTACCACCTGTAGCTAACTTAGATGGGGCATTCTTGAAGCTACATGAAGAGTCAGATCGGCGCAAAGATAATAGGGAAGAGAGTTGATGCTAGGCTGCAGCGCAATTTGTGCTTCCCCATTATCTTCCCATGCGTCGTCTGGGATGCATCACAGATCTTGGGCTGACCTTGATGAGACACGCATTTATTGCCTATTTTACCCATTTTGAAGACTCTCTTGGTCGGGTGGTTGTGCCGAGTTATTGCTACGAAACCCTTGCCTGGCCGACGGGTTTCTCTGGAGTTTCTATATATTGGGCATTTCGCCTCTTTGTAAAGGGTTAGATAATTTAGTTAGATAGTTTTTAGTCAGAAGCTAGAGGAAAATAGTTAGAAGTTAGCCAGTTAGAGGTAGAGCAAGTTAGCGAATTGTCATACTCAAGCAAATATTGTAACAAAAAAATAGAATTGTTGCTACAGTGGACAATTTGAATACAAGGAATGACATTGTGATCTGGTGCCGTACTTGTCTTCTTTGTTTTTCATAGTTCTTGTTTTCTATCTTTAAAATTGCTTTGAGAAGGTTAGCATTTAGATTAGATTTGATTTAATAATGTTTGTGATTTGATGTTTGAATGTTGTAGCAATCCTTTAGTCCATACTTTTCGCAACCAACTGATTGTTAATTGCTTTGCAAAGTTAGCCTGGACTTTATATTCCTTGTGCTTAGTTCAATCATGAATGTTATCTAGTTTAACTGAAATAGGGTTATTTAAATGCATGTTCATGGTTTGAAAATCTTAAGAGACTTAGAAGATTGCACTGTCCTCTGTAAGATAGTAGATTTATCTGGGTCAAGCAGAGATCAATTTTGAAGGATTGGTCTATTTGGGTATTGGTTGCTTTCATTGTTAATCTTAGGAATAATATTAGGTTTAGAAATCTCTTTAAAACCCTCACTCCTATATTATTTCTTTGATTATTGGGTTAAAATTAGGATTGAAGTGTCAGCAGTTTGTTAAATCTGAAAAAATTGATTCCATAGCTTGCTTGTAGTAAGGTCCCATTGTGATTACCAGCAATTTCACATTTATCACTGAGTTGTTTATGCATTTTCAAGACCTGACATGAATACCTTGGGGTTATCTCTTGAGGCTTGCTAATAGATATTTACCTTTTAAGAGAGATGGGATATTGCATCTTGTCTGTGTTGTTGTGCAGAAACATCGATCAACAGTGTTGGCGCTAGAAGGAGGGCCTAGAGTAAGCAAGCTGGATCAATTTTTGAACGCCATCTCTCTTGAGAGATTCAGAAGAAGAACAAGATCTGCTCTAGGAGAGGAAGAATTTCAATAGTTACCAAACCCTACTAGGTCAAGAAGGACCAACAGAAGGGGAGAATCATCGTCATCCCATCCACCCCCTTGTCTCCATCATCCCCATCTTCATCGAGTTCATCTAAGTCTGAGGCCATTCCCAGTCCACAACCTCGGCCAGTCATAAATCAGCCATTTCTACCCCCACCTCCACCAATGGCTTTTCTACCAACCAACTCATCTCCACTAAGCTTTGCTATCTACAATGTTATGCCCAAAAACCCTAAACACTTCTATTCAAAGTTCCATATCAATGATCCCAATAGGACTATTGAAGAGCACACTAGAATCTTTCATACTGGCCTCAAAGATAGAGGGATAAACCATGAGGACGTAGCTTGTAGGTTATTTACCTATTCACTAGGGGAAGATGCATTTTACTGGTACAACCATTTACCTACTAGGTCTATCCAACATTGGACTGAGTTAGAGGCTGCCTTTATGCAAAAAATTTGAATACCCATTAGTTCTAATGAGCTTTATAGACAATTCACTAATGTGAAGAGAGAGATCAATGAACCCATAGGGTCCTTTAATAATAGGTTTCACTGTGCTTATACCAGGTTACAAACCCCGTATTCTATTGATGAAGCCATTGCCTTAGAAGTCTATTATGAGGGACTTGATAGTTTGACAGCCACCTTTATGAAATGGAGTAATAACCCCCCTAAGAGTCTACTAGATGTATACGCAGAAGATGTCGAGTTTAGTACAAATCTAAGACAACATCTGTCTAGGTCTTTACCCTCGTTAGGACCCGTTGCTCACCCTGGAAAAGTTCTAGCTCTCAACTAGGCTTTTGTTAACCATACTCCAATCATAAATCTCATGCCTCAGTTGCCTCTGGTCCCCAACCCAGGACCTCCTGTAGGACAAGTTTCATCCACAATTAATTATTGTTAGCAAATGGTGAATCAACCTCTACTTATCCAACCTCAGGCTAGTTATCCATCATACCTGCAAAATTATGAAGTCCTGAACTAGTCACTAAATCCCAACGCTCAAAAGAAGGTGAGTCAGCCTCCACACAGTAATCCTAATAAGGAGAGACTGAATGAGTTGTCTGAACAAATAAAGAAGCTAAATATGGAGGTGACTTATTTAAGGAATCAGAACAGTCAGTTACAAGTTGTTCAGAGGAATGTGCAGTCCAATCAGAATAGAGAGAATCCATAAGGGCCGCACTTTGATAGGGGGCAATGTCAAGACAAAGGGTATAATAATGACAGAGGATAAAACAATGACAGAGGATATAACCAGGACAAAGGTTACAATAATGACAGGGGATATAATAATGAAAGAACACAAAATTATGATAAGGGACATTTATTAGGTCAAAAATTTGATAGAGGTCAAGGTGGTGGACAAGGTTTCGAAAGAAGATAGCAGTCAGGATAGAATAGAACCTGGAACACAGGTCCCAACAGTGGGGGAGTTCCCACTCCATTGGATCAACCAATCAATCAACCTGTCAATCAGTCTGTCAGTCAGCCAGTAAATCAATAGAAGCCTCTTAGCGATGTATACCTGGTTGAGGTTGCGTTGTCAGGGTGGTGTAGGCTCCACAAGACTAGTTAGCATTCTGAGCTGGACTGTCAAGAATTCCAAACAGCTTCAATCTTTTAGTATAAAGTAGAAAACAATGCAAGCTATTAGGAGATAGTACCTTCTATTCCTTATGACTCATCGGTGTTGGTATTGAACCATGCTCTTTTTCCGCAAAGTGAGGATAATGTGCCTGAAGAGGAATCTAACCAGTTGAAGAACGAGGTAGATCAGGTATGCAATGGGGATGAAATGACACAATTGTTCAATGAGAGTCAGATGAATGATAATGGTCCCAGAGATGAAGAAGAAGCTCACATTGAAGAAGTACAGACTTTCTAGAGGCCTGTCAAGAAGTACGATTTGAGGGAGTTACCACACAGGAACCCACAGGCTGGAGGCCCCTTTACTACTTCCACCCTACCAAATAACTTCAACACACCTCCAGACCCCAATGCTAGTAACAATCCCTCTCTGCCTTAGGTGTCTAAGCAATATTTATCTCAAGACCCAGTATAGGCTGATGTGCCAAAAGGAAGAAGTGTTGATGTAGGGAAAGAAAAGATGGTGGAATACCTAAGGGAAGCCCACTCTAATTTAAATGAAGAGTAGTTGGCTCTATATGTTGCTGAAGAACTCTGAAAGCTAAAGGTAAACCTATCTGCATTCGAGTTATTAAGAGTTCCATCCATTAGGAATGCAGTCTTAGGTTCTTATGCTGTAAATTCTGTGACACAAGATAGACTAGTTAGCAAGGATTTCCATGAAGTGTCTAGTTCTCAACCAATAGGAGGGAAAAATCAAGTACATAATCAAGTCCATATGCCACCTGAGGACACTAGGAAGGAAAGGGACAAATCTCAAGCTGTTCAAGTAGACACCCCCTTAACTCTGTTTCAAGGGAAAATAGATACTCCCCCATTCCTGATTTCTATCTGAGTGTTTGGTAAGAATCTACATAATTGTCTACTAGATTCTAGTGCCTCAACCAATGTTATGCCCCTTGGTGTCTGTAGAGCTATGGGAATTACTCCTGCCGAATCATAGAAGAAAGTCACCCAATTGGATAGGACTGAAGTTAATGTGGTAGGAGAACTAAACATGATCTAGATGTAGATTGCTTATGATCCTAGGATTCAACAAGTTATCAATATACAGGTAGCTGACATACCTGATGCTTATGGCCTGATCTTGGGAAGGAACTTTACCAGGGCCTTGAATGGATATGTCTCGACTGATCATTCCCATATGTGGCTTCCTTGGAAAGGAGTGCCAAATCAGATCAGAATTGAAAGAGAACCCAAGATGAAATACATGATCACAGAATATCAAAAGACCTCAACAAAAATTCTGGTGTTAGGAATAAGTATGATAAATTATATGCTTACTGCTCCTCTTGAAGAGCCACATGCAGAGGAGGTTCTTATGTTCCACACAATGTCTGTTGACCTTACGACAGAGCATGGTGATGTTGAATCCCTAGTGGAATCAGTTAAAGATAACGGCGAACTGGCTGAAAATAATGATGACGATCTAGAAGATAATCAACTAGCTTTGTTGGACAGTTTTCAACAGTTCCTTCAGAAATGCATTGAAGGTCAGATTTAGTTAGGAAGAACAATGAGCTTTAGAGAGTTACTTTTTCCCAATTGGTGCAGGGTACACAATGTTTCACATTCAGAATTGGACTATTGCTTATGCCAAGCTACAGTAAGACAAATACAAAAACATACCAACTCCGATCCTGTAGCCCGAACTTGATAGTGCCTATTTTGGTTGTCTCTCATTTTCTACTTGTTTTCCTTTGATTTTCCTGACAAAACTTTAGCTTGGGATTTTTCTATCTTTTTGGCATGTGGGGTAAATGGGCTCCCATCAGGGTTGAGCTTAGCGTGCTAAGTGTTCATGTCTCTGGTGGCCAGATTTTCCTTTTCTTCCTTTCCTTGTTTTTTTCCATGTTTGGTAGAGGCGGGATTGGAGTGAAATCAAGATCAGGATTTTGGCTTTCACTCCTCTTTCGGGTTTCATTCCGCCTCTGGTTTAGCGCCTTTTCTTTTCCTTTCGGCTTTTGTTTCCTCTAGCGGAGGTGGGATCGGAATGGATACCAGTTTTGGAACCTTGCTCGTGTTTCACTTTCTGGTTTCGTTCCAGCCCCAGCTCCGCTTGCACCAATTTTCCTTTTTGTCTCTACCCCCACGGCTTTTTGGTTTTGTTTTGGTTCTGACTCCGTATCCACTTTCTTTTGCGAAGGCGGAAGTGGGATCGTTTTGGGTCTGTAGCTTCCTTTTCTTCTATCTGCTTGTTCTTTTTTTGGTGACCTATCCACTCGGTTCATTTTAACTTAAGTGGTTCCCTCGAGCCCCATTTTTCATTCGTTACTGGCCCCTAGCTACCATTTTCACCAGCCCCGCATTGTTTTCGCTGAGACCTTTGGCGCTCGGGATTACCTCTTGGTGACCTCGGCTTGTCTCCCCAAAATATTTTTTGGCCTATATTGGTTGAGGTCAAGGAGATGTTTCCCCGACTTCTTTGTGTCTCACCAATGGGCTTTTTTGCTTGCATAAGTCTGAGTTGCCTATCGGCAAGACTTATCATTTGTCATAGTGACTGGAATTTATTTACAGGTGGTTGTCGGCGAGACCCTGGTTTTTGTTTTGGCAATCAAGTAGGGGTTCTATCGGCAAAGACTTGAGGCATCGATATATGTCATAACAAATCTGTTGAGTCTTGCCGAAGGTATCTTGTGATTTGCTTTCGGCATGGGTTATACCTTTCATTGAAGGGTCTTGGTGATGTCAGCTTGTTATACTGACCGGCGCTTCAGGGTTCTTCGATATGGCTAATGTTGCTTCGCTATAATGTCTCAGTGAACTCAGTGGGTCTTGCCGATAGCAGTTCAATATGTGGCTTTCGGTGAAAGTCCTAAATTCTCTTGAGGAACAGGTGTATAAAGGTCTTCTCGGTATAACAATGTAATGTCTACATAACCTCTCATCGAGGATTGCGTGCTACAACGACATACATTTGGCAAGTGAATTCATCGGTGGGAGATGTTATAAGTCACAGCGACTTGAAATGATGTCTTCGATGAAGCTTGGTGAAATCTCTATGATGTCTCACCGATGGTAGGTGACTATAGCGACTGTGAACAAAGTGAGAGGATTGCTTCGGTGAGGGATATGCCCTTGTCTTGGTGAATGGACAGTACATAAAGGAAATACATTTCAATGAAGCATTTTGACTCTATATGATGTCTTCCCTAGTCCATCTTCTCTTGCCGATAGTGTGTCTGTTTAGGTGTCACCATGACCTCCTGTCGAGTGAGCTTTCTCTCACCGACGGGGTGTTATTCTAAGTTGAAATCTCACACCGATGTGCACCTAGTCTCACTGACTTGACTGCTCGATCAAACACACAGATCTTTGCCATGATGTCTGGCCGACCCAGCCATCTCTCCCCGACTCTATGGTGCACTAGGTATCCTTTGTGGACTTCGCTGGGATGTTTTGCCGACCCGTTTGCCTCTTGCCGACTATGATGAGTGCTCGATGTAACATAAGATTCTCGGCCTATTGTCTTCCCGACACCACTTTGTCTTGCTGACGATGGTTGCCTACCTCAACGGCTGATCATATTTAAATGATAGTCGTTCGATCTCAGTGATCGACAATCGAGATTCAAACATACGCAGTCGGGGTTTCAAAGATGTTTGCGTGCAAAAAATAGAAGACTTGGAGCATTCATGGTGGCAGATGAGAGGGTCACTGGTTCCACTGAACCAGCATTTATGGCGACGTCTCTAGGACAAGGATGGCATGGCTTGAATATGGGCACCCGGATTCAGATGCAAACTTGACATTGATTGGTTGGCTTCATTCGTATGAGAATGTCTTTCCTGCAGTAGTCCAGCTAGTGGCATTTATAAGACCAGAGAAGTAGTTGAAGAAAATGGTGATTAGGGCTTGACATGATGTTGATGTGGCCCTGAGCTAGATGGTGATCCCTGGACTGTTTAAAAAGGAATTTCTGAATCATTTGTAAGGGTCTTTGGGCCAGGAATTAGAACCAATTCTTAAGGAAAGAGCACCAAGTCACAGTGTCAAATTATTGTCAGAATTTGAGGTCTAGGTTTTGTAGTCTGTAAATTGTGAGGTATTGGACACATGTATGAATCTGAATGAATAGATTGAGGTCTTTAAGTCTCTCCTTTGTATTGTGCATATGGATTGTTAATGAAAGTTGATCAAGGATTATTTCATTAACCATTTTAATGTAATGTTTTTCTATCTATTCTGGTTGTTGCTCTTATTCAAGGAATAAGTTAAATGCTTTAATTATATTAGAGATTCACATGTTTGATAGGAGGATTTGATAAGTAGTCTTATAGAACTGATCACTAGTTGTGAGACTAATAAGGTTAATCTTGCAAAGACTTTTTTATGTCCAGAGTAATGGTTCCTTCTATTTGCAGGTTATTGTGACTCCTAGCCCAAGGATAATGGCACTAATCTGATATTTGATGTGTCTTTAAGGTTCTAGTCTTCTTGCTCAAGATCGATCATTCTATTTAATCAATCTTGTTTGATGCCTTGCCCTACCTCCTGGTTGTTGCAAGTACTGTGTTACTGAGAATCAAAGCCATATTTGAGGTCCTCAATACTTGGCATTAGGAGTCATCTGCTATAAAAAGCAATGTCTAGTCTTCTTTGAGGCATTGTGTGGGTATAACTGCCTTGGTTTTGCAAAGCCTAAAGTGCAGAAGATCTTTTGATCTTGTCAGTTTGTCCAGGTCCTCTGAGCTACCCTTGATTGGAGTTGGCTACTCCATAGGTAGAATAGGAGACCAACCTGGTTTGCAAGAAAAACCACCAATAGATTGGTGACTCTACTGGGAATATAACAAAGAAAGTTCTTAATCAGATATTCAGAGTGGCATTTCTCATTTTCCCATCTAAGTCACCAACAGATTGGCGACTCTACTGGGGATATAACAAAGAAAATTCTTAATCAGATATTCAGAGTGGCATTTCTCATTTGCCCATCTGAGTCATCAACAGATTGGTGACTCTGCTGGGGACTTACTTAGAAATTCGGTTATAAGTGCCATATCAAAGAGTCATATTTTTTTTCCATGTTGGTTATGTTCAAAGTTTGAAGAATCTCAGGCCTGGAGAAAGTTTTGTTACAATGAACCTGAAAGCTACAAGATCTATGGTTCTCTATTAGATGGAACTTAGAGAAAGATTTACATGTAAGTGAGCTTCATACCTTTTGAAGCTCAGTCCTCTGCAAAGAGGTGGTGACTCTGTCAAGATGAACCTGTTGAATATTCAAAGAATAGTTCCATGGCTGCAATGTTCTCAGGTATTCTTCATGCTTTTGAACATTTAAAAAAAAAAATTATTCCCTTTATTTGGTGAGATCAAGCACTAGCATCAAGGGAGGTTTGAATGTTGCAACTGGATAGTGTAGAGGGATAGGTTTCATTTGCAAAATGCATTGCTTTCATGTTTCTCCCTCTACAAGCTGTGATACCATGCTTAAGGCATAGTCTTGTCTTCATAAGAAGGTGTATGATAGTGAAAGATACAACCCTTTGGATTTTGATAAAATCCAGGGTTACCCGCATGCTGCCCCTAGGGGAATCAATAAACAGTTACCCAAGTTTAAGGTGATGTTGAGGAATTAGCATCAAGATATATGCAATTTTTTATTGATTTCATGGGGGACTCTCAGGTTGAAAAAGAGGATGTGGTCATGAAGCTATTTGTCAGATCTTTAGGAGGTGTGGCCGATGATTGGTTTACTTGCTTACTAGTGCACTCCATTTGTTCATGGTATCAGCTCAGGACTTTGTTCCTTGATACCTTTGATGATGCTTCATCAGATGATGAAGAAGTTGTCTTTGAACAACTTGCAGAAGTGATGCCCCAAGTAGAAGATCAGAGGTTGAGTCTCCCAAGCCAAAAACCCAAAGAGGAACATCAGTTGGATTGGCTCTTTGAAGAAGGGAGGTGTAATCAGCAATGTGATGAGACAGTTAAGCAGTTCAAGTGCACAAATGTGTGCATTCTTGACACAAGTCTTCATGAGAAGACAAATGAAGTTGTTGATTTAGGGAGTGCTCTGGAGGATATCAGATTTGACTATGAGGATGTGGAGTTTCACTCTCATGAAGGTAATATTTTTGAAGATACCTTGGGATATCCTGGTTTGCTGCTTGGTGTTGCATCCAGTCCTGGTGGAGGTCAAGAAGAGGAAGAAGTGGTTGAGAGGGTAGGTCAGAACATTGACCTACTAAGTTGTGAACAAATATCAGATTTGTTAGCCACCGAATATCAAAGGTTTGCACACAACAACTCTAGGTTGTTGTGGGCAACTCATATCATTCTTGACGATGAGGACCTGCAGGATGCAAGGTATGATGCAAGTGATTCCAATGCCCCTTCTAGTGGTGATCTTACAGATCATGATGACACTGATTTCAGTCTGAAATTAGATTATGCTTCTGAACCAGAGTTATTCAATGATGAGCAAGATTGGGATGATGATGACAGTTGGACGGCCCATGAGGATGAGTTAGAGTCCTTTGGTGACTCTCATTGCCAACATGATGAAGAACAGAGCCAAGTGAAAAGAGGAAGTGGGAGTGGTAGTTTAAACCATCATTGCGCTAATGATGTGCCTCCTCCTACTGAAAATGATATAGAGCAGTTGCAAGATGTGTTGAATGGTGAGTGTATTCCTTTGTATACACTTGATGAAGTTTTCACAAAATGTGACAGTATGTAGAACACTGAAGCAAGTTGTTTTCAGCTTCAGGATTATATAATTGATAAAAATGATGGCCTTTTGTCACATGACAGTCAACATTTTGAAAGTATTCCTGACTTTCAAATGCATAAGGATCATGTACATGTTTATAATGATGAATATGACAGCCTATTGAGAGGTACTAACATGTTTTTTCAGGTATCTAATTGTGATAAGACTGTGTTTCTATGCAGTCCTGATCAGTATTCACATGTATTGCCACAAGATACAGAATCAAAGAATCAAGAAGGTGGTAATGATGAAGTTTATTGGATCTAGTTGCCAGTTGAAGATAAGACTAAACAAAGAATAAGTTTTCACTTGCACAGAGGCAATCAGATACTTGTGTTTGCAGAGGTGCATTCATTTATACTGTTGTAGATTGGCAGAGGCAAGCACAAGTTAGGGAATGTCAGCTCATTTAGCAGAATTGTATTTGACAGAGGTAAAAGTTGGCTCTCATTTTTCATTTGGTGGCCTAGTTTCATCAAATGAAATAAAGAATCAACAATGTGACTCCTGAATTGCCTGTTCATGGAAAATTCTCGAGGTGGTGCTTCATCTAAAGCATTTCTTTTTCCATGAACATTAGGTTAGGTTTTTTCTTTTCTGGTCGGTTTTGTTTTGTTGTGTCTGCTAACCTTGTCTGGTTGGCTCCTCGTTGTTTTGGGTTTCTTTTTGTTCTAGTCTACTCTCCCAGTGATTTGAATTCTTGCTATGCCCACCAGGGGCATACATCCCCAACTGGAGCCTATGTTAGTGCCTATTTTGGTTGTCTCTCATTTTCTAGTTGTTTTCCTTTGACTTCCCTAATAAATCTTTAGCTTGGGATTTTTCTATCTTTTTGGCACGTGGGGTAAATGGGCTCCCATCAGGGTTGAGCTCAATGTGCTAAGTGTTCATGTCTCTGGTGCTAGATTTTCCTTTTCTTCCTTGCCTTGTGTTTTTCTTTGTCTAGAAGAGGCGGGATTGGAGTGAAATCAAGATCAGGATTTTTTCTTTCGCTCCTCTTTCAGGTTTCATTCTGCCTCCAGTTCCATGCCTTTGCTTTTCATTTCGGCTCTTGTTTCCTCTAGCGGAGGCGGGATCAGAATGGATACCAGTTTTAGAACCTTGCTCGTGTTTCACTTTCTGGTTTCGTTCCGACCCCAGCTCCGCTTGCACCGATTTTCCTTTTTGTCTCTGCCCCTGCAGCTTTTTGGTTTTGTTTTGGTTCCATCCCCATATTCTCTATCTTTTGTGGAGGTGGGAGCGGGATCATTTTGGGTATGTGGCTTCCTTTTCTTCTGGCTGCTTGTTCTTTTGTTGGTGACCTATCCGCCTGGTTCATTTTAACTTAAGTGGTTCCCCTGAGCCTCATTTTTTGTTCCTTACCGACCCCTAGCTACCGTTTTCACCGGCCTCGCATTGTTTTTGCTGAGACCTTTGGTGCTCGGGATTACCTCTTGGTGACCCTGGCTTGTCTCCTCGAAATCTTTGTCGGCCTATGTTGGTTGAGGTCGGGGAGATGTTTCCCTGACTTCTTTGTGTCTCACTGATGGGCTTTTTTGCTTGCATAAGTCTGAGTTTCCTATCGACAAGACTTATCATTTGTCATAGTGACTGGAATTTATTTACAGGTGGTTGTCGGTGAGACCCTGGTTTTTGTTTTGGCGATCGAGTTGGGGTTATATTGGCAAAGGCTTGAGGCATCGATATATATGTCATAGCGAATCTGTTGAGTCTTGCCGACGGTATCTTGTGATTTGCTTTCGGCATGGGTTATACCTTTCATTGAAGGGTCTTGGCGATGTCGGCTTGTTATACCGACCAACGCTTCAGGGTTCTTCGATATGGCTAATGTTGCTTCGCAATAATGTCTTAGTGAACTCAGTGGGTCTTGCCGAAAGCAGTTCAATATGTGGCTTTCGGTGAAAGTCCTAAATTCTCTCGGCGAACAGGTGTATAAAGGTCTTCTCGGTATAAAAATGTAATGTCTACATAACCACTCACCGAGGATTGCGTGCTACAGCGACATACATTTGGCAAGTGAATTCATCGGTGGGAGATGTTATAAGTCACAGCGACTTGAAATGATGTCTTCGATGAAGCTTGGTGAAATCTCTATGATGTCTCGCCGATGGTAGGTGACTATAGCAACTGTGAAAAAAGTGAGAGGATTGCTTCAGTGAGGGATATGCCCTTGTCTTGGCAAATGGATAGTACATAAAGGAAATACATTTCGATGAAGCATTTTGACTCTGTATGATGTCTTCCCAAGTCCATCTTCTCTTGCCGATAGTGTGTCTGTTCAGGTGTCGCTATGACCTCCTATCAAGTGAGCTTTCTCTCACCGATGGGGCATTATTCTAAGTTGAAATATCACGCCGATGTGCACCTAGTCTCGCCGACTTGACTGCTCGATCAAACACATAGATCTTCACCATGATGTCTGGCCAACCTGGCCATCTCTCCCTGACTCTATGGTGCACTCGGTATCCTTTGTGGACTTCACTGGGATGTTTCGCTGACCCAGTTGCCTCTTGCTAACTATGATGAGCCTCGATGTAACATAAGATTCTCAGCCTATGGTCTTCCTGACACCGCTTTGTCTTGCCGATGGTGGTTTCCTACCTCAATGGCTGATGATATTTAAATGATAGCCATCTGATCTCAGTGATTGACGGTGGAGATTCAAACATGCACACAGTCAGGGTTTCAAATATGTTTGCACACGAAAAATAGAAGACTTGGAGCATTCATGGTGGTAGATGAGAGGGTCGCTGGTTCCACTGAACCAACATTCATGGTGACAGCTCTAGGACAAGGACAGCATGGCTCGAATATGGGCACCCAGATTCAATGGCGGATTTGACATTGATTGCCTAGCTTCATTCATGCAGGAATGTCCTTCCTGTAGCAGTTCGGTCGATGGCATTTATAAGACTAGAGAAGTAGTTGAAGAAAATGGAAATTAGGGTTTGACATGATGCTGATGTGGCCCTGAGCTGGATGGCAATCCCTAGACTATTTAAAAAGGAATTTCTAAATCATTTGTAAGGGTCTTTGGGCCAGGAATTAGAACCAATCTTGAAGGAAAGAGCACTGAGTCACAGTGTCAAATTATTGTCAGAATTTGAGGTCTAGGTTTTGTAGTCTGTAAATTGTGAGGTATTGGACACATGTATGAATATGAATGTATAGATTGAGGTCTTTAAGTCTCTCTTTTGTATTGTGTGTATGGATTGTTAATGAAAGTTGATCAAGGATCATTTCATTAACCATTTTAATGTAATGTTTTTCTATCTTTTCTGGTTGTTACTCTTATTCAAGGAATAAGTTAAATGCTTTAATCATATCAGAGATTCACATGTATGATAGGAGGATTTGATAAGTAGTCTTATAGAACTGATCACTAGTTGTGAGACTAATAAGGTTAATCTTGCAAAGACTTTTAATGTCCAGAGTAATGGTTCCTTCTATTTGCAGGTTATTGTGACTCCTAGCCCAAGGATAATGGCACTAATCTGATATTTGTTGTATGTCTTTAGGGTTCTAGTCTTCTTGCTCAAGATCAATCATTTTATTTAATCAATCTTGTTTGATGCCTTGCCCTACCTCCTGGTTGTTGTAAGTAATGTGTTACTGAGAATCAAAGCCATATTTGAGGTCCTTAATACTTGGCATCAAGATTCATCTACTATAAAAAGCAATGTATGGTCTTCTTTGAGGCATTGTGTGGGTATACCCGCCCTGGTTCTATAGAGCCTAAAGTGCAGAAGATCTTTTGATCTTGTCAGTTGGTCCTGGTCCTCTGAGCTGCCCTTGATTGGAGTTGGCTACTCCATAGGTAGAATAGGAGACCAACCTGGTTTGCAAGAAAAACCACCAACAAAACTGATGCAATCAATGTCCAACAAGATCCTAAAGGGAATGGAATGACGCCTTCTGAAAGGCCATCCACTAGTAACAGTGCAAGTAATGCAGTGAGAGACTTTGCAGTTGCTGGATGCTGGACTTTGAGATTTGACGGGTCTAAATCAAAGCAAGGAACTGGAGCTGGCTTTGAGCTGATTAGTCTAGAAGGTAACACATTCTTTGCTGCTCATAGATTGCAGTTTCATTGTACAAATAACATAGCCGAATATGAAACCCTAGTGCATGGGTTGTTAACTCCAGTACCCTCAGTACCTGATAATGTTACCAGCCTCCATGTGTTTGAGGATGATAAGCATATTCTAGATTTTATCACAAACACAAATGTTTTTTCTTCTCAGATCATTGATGAAATTGATCCTCAAGAAGTAGAGATGGACCTCGAGGGGGTAATCAACTTGAAGACCAACACAATTCCTAGAGGAATGGTGTAGCTAGAAAGGATTTTTGATATGGATAAGATCAGTGATCAGGATCAAGACACCAAGAAAGAGTCCATTAGTGGGAAATGTGATAAGTATAATGTAGGATCCCAGGAGGATGTAAAAAGTATTCTTATTGGAAAAGTGTGCACCCCAGAAGAAAGGTGGGGAATCATTGATGCACTGCACAAATATCTGAATGTGATAGCCTGGAGTTATGAGGACTTGAAGACTTATGATACATCAGGCATAACCCATACTATCCCTCTCAACCCAAGAGTGACACCTTCCAGACAGAGGCAGAGACCTATTAATGCTTTGCTAGAACTTGTAATACAGAAGGAAGTGCAGAGGTTGTTGTCTACGAGGATAATGTTTCTAATCAGAAAATCCACTCGAGTTGCAAACCTAGTTCTTGTACGAAAGAAAAATGGTGAAATAAGACTCAGTGTAGATTTCAGGAACCTCAATAGAGCATCAGAGAAAGACAATTATCCGGTACCCTCACTGGATGAGGTACTACAGATTGTCAACAGATCTCAGATGATGTCTTTTCTGGATGGTTACTCAGGATATAACCAGGTTATGGTGTAGTATGAGGATAGACACAAGACTGCTTTCACCACCAAGTGGGGTACTTTCGCTTATAGAAGAATGCCTTTTGGCCTAATTAATGTTGGAGCTACATTCTAGAGAGTAATGGAAATAGCCTTTAAAGATATAATTGGTAAGTGCATAATAATTTATATGGATGATCTGACTGTCTTTTCCAAAAGACGAGGTTATCATATTTTAGATTTATGCAAAGTCTTTCAGAAATGTAGAGAGTTTGGGATATCCCTCAACCTGAAGAAATACATCTTTGGTGTAACAAAAGGTAAGTTATTAGGGCATATTATCTCTGAGAAAGGGATTGCGATTGATCCAGAATGTATAGAGGCTATCCTCAAGATCCCACCACCTACTAGTAAAAAGGAAATGAAATTGTTCTTTGAAAAGATCAGCTTCGTCAGGAAGTTAATCATTGGATTTGCTGAGATAGTTAAGCCATTGAACACAATGCTGAAGTAGGATGCCAAGGTGGAGTGGAATGTAGAAGCGAAGGAAGCATTTGTTGAAATAAAGAGAGCTATTGCTGAAGCTCCAGTTTTAGTAAGTCCTGACTATGCCAAACCATTCGACATATATTCATTTGCTTCTGATCACTCCTGTGCTACTATCTTAACTCAAAAATATAACCAAGGCAGTGAACATCTTAGAGCATTTATGAGCACACCATTGAAGGATGCATAACTGAAATACCCAAATGTGGATAAGCAGGCTTATGCCTTAGTCAGGGTAGTCACGAAATTTAGACATTATATCCTCAAAAACAAGATCTTTGCTATAGTTCTCGACCCTGCAGTCAAGCTGCTATTGATACAGAATGAACTAGGAGAATGAAGAGCCAAGTGGGTAACTATGCTACAAGAGTACGATATGGAAATTTAGCCCATGAAGCTGGTAAGAGGGTAGGGGCTCACAAAGACAATGGTAGAAACTGGCCCTGATCTTACAACCCAGGCTTATACTTTAGAGGATGTCTCTCCTAGCGAGTGGTACGATGATGTTGTCCATTATCTCCTAACACAAAGATGCCCTGACCATCTTAATTCAATACAAAGAAGGGAATTACGCTTAAAGAGTGACAGTTTTATGCTGAAGGGAGTCATTTTATAAGAAAAATCATGAAGGTGTATACTTAAGGTGCCTAGGAAAGGCATAATCTACAAGAGTGATGTTAGAATTCCATGATAGATATGGTACAGGCCATGGATTAGCGCCTTCTACAGCGAACTAGATCCTCAGGGCTGGCTATTACTGGCCTACATTATTCAAAGACACCCATAGTCACGTCAAAACATGCCATGTGTGCCAAACCACTACTACCAGAGAGAAGTATGTCGCTCTCCCACTTCAACCAATTTTTGAGGTAAAACCTTTTGCGCAATGGAGAATTGACTTCATTGGCCCCATGAATCCACCTTCCTCTACTGGTCATAGGTATATTCTTGCCATTACTGACTATTTTACATGATGGACAGAAACTCTTGCATGCAAACCATGTACTTCTGAGGTAGTAATTAATTTCCTTGAATCTAGTATTCTTAATCATTTTGGATGCCCCATGTCCCTAGTATGTGATAATGGTCTTGAATTTTCATCATTAAAATTTTCTAATTGGGCTTTTGATCATGGGATCATTATAAAGTTTGCATTCGATTACTACCCCCAGGGTAACGGGTTAGCTGAATCATCCAACAAAAATCTCTTGACTGTTATCCGCAAATTGTTGGAATGTAATCCGAAGGATTGGCACACCCAACTCAGATTTGCTCTTTGGGAAGATCGTACAAGACATAAAACTTCCATAGGAATGTCACCCTACCATCTAGTTTATGGATTAGAACCTGTGTTTCCTATACAATTGAAAATCCCTACCCTTCAGTTTATTAATGAATATTATGATGAGGGAGACAAACGTGAGGAAAGACTTGCCAAACTATTGCACCTTGAAGAAAAGAGAGACAAATCCTTAGACAACTTTGCTAAGTATCAAGGGGTTGTCAAGAGATGGTTTGATAAGAGAGCTAGGGTTAAAGCATTTAAGATCCCTGACCTAGTTCTTTCCTAGGATAAAGCCCATGACCGTAAGGGAGAGCATGAAAAATTTGATAAACTCTAGCTTGGACCTTACCAGATCTCAGAAATCCTAGGAGATAATGCCTTCCATTTGAAAAATCTCACTGGAGAGGATATCCCGTTGCCTGTCAATAGACAGTATTTGAAGCATTATTTCCAGTCTTGACCTATCCCCAACTCTTGTCTTGTATATAGTTAGATTAGGGTTTCCCTTTCTGGTTTGCTTTTCTTTGTTTTGGTTAGTGTAGGTTTCATTTTGGTTTGTTTGTTTTGGCATTGCTTTTGCTTTGGGGATTTTCTCCTTTTTCACTCTGATGTGTTGCACCTCCATGGCAAATCTATCTTCTGTGGAGTTTCTCTAGGCATTTCTTTGGGTGAACTTTAGTCTTGCATCTAGAAAGGATGGTTGAAATATTTGTTGTTGCCAACAGTTTTAATGTCAGATTTATAGAAGATTGAGTCATTGGTGTGGATTTGGACTTCAAGTACTCTGAAAATCTTATATTTCATATATCTTAAAAAAAATCCTGATGTCACTATAGGAATCCTTGTAAAGTCTTGTCAAGTGAAAAATCCTATTTCTGCTTCAGTGCCACTGTGGTTCTCATCCCTGAGTGTGAACTTCATTGTTCACAGGTTGAAATGAAAGAGACATATAAAGAATATCAAAGAAAAGAAAAAATGAAATATTGGATATCAAAAGAATAAATTCAACTTATCAGGGGTACCTGAATATCTCTACCGGGGCTATGGACGCCTGGCTGGCAATAGAGCTATGTTCAGGAGAGACATAGTGATAACCTCACCGGGGCTATGGATGCCTGACTGGCAGTGAGGCTCTATCCAAGTTGCTTTTGAAGTTAGAAACTTATGTAGCCTAACCTGACTGAACTTGGTCCCTGTAGTAATGTAAGGAGAGAATGAACTCATAGGCACACACTTAGATTTTTATTTTATGGAAGGTTTGGTCTATCCTTTGTTTCTGATTCTTTGAATCTTTGCATTCTAACTTGCTTGTTTGATGGTGAGATTGAAACTAGAGATTTTGGGTTCTTGATTCTTGTTCGTCATCAAATGCTCTGGAGCATTTTCCTAGCCACAGTCACCATTTGTTGAGTAGTTTTCCTCACACATGCCCTGCTAGAAGCAGGGACCCTCTTTTGCTTTGGTTTTGGTGTTTTGGCCCTTTTCTTTTGTGTTTTTTTGTCTTATTTAGGAATGTGCTTTAACGTCTATTTTGAATGACTAAGTGTTTCCCCAGGTTGTTCTTTGAAAATCTTAAGTTCTGGATTATTTCAGGCTTTTGCCCTGATCCGGGATTTTCCACCCTGGTAGGATTTCCCCAGATCCTACTTGGACTCTGGTTTTATCGCCATGACTTAGGATTTTTGGGTCTTTGCAGATTTCCACATGATCCAGATTTTCCCAGTTTTTGGCCTGCCATTAGTTTCCAGGATTCCCTTCTTTGGTTGTCTTGTTTGTGGCATTAATGGCTTCGTACGTGCTTTGAAGGCTAGATTTTTCTTGATTTCTAAGATCTTTTGTGCCATTATGTCCATGGTTTTCCATCATTTGAGCTAAGAAGTTCTTTTCTGCAATTGATTGGCTTCATTTTGGGGTGTTTGGCTTTGACTTGATTAATTTGGTGGTGGTTTCTTGTGCGTTCTTGCCAGTGTCATTTGTAGGCTATTGCTACTGCTGGGATCAATTCCCATTCTATAATGGTATGTGCCTAATCGCTCTACTTTGAATTGAATTCAATTATGAATGGCATGTTGGTATTGAGAATCTTGTGGGATTTAAATTTTGGCGTAGTTGCTTATTCCATGCTAGGGTTATTCGGTATTGCATCCTTTGTCATCTCCCAGGTGAGTTTTGAGTTCATGTATCCATCTGCATTTCGATGTATTTTGCCCAGGAGTAATTAGTAAACCCTAGCGGTGACTTAACAGTTGGATCAACTGAGTTCTGAGCTTGGTTGTGTGCCAATGGCAGATGGTGAAGTTTGAAACCTAGGGCAAGGTTGTGTCTAGTTATCTCATTTTAAAATTGACCTAGAGTGTAGAGAAAATTCATGAAGGGGCCATCCCTAGCTTGCCCTAGTTTAAACTTTTCAAAATCCTTAGTGGATTCAGTGTCTGGGTGAAATTGTGTCTTAGTGTCATAGTCCAGGATGATCCATCCCTTATGAGCTCTCTTCGATGTGACCTTTCATCTTCAGTGAGACCTTATGTCGATTGCCTTGAGGTTTGTCGAAGCAGTCTTCATTTGTTTTGTCGGGTCACCGTGACATTATCATTTTATACCGATATAATCTTCCATGCCTATCAGTCAGCGAAACCTTTGCTTTCACCAAGACCTCACCTTGCGAGGAGATCTCTCATTGACCTGCTTGTTCATGTTCCCCTTCGGCAAGATAGAACTTGAGTCACCAAGATGTCATGGTAGGATTTAGCAGCTCTACCGATAGTCATTTTTTTTCGCCAGGACATCCCTCCTTCGGTGAGACCTTTCGCCGAGTCATGTTCTTTTTTGTCACCGTAGCATCCACCTTTCGCTGAGACCTTACCGCAAAATTCTGACTCTGGCCAATCCCTTCAGGATTCGCTATGACTACCGCCGTTCGCCAAGATGTTGTAGTGAGGCCTTCTATTTTTGCGAGCCTGGACCTTTTCATTGAGACCTCTTGCCAAATGTAAACCTAACCTTAGTCGGCGAAACATTTCAATTTCACTGGGACCTCCCACCAAAAGCATGAAGTTATTCTGAGGTCTTTGGTTGGGCCCGCTGGTCGGTGAGACATGTAACTTTTGCCAAGACCTTACCCTAACCACCATGGGCTCATTCTGATTTGTTTACTATGTTCCTTTTCACCGAGACATCACACCGGAACAACCATGTCTTAGCGAGATCCTTTCCAATAGCACCTTTCAACATAACTTCACCCCTTCACTAAGAATTCTCCCGAGATCCCAACTTATGCCGAAGCCCTCACTTCGGATTCTCCTTTGGTTCGGAACTTTGTGCTACCCACGGATGTTCGTCAAGGCCGGATTTCTTTGAAATTTGGTGTTTACCTAATTTCTCGAAAATCCTTTTTGGCTTGATCTTCATAGAAATTCATCCCTCACGGATTTTCCCGAAACTTGATGAAATGCGAAGGAATATTGAATAGCATGACATGGTGATTTTCAATGCACTTTTTGATTATTTCATGTCACATTTGGATCTCCCACATGGTTTACTGATGAAAAATGATCAAATTTAGGGGTTAAGTAAGTGTTTCTTGGTTACTCCATTGGAATCTAAGCGGACTAGAATTTTTTGAAATTCCTCTCTAGCTCAGATTCTACAGGTGGCCTTGAAACCCAAAATTTGCTATGGTCATTCCATATGAATTTTAATGGCACCTTGATTATATGATATGCATTCTAATGGTGATTTCATGGTTTAACCTTTCTTTCCTATGATTTATATTACGTTATCATGTTGAATGCAGGCTGAATTAAGCAAGGGAGCAGCGAGGTCCTCATTGTCTGATGCAAAGAAAATCAAGCTAGATATTAAGAGTAAGGTCCTGGAAAGTAAGATCACTTTTGTCTGGTCAGAAGTCACTGACACAAAAATTGGCCTCTGGGACTATGAAGAATTTAAAGCAAGGATGGCGGCTGAAGATCCTCCTTTGGTGACTAGAAGAATGAAAGAATCAGGCATGTCCCATGTGGATGGTTTCCCCCTAATGGTGCAGTGCTATGAATTGGTCCTTGAATGCGCAAGGCATTATGATCAAGACACACAGAGAATAATTGGTCCTCAAGGGAGGGTTATTGCAAATCTTAACCCGGTCTCCATTGCCCAAACCTTTGATATGCCGAAATGGTCTCATGTGGTGGGATTCACCATTCAGGCAGCGTAGGAGTTCTATGATGACCAAACTGTAAAGTCTCAGCAGCTAATCAATTCTTGGTTGGAGAAACCCAAGTCACACTACTCCAAACTGCCCAAGTAGCTATAAAGGGTGAAATTCAAGATTGAATACTATGATGCCATCACATTTCTTAGTAGGGTGGTCAGATTGAAGAGTGCTCGTACATTTGAGAATTGGATGTGCCATGCAATTGTAAGGATGGAGCAGGAGAAAATTGACTACCATTGGGCAGGGGTCATTAGCCAAGTAATTCACAATTGTTCGATGTGTTGCAGACAAAGACCTTCACCATGACCTCCTATTTGGTTTATGCACTTCCTAGGTTCCACCCCTACAAAGGATTAGATACAAGGGGCACCTTTGGGCAGGATATTATCTATGAGGTTTTCCCTTAGTTGCATTGGGGAGGTTCAAATTATAGAAGAGCAAATGATTCATTTACCATGCATATCACCAGAGTTCTCTAGGAAGCAGAACATGTCAAAATTTTAGATCAAGCTAAGGAACTTATCAAGAAATATGGAGCTTGGTTTATTCAATTTCCAACCTTCTACTACATTTGGATTGATGGCTGTTAGAAAGCCCCATACAGACTTCCAAGGTACCCCACTGACCACATTATATTGTTGGAAGTCACCAGGAAGATCTGTGATTTTGATGCCATTGTCAAGAAGGACAAACATAGGACTGGATTTGGTGGAGATTCTCCACTAAGGATTGGCACTGGAGAGGTAATTCCTTCCAGTGGTTCTGCCCAAGCTTCAGAGGAAGAAATGAGTAATCTTGGCTTCACTCTCCATTCCAGGAGATCCTGATTCGACATCACAGGAGAGGCTCAAAAGAGGGCCAGCAGAGAATATAGCCATAAGGTGAATTTGGAGGACTACTGGGCCAACTGTGGTGATCAGTACGAGGTCAGAAAGAGGAAATTCCCCTCACTCTCAGTTGAGTCAATTCGACTATATAATGTAAGGGCAGTTCTTGACCAGTTGGAGGATGATGGAAACTTGATCCAGGATCACGCCTATGAGGCCATAAAGGACAAACCAATTGGTGATGTAGATTGGTTGGAGGAGGAACAAATAGAGTTAAAACAACTGATGGATCTTGTTCTCAAATTTACCAAGATGTGGCTCAAACACACTTTGTAGGAGTTGGAGAATAAAGGAGTGAAGTGAACTTATGATCTAATGGGAGATTTGGATCCCCATTCTACCTCTGAAGAATCTACCGAACAAGACCCTAAGGGAAAGGGTAGGTTGGACTCTCCTCTCAAAGTCAAGATTAAGGATATACAAGAAACAAAGGTCCAAGAGGTAGAAAAATAGAGAAGGCCAAAGGCCAAGAAGAGGACAAGGACTAAGAAGTACGAGCAAAGTCCTAAGGCCAATGGTCCTGTGCTCAAAAGGAAAAGAATTGTAAAATTGTCCAAGAAAGCTAGCTCTAGGGTTGTGGAAGAAGTTTCCCCACCGGTAATAGATGTTGAAAGCTTAGAGGAGAAGGCCAAATTATATGCAAGGAAGTCTGGAACTCCTTCTCCTAGGGACAGTGTGCCTGAGGCTAACTTACCACCAGTGGTTTCTCATGAGGAGCAACATGATGATGTGCCTCCCACCCATGAAGTTCAAGGTGAGCCAGGTGAGGATGAAAATATTGAAGATCATCTGGATACTGAAGGTGAATAATTCCATCCAGGTGATCTCCACAGTATAGAGGCAGAGATTGAAAAGATAATTTAATCCCCAATGGTTACACATATAGATTCTCCTATTAGAACTGAGGCGGCTGAGTCTCCTCCAAGGGAAGTAGAGGCATAAATGATCCCATCACCTGAACATGAGAAAGAACACATCAAAGAAGAAAGTAAAGTGGATGAGCCTCCCAATGAATAGAATTTGAATGAGGTACGTAGAGGCCAACAAGATGAACAAAAATAGGCTGGGGCACAATTGGAATCTGCTATCCCGGAGTGGCTTGACAAGGAAATAAAAAGAAAACAGGTGGTAGTAGAAGATAGTCCACCTAATTGGGATGCACTGCTGGCCAAAGTTGGAAGAGATAGAGGTAAGAAGAAGGCCAGAGTGATCTCAAGAATTGAAAGAGATGAGGCACATAACAAGGTTGTTCATGTTGCTACCCCTATTCCAGGCAAAAAAAGAGATGATGTGGCTGGAAATGATTATAATATACAAACTTTTAATCTTGGGCCTACATCTATTGAGCAAGACATTGAATATTATGAAGGCTCCAATGTAGTCATCGTGGACAGGTTGAGAAGGGAAGTAAAAACCAAGCAGGAGCTATAGAGAGAAAATGAGAATCTCAAGAAGTGCTTGGAGGAGTTAATGAAGCCGCTATAGTCAATCAATCCCTCTTCCTCTACCACCAATCCTCTACCTCAGGAGACCATAACTGAGCTTGAAAAGATGAAAGCTTCCACCCTTGCCACTATAAATTGGTTGAAAGGGGTGCAAATCAAGGGCAATGAAGCTATCAAGGAAATTTTATCAACTGGGAAGGATGTTGTCATGAAAATTGAATGGTTGAAACAGGTAATGGCACAGGATAAAGAGAACACCGACCTCCTCCTATAGAAAACTAGAACTCTAATGGAGTACACCCAGGACAAATTAGTGAGTGATGGGATTCTTCCTTCTTCTAGAGTTGTCGAGCCATGGGAATGGTTTGAAATGTTGCAAATATGGTAGAAAGTGTTGAGAAAGATTTACAAACAGAGAAAGCACATCGATGACGCCTCAACTGGCATCTATGATGGCTCCATTGCCTTCTTTTAGATCATGACGGGAAGGAGGAAGATCACACCCAAGTACTTGAGTCTGGAGTAGTTGCGAGAATAGTGGCATGAGGTGTATGCGCCACTTGATGATGGTTCTATTTATAAGCACCAACTAGATGATGCGGCCACCTACCTCGCAGTTATTGATAAGCATGTGACATGTAAGGCAGAGTGGGATAGGTCGGTCAAACACTCAAGGGAAGAGATTGCATCCATTGAGAGGCAACTTAGGGTTTTACCAGCACCACCTATAGCTGACCTATATGGGGTGTTCTTGAAGCTACATGAAGAGTCAGATTGGCGCAAAGATAATAGGGAAGAGAGCTGATGCTAGGCTGTGGCACGATTTGTGCTTCCCCATTATCTTCCCACACGTCGTCTAGGATGCATCACAGATCTTGGGCGACCTTGATGAGACTCACATTTATTTCTTGTTTGACCCATTTCAAAGAATTTCTTGGTCGGGTGGTTGTGCCGAGTTATTGTTGTGAAACCATTGCCTGGCCGATGGGTTTCTCTGGAGTTTCTATATATTGGCATTTCGCCACTTTGTAAAGGGTTAGATAATTTAGTTAGATAGTTTTTAGTCAGAAGCTAGAGGAAAATAGTTAGAAGTTAGCCACTTAGAGGTAGAGTAAGTTAGTGAATAGTCATACTTAAGCAAATATTGTAACAGAAAACCAGAATTGTTGCTACAGTGGACAATTTGAATACAAGGAATGACATTGTGATTTGGTGCCATACTTGTCTTCTTTGTTTTGCATGGTTCCTATTTTCTATCTTTAAAAATTATTTGAGAAGGTTATCATTTAGATTAGATTTTATTTAATAATGTTTTTGATTCGATGCTTTAATGTTGTAGCAATCCTTCCGTCCATACTTTTCACAACCAACTGATTGTTAGTTGCTTTGCAAAGTTAGCCTGGACTTTATATTCCTTGTGCTTAGTTCAATCATGAATGCTGTCCATTTTAACTGCAATAGGGTTATTTGAATGCATGTTCATGGTTTGAAAATCTTAAGAGCCTTAGAAGATTGCACTATCCTTTGTAAGATAGCAGATTTATTTGGGTCAAGCAGAGATCAATTTTGAAGGATTGGTCTGTTTGGGTATTGGTTGCTTTCATTGTTAATCTTAGGAATAATATTAGGTTTAGAAATCTCTCTAAAACCCTCACTCCTTTGTTATTTATTTGATTATTGGGTTAAATTTAGGATTGAAGTGTCACCAATTTGTTAAATCTAAAAAAATTGATTCCATAGCTTGCTTGTAGTAAGGTCCCATTGTGATTACCAACAATTTCACATTTATCACTGAGTTGTTTATGCATTGTCAAGACCTGACATGAATACCTTGGGGTTATCTCTTGAGGCTTGCTAATAGAGATTTACCTTTTAAGAGAGATAGCATATTGCATCTTGTATGTGTTGTTATTGTTGTGTAGAAACAATGGTCAACAAATATCATCATTGTTGTGTTCATCTTTGGGGGCTCAAGGAGAGGTGGCGTGGATCAGCCAGCAATAGCTTGCAACAAGGCGGCTTGTAAATTTGGGTCTAATAGCTTGTTGGAGAGCTTAGAGGGAATGGTTTTCATATATTTTTCCAAGGACTTAGGAAGTGAGAGTGTTGGAATTGTGGTGGTAGTTGCGATGAGTGGCAACAACATTATTGGGGAGATTGAGGTAGAAGAAACCAAAGATGCAGTGGTAGATGACAAGTTAATTGTCAAAACTTGGGTGATAGGTGGGGAAGAGGCAAGGTGTATGGAAATATTAATAGTAGGGGGAGAGGTGGAAACTATCACCTAAGAAGTAGGTAGAGGGGCAGCAATAGTTGCAATGATAATGTCAAAGGTAGTAGGTGGAGACTAGGGTTTCTTAACCTTAATTTCTTCTTCTCCCTCTCGGAGCAGATCTTTTACAATGGTGGGCATCTCAGTGAAGCTGCCTACCCTCTTGTGTTTCTTGGGAGGTTCTCCCTCCATAGCCTTTCTTGTGTATACCTTCAAGCCTAGTTGTTGTTTTTTCATTTCTTTCCTCTTTCTTGTTCTGGTGGATGGAGGGGATCTGGATGTTTTCCCTAACGGGGTAGCAGTAGTGTTGGTTGTTCTTTCCTCACCTCCACTTGTGGTGGCACTCTTCGTATCTTCCTGTAACTCACTATAAGTCAAAGGGATCCCTTGTTGCTTCAATTTAGTGATTTTACCATCAATCCACTCCTTGGTTTGAGCTTCTATGGGTTTTTTTTAAATCTCGAGGTCATCGACCTCTTGATCATCCCAGTCTATCAATGGTAGGAACAAGTTGGAAATTGCATTTTACTAGGGATCCATGATGGTTTTGTCATCTTCTATCGCCTAATATGGTACATGAAACAAATTGACTCTTTTACAAAATATATGGTCATCTGCATATATTGCCTCATTTGTAATTCATTATCATTCTAGCAGTTAGCCCAAAAATCTTCAACATTGTGTCCATGGGCGTATCTAGCACCAGACACCTTTTGCAACTTGCCAAAGGGGTCCATGGGTGGCTTGGAAGGGTGGCATTTTAGATAATATTCAGCCAACTCTTTCTTTGAGTTATTGGTGCATTGAGAACTATGGACCTTGTGTAGCCCTTGACCAAAAGAGAGGGGATAGGGAACCACTACCAAATGCTTACCACTTAGGAGAGCTTGTGATGGTCATAAATGTCGAGAGAGCTCTAGCAATATAATCAAGTCATTGGGATATTGGGGCAGCCTATATGGCATATTAGAGAATCCTTCAGCTTGAATGTATGTGAATTTTGGGAATTGAATAAAAAGGAAGGCAAATTGCTTGAGGAAAGCATTCACACTATGGGAGATTCTCCTCTCAAATTCCCCTTTGAGCACCCTAATTATATACACTATGAAAGCGTCATTGACTCTATAGTAGTCATTCTTGAAATTCCTAAATTGTAGTTGGGGGTACCTATCATATACTTTCAATGGCCTTCTTGGCTCCAGATCAGGTGCTTTGAATAAGCCATGATATTGTCTTCATTCAGCTAATGAATACACCAGATAAGAGGTCATGTAAAAGTGTGAGGTCTTCTTTATTTCCATAAACTATTCATGGAAGCAATCATTGATTATTTCTAGCCAATAAAACT
This sequence comes from Sequoia sempervirens, assembly GCA_007258455.2. Lineage (NCBI taxonomy): Eukaryota > Viridiplantae > Streptophyta > Pinopsida > Cupressales > Cupressaceae > Sequoia > Sequoia sempervirens. The sequence continues at coordinate 623,223,030 of VDFB02058242.1, forward strand.
TAGTATTTCCCCTAAGAATCTCCTCTACAAAATACACCATCCACTCTTGGAAATAAGCAATAGTGGGAAGGCCCATGACCATGCTTAGCATTGTCACCAAGTCATGATATTATTCATAAAATTTTCTGTGAAATAATTCTTGGAGCACCTTGGTTGCACTACCTCTCTTCTCCTTAAGCCAATACTGATTGATCAAATTCTTACATTTAAGGGGATTCTCGTCCCACATGTCCTTACCATCCTTGATGGTCGTACTTCCATCTCGCAAAAGGTTTATATATGGAAAATTTTCGTTATTGCTTTATGGGACATGTTCACTAGAATTCTTCCATCCTAGTCTACTATGGTTCTGGTTTTCTCTTGGTAAGCCTCCCTACGGGCCATGACAAGTTCAGGAGTGATGAGGGTAGGAGGAAAGCCAACAAATTTTGCAATTCCACTACTTCTAACTAGTAATTCAACCTTTGTTGTAGGGTTGATTCAGACCCTTTGTATGAACTCATCAATATCTGTGTGCCTGATGTTTGTGTTAGTAATCTCACTCCATGCTGAGGTGACCTTGGACTTGAGTGGTTCCCCTTGGAACTTGTACTTCATTAGGTCTTTATCTTCTTTTCTACGGGGTATTTTAGCTGTCCTGTTTCCTTTTTCCTTTTCAATGGTAGCTTTCAAAGGCTCCCCACCTAATTCCATATATCTTGTATACAAAAGAAGGTAAACATAATCAATCAGGAAAATATGAAAATGTTAGTTGAATCCCTACAAAGCAACGTTAGATTAGATAAATCATAACTCAATTATCCTAACATGTCTTTCAGTTTGTCATTATCACTTTGCAGGAGGGTGTTTGATCAATCTAGGCCCTAAGGACCAGAAGTCCTCTGGTTGAAATTTGTTTGGGTTTGCTATTTGGAAAAGATCTCTAGAAGGATAGAGTTCTAGAGATAATGACCCGAGGGTCAGGACCCAGGATAGTGGAGGATGTTGGCCTAGTTTATTATTTCAATTTGTCATTTTAGGCTAGGGAAGCTTGAAGGCCACTAGATGTTCATCGTTTAGGATGACATACTAGGCACAAAGGTATGAAGGAGGCAACTCGAAAGGTCGGGCCCAGTAGGGAGCTTTGCTTGATGGTTTATGTTGTTTTCAAAGCCTAACAACAAAAGGGAGATTGGGTTTCGATGGTTGGGAGGATGGAGGCTGGAAGTAGTTTGGGATGACAAACAATTGATAGTGGCCCATGAATGGCAGTCCGCTAACTGAGACCCAGGGGATGTTTGACATATTAGTTACTTGATATTTTTTTTTTAACACCATACGGCAATCGAGGAGCTGGGGTCTAAAGGTTGGGAGGCTGAGTGATGATAGCTGTTTGAGATGGTGAAATATGAATGATGCTCCAATGAAGGAGACCCAATGACCAAGACCTTGAGGGAGACATGACTTCAAGTTTTCAATGATGAATTTCAAGGGAAATGGAGAAGACAGGACATGGGCATCGAGTGGATGGACAAAGGTAGCCGTTCGAGACAATAGAACAAAGAAAATGCTTCATCATGGGAAACCTAAAGGTCAGGACCTAGGAGAGTATAGCCTTGAGGATTTTGAGTGAGATGCTCAAGGAAACTAGCACGACAGAACCTGAGTGCCAGAAAGTCTTAATTTGGAGGTCGTTTATGACAAGTAAACTGGGAATGGCACCCTGGGAATGAAATACCAAGAGCACGGACCTGGAAGGGTCAATGTACTCTACTTTAAAATGTTTGGAATTTTTGAAATTCATAGGGTAAATTTCAAGGCCCAAACCCGAAGAGTATGGAGGATCTATTCAAAGAACAACACCAAGGAAGTCAAGTTCTAAGGTCACCATATTGGTTGATTTTGAGGTTTTACAAGGAATCTAACATATGGGTTTTGTGAACAAAGGCCTTGTCTACTTAGGTCATTTAGTTTTCTTCTTACATAATTATTCATTTTAGTGCAAATTGAAGAAATCAAAAGATAGGAGCAGGCAACAAACTAACCTTGACCGACCGTGGGAACACTGGGACCTAGAGGTCAGAAATCTATCATGAGTTGGACATTTATTGGTTTGAAAGATGGACGAAAATGGGTGAGTTGGGTTCCAAGAACCAAAATGCCATTGGGAGAAGGTTGCTTGAAAGTTTGATAAAAACAAGTGGTGAAAGGGGCACCAAGACCCAACAAGTAGAAGACCATCCTTGAAAGGTCATTTGGAAATGATGAAGGAATGACACATAAATACATATACATACAAATAAATACAAATAAACATGCATACAATAAACAACACACATTACACCATAACACCAATATTTTTTAGGTGGAAACCCTATTAGGGGAAAAACCACAGTGGATGTTAGTCAACAATTATACTCAATTAAAAGTCTAATGAGAAATAAAAGAGAATGCATAATCATTCAAGATCACTTCCTAGAGCTCACTGCTCAAAAGAAAAGAAGGCTCACTTCCTTACAGAAAGTTTTGATTACAACAGAAAAATGAACTAAGAAAATAGCTTCTTCCAAGCTTGATTATAGTTCCATTTAAGTTCTTGATCATATTCTGCCTTCTTGATAGTTCCAAAAGTGTTTTCAATTGATTGCATCAAATCGGTCACTAGTCCTTCTTTTATTCTTTCACAAGACAACTTTTACAATCACAACATCCTCACATACACCATACTTTCTCACACACAATCAAACTTCAAAATAATACATATATATATCCGCTATATGCAAATTTCATCCATAAGTCAGCTTGAACAAAATAATGAAAGTATATCATATTAGTCAGCTCAAACACATGTATTGATAAAACACTTCCTCGATGATCCTTAATGTGAAAACATCATCCATGGAATAATTTGATCAATAGATTGACTGGATACCTTGTTCCTTGTCTAATAACCCAGTAAAGCACTATTCTTCCTTTTCTTTCTGGATTGAATAAATTCAAAGCCGTGGACCTCATAGATGACTTAGGTTTCCATCAATGACAACACTAGATGTCATATCCAATCTCCTCAAGCCATATGCCAACACTTTCATGGTGCATTGCCTTCATGCTATAGCTTTTGTCCATCTAATATAGTAATCAAAAGTGGTTAGAATATAACTGTGTCCTACAGAGGATAGTGGGCTTATCGAATCAATGAAGTCAAGACCCCATTGCATGAATAGTCTTACCTCCAAGATTGGTTGTACTGGGACAACAACATTCTTTTCTCTAGTGGTGGTGGTTTGACAAACATGGCATGCATGGATGTGGTTGTGGAAATCCTTGAACACTATTCACCAATAGTATCCTTCCTATAGGATCCGGTGTGTAGTGGAAAGGCCGGATCTATGACTAGTACCAAATTTATCATGGAATTCCTTCAACACATGATCTACTTCTTCTTTTCCAAGGCACATGAGGTAGACTGCCTCATTGTTTTTCTTGTAAAGGATGGCACCTTGCAAAATGTAGCAATTACTCTTGAGCCTCAAAGCACACTTTTGGATTCCCTGGAGATGATATGGAAACTTTCCATTTAGTAAGTAGTAAACTATGTTGTTGTACCATTCTCTAGGGGACACACCCTCAAGCTGATACTAATTAACTATGAGTTTGGGACCTGCTTTTGCTGTCATTTTTGCTATTGTACGGGTAAGCACTTGTCCTCGTACTAGCTTCATAGGCTACATTTCCATGTCATATGCTTGCAACAGAGTGACCCACTTAGCTCTCCATTCACCCAGCTCATTTTGCAATAGCAATGTCTTCACTATTGGGTCAAGAACAATAGAAAACACTTTATTTCGTAGGATGTAATTCCTAAATTTCTTGACTCGCCTGATAAGGGCATATGCCTAATTTTCCATGTTATGGTACTGCAATTCAGCATCCTTCAATGGAGTACTCATGAAGGCGATCAGATGCTCATTCCCTTCATTATCCTTTTGTGTCAAAATGTTGGTGCATAAATGATCTAAAATGAAGGAATAGATGTAGAATGGCTTCAGATAATTTGGGCTAACAAGAACCAGTGCTTCAACAATGGCTTTCTTGATTTCTTCGAATTCTTGCTTCACTTCAAGAGTACACTTGACCTTGGCATCTTGTTTTAACATGGCATTAAGTGTCTTTATGATTTCAACAAAGCCTGTGATGAATTTCTGAACAAAGTTTATCTTTCCAAAGAAATATTTCAGCTCCTTCTTGTTGTCTGGAAATTGTATCTTCAACAAGGACTGGATCCTCTCAGGGTCTATGGAAATTCCTCACTCTGAAATGATGTGCTCAAGCAGTTTTCCCTCAATAACCCCAAAGATACACTTCTTTGTATTAAGTGATATTTTTAACTCTCTATACCTCTGGAAGACTTTGCACAAATTAGATATGTGATTATTCCTCTTCTTGGAAAACACTATCAATTCATCCATGTAGATTATGATGCACTTCCTAATCAGATCCTTGAATGCTATGTCCATGGCACGCTGAAACGTGGCTCCGATATTGATGAGCACAAAGAGCATTCTCCTGTATGCAAAGGATCCCCACTTAATGGTGAATGTTTTCTTGTGTTTGTCCTCATACTGCAACATTACTTGATTATAGCTAGAATACCCATCCAAGAAGGACATCAAGTATGAGCCATTCACAATCTAAAACACCTCATCTAGTGAGGGCACTGGATAGTTGTCTTTCTCAGAGGCTCTATTTAGATTACAGAAGTCAACGCACAATTTGATTTCTACATTTTTCTTTATGACTGGAACCAAGTTTTCCACCCATTTTGAATGTCTAACTAGGAAGATGATCCTAGAAGATAGCAATTTTTGTACTTCTTTATATATTATAGGCTCCAGTAGGGCATTGATTGGATGTTGCCTTTGCCTAAACTATTGTACGCATGGTTTGAGAGGAATGGTATGAGTAATGATGGAGGTGTTGCAAGTCTTCAAATCCTTGTAGCTCCATGCAACTACATCTTGATATTTCTTCAAAGCATCCACCATTCCTCTTTTCTCTTCTAGGGTGCATACTTTTCCTATGAACACATTCTTGACCTCTTTAGTTATGTTAAGGTTATAGGCCTCACATTGATTATTGATTGCATCTATCTCGGTATGCTGATCTTGATCTTGAATTTGATCTAAATCAAATATCCACTCAAGCTAGACCATGCCTCTCGGGATGGTATTTGTTTTCAAATTGATGACCCCTTCTAAATCCAACTCTGCCTCTTCAGGATCTGCTTCATCAATTATATGGGTTGCAAACACGTTAGAGCTAGTGATGAAGTCCATGATATGCTTGTCATCATTAAATACCTAGAAGTTGGTGACTTTGTCTATCATAGATGGGCTTGAAGTTAGTTTAGCCATGAATTTTTTCAATCCAAATAGTGATAGGGGTTGGAGGGTGTTGGGTACCTGAGCTAATGCCTCAGCTGTATGGTTTTGGGATCATGGAATGAGCTGGATATTGAAGGCATCAAGGATTTTGAGGAGGTCGCAAACCTAGTGTCTATAATTTTCCAACCTCCTGTCATGACAGGAGTACAAATTTCTAACCTATTTTATAACCAACTTGGAATCACTGAATACTTGCAAGAATTTCACATTATTTCTGAAATCCATCAATAGACCATTTACCAGAACTTCATATTCTGCCACATTGTTAGTACAATAGAACTAGAGCCTATGGGCCATGAAATAAGTTTTACCTATAGGGCTGATCAATTCAAATCCTGCCCCTACTCCATGTTTAGACTTTGATCCATGAAAGTGTAGAGTCCAAAATTTTTGGGACTCCTTGACTCTAGGGCTAATCAAGCTTGTTTCTGGCTTTTTATTTACTTCTTCATTTGTGACCTTTTGTACAGGTGTGGGTTTGGTACCATTGATAGTGGGATGCCCTATTGGATGCCTCCCTTGGGCTGTAATTTTTCCTAGAAGATGTTTTATGGATACTTGTCACAAACAAAATTCAAACTCTAAGTGGGTAGCATTGTGCACTTTGCACCAATTGGGTAGCAAGAGCTCCTGCAAATCCATTTGAGTTCCCAAACTAAGCTAATCTTGTGCGCATTTCTTTGTGAAACCTCAGAATTCATCAAGTAATCCTATGGTGTCATCTGCAAGTAGCTCATCATTGTCAGATTCCACTAACACCTTAGTACTTTGGGGAGTCTTTTTCAGATAGGTCACTGGACTACAGTGAACTAAAAGGACCTCATCAACTATCTCTTCTTCATATTCTTCAAGTCCTTCTTGGTATGCTACAAGGGAGTAATTTCCCAATTCAGTTTTAGCAAACAACACCTCATTGGTGTTGTTATATTCTATAATCATAAACTTCATGTGGGACTTGTGATCGATATAGATCTAGTTGGGAAGTCCTCACCATGGAAGCCACATGTGTGAATGATTTGTGGTAACATTTCCATTTAGATTGCGGGTGAAGTCTCGTCCAATGATGATTCCATACGTGTTGGGGATATCAACAACCTGAATGTCTATTACCTGCTGCACCCTTGGATCTGTAGCAATTTGCATCAAAATCCTGTTTATCTCTCCCGCGATGTTGACTTCAATTTTATCCAATTGAGTCACCTTCCTCTTGGAAGGTGTGGAAACTATACCCATGTCGTTGCAAATGGACAAGGGCATAACATTAGCCGAGGCACCTTAATCTAACAAATAGTTGTGTAGATTCTTTACGAATATCCGAATGGTGGTAAGGAAAGGTAGAGTTTCCCATTTTCCTTGGAAGATTCCCATTGGCGTATCCACCTATGCAACTTGAGCCTTGTTTTTATCACTAACTTTATCCCTAATTTGCATAGAAGGTTGGTCTTTGGGGGCCTGCTTATTGCTTTGGTCTGATTCTTTTGAGGACTATTTACCCATTGACTAGTTTTGAGGAACCTTCTCATGTAGTTGTTGGATAAGCAATTCATTCATTTGGTCTTCAAAAGAGACTCACTTGACCGGTGTTTCCTATGTTACCTTAGAAGAGGGTGTCCCATTAATCACCTTGAAAAAGGCATGCCTAACCGCAGGGACTTTAAGTAGCTCAAAGGTAGATAAGCTGATTTTTACTTTCTTGAATTCCTCAGCCACATATTCACCCATCTACTCAATTTCAGCTTCAAAAGATCTACCTATAGCAGAGCTAGCTAGTTGGGTTTGTGTCTAACTCGATTGAGTTTGTGGCTGATCCTAAGGTTGGCCTTGTGGCTGATTTTGAGGCTGATTGGATGGCCTATGTTTGTTAAGGTATTGAGAGGGCACGTATGGATATCCAGAGTTATTGCTTGCATTAGGATCAGGTGGAGTATTGTAATTTTTGGGCGGGGCAGAGGTCGTGAACGGTCCCCTCGCATTTCTATTCCTAAGGTAATAAGGAGTGGCCCTTTGATTAAATGTATGGACCTCGTCCACATATTGCTCTTCTTCATCGTCATTTGGGCCATTATCTACTGAACTAAAAAACTGATACAAGGGAACTTTAGTACTTACCTCTTGGATTTCCTCTTCTTTGGGTGAAGTTTCCTCACTTTCAGGAGTATTTCTCTCACTCTACGGGAATGATGTTTGATTAACTATGAGGCATGAGGAGTCATAAGGCTCGGATGAGACCAAGTCACAACATCCAGCATTTTCTACAACATTCTAGACTTCAAATTGAAAAATATCTATGACTATAAGGAATTCAAGGTAGTGCAATTCAGAATGCTTGTTTGTCTTATCAATTCTACACCATCCTGATAAGCTAGTCGTGACAAGATATACACCACTAGTCATCCTTTTTGTCCCATCAGGCTGATCGAGAGGGTGGGAACACCTCCATTGTTGGGTTTAGTGTTCCACATTCTATTCTACCTCTAAGTTGGCCTCCTTTCAAAGCTCTGATTAGAATTATGCCCTCTTTCATAATGTTGTCTCAAGGCCAGACTAGCATCACGGTTGTCCCTAGTTTCCCTATTGAGATTAGCTTGTATGTTATGTGTTTCTATGGAAAATTAGATTGTTAGATGATTAAATCAATAAACATCAAAATCCCATGAAGTAACAAAGCACAAAGGAAATAAACATGAAAATAAAAGGAACAATGTTACTAGAAATCTTCATCTTCCATGGTTCATCTTTGTTACACCTTCTAGTTTGCAGTAAATAAAGAAGCCCTCAGATTTTTGTATGAGCAACTATGACAAAGGACAAGACTAAAGCAAGTTTCGAAGGATTTAATTAAAATTGACCTCACAAATAGACTGAAAATGACAAGTGCATGAGATAAAAATAATAGGCTCAGATGATAAAATGGGCATGAGGTTTTGAAATAAGAACAAAATTGACATTTTATAAAAAATGCAATTTTGAATGTGTGGCCAAGATGAAGAGATGAAAAATACCCTAGAATCAATGGTCAAGATTCTACAAGATAATCCCTAATTAGGGTTAGGGAGAAATCCTTAAGCAAACGGTCAAGATCGATTTTAGAAAAATTGCATCGATGGCGGAGAATAAAAGAGATAGTTAATTAGAAGAAATAAAGATATTCGAAAAATCAAGAAGATAAGATTGTCTGAATTGAACTGACGATCGTTTTTGGAAAAATCAGGAATTAAATAGAAATTATTTAATTTTTGGAAGAATATTATCCTTTTGAATTTAATTAATTCAAAATGATATTTTTGTGTGACAAGTAAATAATCTTTTTCAGATTATTTACTAAAAAGAGTGAGAGTTAACAATATGGAATCATTTTAAATATTTTCATTTATTTAAAATGAGAGAAAAGTGAAATTAGCAATTAAATAATTAAAGATAATTATTTAATTTAGAAGATAAGACTGAATAATTAAATAAATTAATAAATTTATTTAATTATGACAATTAGTGGCATATTAAATAAATAAATGAAATTCATTTATTTAATAATCAAGAAGAATAAAAGATATGAATTAATTAAATAATTATGAATTATTTAATTAATAGTTGACTTTGGACTATAGACAAAATATGATAAGACATAAAAATATGATTTGTGAGTCTAGGCCATTTTTATGTGTCTACATTTTTCCCCTCTTTGTCATAATGCAACCTGTCACATTGTGACAAAGAAAACAAGTCAAAAGTATGCCCCAATGCCAAATATGATGAGGAAGAATGATGAGGAGGGTTGTGGTATGCCTCCTCGAGAGGATAGATGGGTTCAAAAAACATGGGTGTGCTCTCGAAATTAATGAGAAGACTAGAATATGAAGAGACAAAGAAATGTTAGTGCAAAAGATATGGATGATGATATGGATGCAATGCCTATATGAGATGAGTGAGAGAAGATGACAAGACTAAATAAGATGCATGTTAGATCCTAGACCAAATCCTTCAAAACATTGCTATAGGACTTTAATATTTATTGCTCTTAATCATCATTGGGTGGTAAAAATGACACAAATGGACAAAAAACACCATGATATGACACATACCAAGGTGTGTAAGGTCATCCACTTGAAAAAAAGAGAGAGACAATTGTAGACAAGGAATGCCCTAACTCATACTAAGGGTCATGTTGCCCTAGTCTTTTGTCAAGACAATCCACAAACAATAGTCAAAGAAAATAAAAATAGGTCATGAGACGTCATCGCACCTCTAAATCCTTCATGGGACATCCTCGAGGTAGCTAGTAACATGACCAAAAAGAAAAGACAATAAAAGGATAAGAAAAAATAGCCAAAAATAGTCAAAAGATAAGACAAGATGGACCAAAAAGATAACAACCATTTTATTTTGTTTGCCAATGTTTGTTTGCCAAAGATTGATTGCTTGATAGTTTGACAGTTAGACGGTTGCTATTGTCAGGAAGGACACATCCTAAAAAAGGAAAATGACATTTTGATGAGGTCCAACTCCAAGAAGGACACATCTTGGAGGGGACAAAAGAGTGATGAAATTGACATTGTTCTGGCAATTTAACTGATTTTGACTAGATGACTCGTTGGACAATGTTGTCTTGTTGGTTCGCGATTTAAATGTTGACCTTCGAATGACTAACGTATTTGACTGACATGATGAATATTGACTCTTGTTTAAGATTTTTGAGAGTTATTTGGATGTTTTTGTGTTTTTCGGATATTTGGATTTTTTTTTAAATTTTTTTTGGACTTTTGACGTTTATGATTTTCTTTTTGGCTTTTTGACATGTTATGATTTTTTTTATTTTTGACATGTTATGATTTTTTGGATTTTTGACATGTTATGATTTTTTTGGATTTTTGACATGTTATGAGGTGTCAAAGGATGAAAAATTTGAGTAGCCTTTGTGCTAGATACCAATGACAAGGGTAAAACCAAGTCTAGGTGCAAGGGTGGGTGATGGGATAAGGGATAAAAGGGGTGTATGTCTCACAAGGGAGCAAGGATGTGATCTCCAAAGACTATGTCACATAGAAATAACATGCCCCATTCTAGGTACAAGACTTAGGATTTTTCATGACAAATCTTATGACAATGAGATAATGATATGCTTGTTTGGAAGGGATGAGGTATGTCAAGAGATATCCAAAGAATGTTTCAACACTTTGCCCCTACATCTTCATCAAGATCAAAAGGACTAGGGTGGATAAGTGGACTCAATATGATAGATATGTATGATGGATAAGATGGTAGGTAGGATGGAAATGATATGACATGAAGGATAGGTTGGATAGATAAGACATTGTGCCCTTAAGTGTAAGTGACATAGAAGATCAACCTACACATGATGCCTGTTTGCCAGGTTTTCATCATGGTACTTATCCAAGGTGCCTGTTTACCAGGTTTTCACCATTGGACAAAGGGATTTCTCTTTACTCTTTTTTTTTTTTAATTCTTTCTTTTAATTTGTTTTTTTGACTTTTTGACCTTTTGAATTTTGGATAGGAGGGACTTAAGTTTCTAGTTGCATGAAAGGTGATAGTCCCACTAGGGATGTATGTCATTGCATGGACCATGTCAAATGTCATTATGCTCATAGATGTTGGTAAGGGATGACATGAAAGGGAGATGGAGTAGGTAGATGATGGATTATGATGTGGATTATGGAGGACAATAATGGATTATGATGTAGATTATGTTAGGAAGATGATAGGGATTCTATGGGACTTATGCAAAAGATGAATGGGGAGGCTTAGCCAAAAGCATGGACCATAGGAAGATGATGGGGGAGATATGTAGGATAATGAGTGAAGGATGAGTAGAAGGAGTTATGTGGATTTGTTGTGAGATGGAAGGGAACCATGACCAATGGTTGGACACACTGTGATAAATGTTGAAGATTTTGATGTGGATGGGGTGTAGGAAGCAATGAAGATGCTTGCTTAGGAGATGGATGATTTAGTGATTTAGGTGCCCACACAGACTTAGCATTTTTATGACTATTATTTTGCTTGTGGGTGTTAGGAATTGGAGATTTTTGAATGCAATGTGCATTTTTGATGGAAGGGGATGGTTGGGATTTTTGTGATGTGGACGCCTCGTTTAACTTGGTTTCTTTTTTCTTAGGTACCCAAACCATTTGATTTTTGGCCTTTACTTTTGGAGGTATGGGCTTATATAACCTTTTAGATGTACTTGGCTTTGAATTTTTGCAATTGTATGCTAAGGCATTAGGACCATTAGAATTTTTGATTTTATGTGTAGAGGCATCCAAGTTTTTATTTTGGAATCCCTTGGGTTTGGTGGAATGAGTGGAAGCTTTATGTCTAGACAATGTGTGCATTGATTGGTCATGATTAAGATGTTTAGAGGATTTATGGATAAATGGATACGAGGATTGAATGGTAGGGATATTAGGTGTTGGGAGTAATGGTGGTAAAGTGGATGGAGAGACATTAGGAGTTGGAAGTAATGGTGGTAGAGTGGATGGAGGGAAGTGTATGGTCACATGCTTTTGACATTTGTAGGATGACGGTGGTGGAATGGCAACATATGTTTTAGGCATATGATAGGTTTTATGATGGAAAGTGGACTTAGGATGCATGGAGGAAATACCAACATCTTGAGATTGGTGTCCTTGAGATGTATGTCCAAGGCCATAAGAGCATGGAGGGACTTTGACATGGATGGGCTCCAAAATATCTTGTTCATGAAGGCCTAAACCTTTACCTTGGTGGTTCATATTTTGGAGTGTGCAATGGACAATGGGACTAGGTGTAGGTGAAGCACTAGACATGATTTCCTTATTGGATGGAGAAGATAATGGTTGTTGTTGTTCAAAGGAGGAGCATTCATGAATGAGGGTAGAAAGACCAATAGGATATGATGGAGGACTTGTAAAGGGGTTGATAGTGGGTGATGGAGGATCATTAGGATCTCGATTAGCATTGTGTTAACTTAGATCCAAAGTATTTGTTTGATCTTCTATGTGTTCTTGGGAGGCACTTGTCTCATCAAGGGAAGTGGATGTTGATGGATCATGGATAGGACTAGGTGGAGGTGAATTTGGAATATCTTTCTCATGAATGGGTATAGGATCAAGTTGCTCATGGATAGGTTCTTTATCATTATGGGCATCATCTTGATCATAAAAATGATATAGAGTATGGATGGGTTGGATGAAAATTATTTGATCTTGATTAGGACTAGGGCTTGATGTTTCCACATGCTTGGGAGTAGACTCTTGAAATAACTCTTGGGTTGCTTGAATGGAATTGCAAGGGGATGACTCTTGGAGAGACTTGACATGTTCTTGATGGTCAACAACATGGAGACATGATGGAGGTTGACTTGGACTTATGAGGGGAGACTCTTGAAGTGGCCCAAGGGGTTGAGGATGACATGGTTGACTTGAAGGACTTGGCATGATGTTTGAGGACTCTTTTGTGTGTTCAAGTATATGAGTTGAATGACATGGTGACAATGGATTCCTTTCTTGTAGCCTTTGGGTCACATCCTTTGTAGGTGGATTGGTGGATATATGTAATGCCATCAATTTATGTTTTAAATATCTAAATGTAAGGCATTGATTTGATTGAGGATTAGATGATGGTGGGGGTAATGAAGAGTTTGATGGGTCAGAAGGTGGAGATGCCAATGGATTAGGACTAGGACATGGTGGATTAGGGATAGGCATTTGACTGGATGGTGGTAAGGATGCATGGACTATATTGGTGTTCCCCTTGTCAAAGGTGTCATTAAGACTTAAAGGCTCTTGATGTTGTTGCCAAGGTGGACTTGGGAAGCTATGTTCTTGCTGTGATATGGGTGGACATGTTGATGTGGCATTGTCATAATAGATAGATGTGTTAGGTTGGCATGATGATGAAGGTGACACATAGGATTGGGGTTGAATGTGTTGAGGTTGAAATGGTGTTTGGACTTGTGATATGATTTGTTGTTGTGATGATGATGGAGGGGTTGAATAGGATAATGACTGTTGAAAGGTTGATTGATGTGGATAAGGGTTGGCATTAGAAGAGTTGTGATAGGTTGATGAAGGGAAAACTTGATATGTGGATGGATGAGGTTGATATGATGATATAGGTGACATTTGTTGATGTGGTGATTGGACTTGATGATGTGCTTGTTGGATTTGACAAGTGGCCATGAGGTATTGGATTTGAGCTATGAGTTGTTGCATTTGAGGTGATTGGTTTGTTTGAAGATGTTGGATAATGTTATGGGCGTTGTGAATGATTTTTTGGGTTAAAGGTGTTTGATTTGTTTGAGCTTCATGAAGCATGTGAATAAGCTCTAGTGCTATGTCTTTGAATGTTGTCATGGTGTAAAATGATGTTGATTGGGTTGAAGAGATGATGATGATGATTAAGATATGATGTGGAATGATAAGATTAGGTGATTTGGATGATGTGGAGAGTGTTTATTGGAAGTTTGACTTGGAAAATATCAAACACAAGATCTCACATGTAAATGCATGAACACACACACCAAGCACAATGATAAGTTTGTCTTCCAAGATTAGATGTTATGATTAAACAAGCACTTGAATACACAACAACAAGACCTGTGGCTAGTCAAGTGGGGTGTGGCCAATTAGGTCTCAAGTGAGTTTTCACAAGGTTGACTAGGTATAATTTGAAAGCAAAATCCTACCAATAAGCCAAGAGAAAGGGGTAACCCACCCTTCACCTTCACTTCCCAAAGGTATAAAGTTCTTTGGGGCTTAGCTCAGAGTGACAAGATTTCAACTCCCAAACGAGCGTGTCTTTGGATTCACACTCTATTGAGGTCATCCCTTGGAGGGGTGTGTGCTCCAAGCAGGCCTCCTACGAAGGGTATGACAAAAGAAAACCAAGCGAGGTGTTTTGGAAAGACACTTGATTCACACTCGCAAAGATTAATTTCCCTTAGAAATGAAATGAAATGTGTGTAAAAAGTTCAAACACTTTTTCTTTTTAACCCCAAATCGAGATGTGTAGGAAGACAGTGGTGAATTTTAGACCCGATTTTCAATATGTGATTGAAGACAATATTTGTTTTAAGAGCCCAAATCCAAATGTGTTTGCAAACAATGATTTATTTTATGCCCTAAATTGAAATGTGTGACAAGAAATGATTAATGAGAAACGAAAGATTAGAATGCATGCACCTGATTATTCGCTTTCCAATTTGATGTGTGTGACGATGCCAATGTTTTTCCAGCTCCATGTGATTCACCTACAACTCACAAAAAAAAAAAAAAAGACCAAGTAAACTTGTATAGAAGGAAATTACGTGAAAAAGATGAATTCTGATAAAAATCTGATTATGACACATTCTATTAATCATTACTATTAGAGGGTTAGCTAGTCAAAACAAATCTATTTTTTAGAAAAAAAAATTGATAGTAAAATGAAAAATACAGAGAATAAAGCCTATCTAAAATCTGAAGAGGTTTCCAAAAATGTAAATAAATCAGAAAAATTTGTTGTTTTGCATCTAAAATTATTTTTTTATGAAAAATCATAAAAAAATTATAAAAAATACAAAACAGCTCTAAAAATTCTAATGTTTTTACTGGAGTCATTTGATGTCATTCCAAATCTTCAAAACAAAATTTGTGATTAGATCTACAATTTTGAGTGAGATATAAGCAAATATATTTTAAACCCAGATTTTAAAAGATCTATTTTTTGACTAATAATCACACATCTAAATTTACAATATAAAGAATAGACCCATGATAAAATTTAAAGATCTTTCCAAAAATGTAAACATATCAGAAAAATTTGATTATTCGCTCTCGAAATTAATTTTTTATGAAAAAACCAAAAATAATTATAAAAAATGAAAAACAGATCTAAAAAATCTGAATTTTGGAATGAAAGTGCGTGATGTTGTCCCCAAGCTGCAAAAAACATTTTGTGAGAAAATACATATTCGTTTGAAAGTTATGGTCATGTCTTTGGAAACTAGGGCTTTATCCACAATGATGCCAAACCTGCAACAAAAAACAAACAAAACCTGTAACAAAAGAATCCAACTCCAAGATTTCTCAAAATGTGTTAAAATATGTCAGGTTCACCAAATGTTTCTATGGAAAATTAGATTGTTAGCTGATTAAATCAATAAACATCAAAATCCCATGAAGTAACAAAGCACAAAGGAAATAAACATGAAAATAAAAGGAACAATGTTACCAGAAATCTTCATCTTCCATGGTTCACCTTTGTTACACCTTCTAGTTTGCAATAAATAAAGAAGCCCTCGGATTTGTGTATGAGCAACTATGACAAAGGACAAGACTAAAGCAAGTTTCAGAGGATTTAATTAAAATTGACCTCACAAATAGATTGAAAAGGACAAGTGCATGAGATAAAAATAATAGGCTCAGATGATAAAATGGGCATGGGGTTTTGAAATAAGAACAAAATTGACATTTTATAAAAAAATACAATTTTGAATGTGTGGCCAAGATGAAGAGATGACAAATACCCTAGAATCAATGGTCAAGATTCTGCAAGATAATCCCTAATTAGGGTTAGGGAGAAATCCTTAAGCGAACGGTCATGATCGATTTTAGAAAAATTGCATCGACGGTGGAGAATAAAAGAGATAGTTAATTAGAAGAAATAAAGATATTCGAAAAATCAAGAAGATAAGATTGCCTGATTTGAACTGACAATCGTTTTTGGAAAAATCAGGAATTAAATAGAAATTATTTAATTTTTGGAAGAATATTATCCTTTTGAATTTAATTAATTCAAAATGATAATTTTGTGTGACAAGTAAATAATCTTTTTCAGATTATTTACTAAAAAGAGTGAGAGTTAACAATATGGAATCATTTTAAATATTTTCATTTATTTAAAATGAGAGAAAAGTGAAATTAGCAATTAAATAATTAAAGATAATTATTTAATTTAGAAGATAAGACTGAATAATTAAATAAATTAATAAATTTATTTAATTATGACAATTAGTGACATATTAAATAAATAAATGAAATTCATTTATTTAATAATCAAGAAGAATAAAAGATATGAATTAATTAAATAATTATGAATTATTTAATTAATAGTTGACTTTGGACTATAGACAAAATATGATAAGACATAAAAATATGATTAGTGAGTCTAGGCCATTTTTATGTGTCTACATTATGTTGAGATTCTTGTAGCTGATTTTTCTGATTCCTAGGTGTGCCATTTGTATCAAAATCTTCTTGATCATCTCTATTAGCTCATCAAGCTGATTTTTCTCAGCATTTCTTGGCTATGATGTTTGATTTTAAAGGAGTATGGGTGGAGCAACCAGATGGTTTTGTTGGGATGAAGAAAATTTTAGACCTTGTAAATAAAAAGGCGGTTGAGGTGGTTGATTATATGCTTGTTGTTGTTGGAGCCCTTGAGAGTAGGTGTGCTAATGTTCAGGGTCCTGAGAATACGTCGGTTGTTGCAAATACTAGGGCATGAGAGGTACTTGGCTCATCATCTATCCTGAGTGCGGGACTAGGGGCAGCTAAGGCACCTAGCTCATAACAGGTGTCTAATGAGCAAACATCTGCTTAAGTCCTTGAATTTTCAAAAGATGAGCAACTAGTCCAAGAGATGGCAACGAAATGGAGATATCTTATCCCAAATCAGCACTCGCTATAACTACTTCTGAATAAGCATCCACCAGCCCAGTGAGTGGTGGGTGCATTCTCGTTATCAATGTTGTAGTAAGATTGTCTAGTGTTGCATAATAGATAGGCAGGGAAGCAACATCATTAAGCACATACGAACCTTGAAGTCTCATATACGCACAATGAAAATGGTCATTGAAGGAATTGATTGGCTCATTAACTTCCCTATGAATGCATGTGAATTTCTGATACAACTCCGATGGGCTAATTATAATCTTATATTTCTGCAAGAAGATGTTCATCATCAAATCCCATGAAGTAATTGATCCCATAGGTATATTGATGTACCAATAGAAGGCTTCTCCCCCTAACAAGTACAAAAAGAGTCTACACACTACATCCTCATGATCAATCTCGATATCCTTTATCAATGTCTCAAATATTTTGATGTTCTCTTCCATGGTCCTCTGAGGATCCTGGGATTAAGCTTGGTGCACAAGGTATTTGGATTCTTGGGCATATCATGGTAAGAAATGAAATGCAATGGAGAGGGATTTTGTGCCAACCAAGCCATGGCATGATGCAGAGGCGGTGCTTGTTATTGAAGAGCAACAACTTGGGGCTGCACAGGGGCAGTGATTGTTTGGACTATGCCTTGGATTGAAAGGGTCGGGGTGGAGGAAATTCCCTTGCTGTCAAAAGCAAGAGGCCCAAAGGAAGTTTGGGAAAACAAAGTAGGAAGGGCAAAAGTTTATGAAGGAAGTGGAGTAGGGAGTGGATGGAAGCTGGAGGAAGATGAGGGTGGAAGTGAAGTGGAAGAAATGGAGGAGGAGGAAGAGAAAAATGCTGCATCCCTTCCTTTGGTTCTCTTGGCCCTTGAAGGGGGCTGCAATTCTTGAAATTCCCCTTTGTTAGGTGTTGACCTTAAAACCCTTTGGAATCATTTAGGGGAGAATGATCCAATTCAATCTAACTCAACTCAGGGCCCTCCTTCTAGCACCAGTTTTGTTGACGAGTGTTTTTTGTCATTTCTCAACACATGAAATGCTTAAGTGCGTTGCCTCTCTTGAATGGTAATCTCCAACAATCAATTGTTGAAAACTACCCTAAGGTCTCTCGGGTATCAAGTCATGACTGGCATGGATAACTTAGTGATTTTTATGTGATTTTGTTGGTAATCATAGGGTGGACTTACAAGTTGGAAGGAATTGGATCTTTTAGAAGAATTTCCAAAGATAGGTAAGTTAGTTATTGAATTGTTCTAGGTTTGGGATAGCAATCTAGAACTTCTATTTTACCTTTAGATTTGGCTTTAAAATGTTCAAGAACCTTAGCATAGGTTATTTATAAAAAAGAAAAGAAAAAGGGGCAGGAAAAGAGAGAGGTTCCTAGATCTGAAACTAATAATGACCAGTTATCATGGAGGGTTCTATTGTGGAAACTCACAATATCATGAAATTTTTGTTATCTTCTAAGGACTACAAATGTTCTACCATTCGCTCACCATAAACATGTATGAACAAAAGATAAAAGTTTAGAGCAAATTTCAGTCTAATTCCAGACTAACTTTGCACAACCATCTACTAGCAGTAAACGTCAAAAAGTATGGACAAGAAAGTCACCAACACAGTAGAAATCTACACAACCATTGAACAACATTACCAAATCTACTAAAGCAATCTAAGATCATGAAGAACAACAAAATAAATCTAACTAAATCAGCTAACTATGGGAGATGAATCATGAAACATGCAAATAAACTTAGATATCCATGAAAGTCAATGTATTTCTATTAAAATTTCTACAACATGTCTTTACAACAACTCAACTCTCTCTTTGAAAATGAGAGGAGACCCCTTATTTATAGTGCTCAAAAAGTAGAACATGAATGGCCAGGATTAATTTGCATTGTGTGACCAAGATTCATTTTACATTAGGGTTTTACCTACCCCCAAATATTTTACAATTTAAAATTACATTTTGTCATTTTCCCTATTTTTTCCTCTATTGGTAGCACTGTAGCAGTTTTGTCTTTTAGCATTTTTCCCTTTGTTGTATCTTCTAAGTGAGGTGCTCTTAAATTATAGTCTCTCCTTCCTTCTTGCAGATGGCATACTCCATGAAATTGTTGATTACCACCTGCAGTTTGCTGATTTATACTATCTCTTACTGTAATACCTAAAAGTTCCACCTCTTTGATAATTCTGTGAGAGTTTCCCAGTTGTTGTCCCACTTGGTCATACCATCTCTGATCTGTTCTGATTGGGAAAATACCCGGGTAGAAAAACTCATGAAGTCCATGGTGAGGTCATTGGGTGTTCCCTTTTCTATCTTTTGTTGTAAGTATCGGCTAATCTTCTCAACATCTAACTTGACGACAAGTACATTGTAGTTTGTCAGCAACTTGATGTACCCCTAACATGTGGCCCTTGTTTCCTTCATCCAGTCGATATCTTACTCTACCCTTGGGGAGATTTTCTCTAGCACTTCCTGTGATCAAAGCTAAGTTTCCATGGTCACTGTTTGTAAAGGAGAGCTCATTCTCATATAGCTTTTCTGGCATCTTCAACATGGCTTCAATTTTTGGGTAGGCTACCTCATATTGCTTGGGGAAATTAGTGTAAAATTTCCTACTTCCCTCAAGACACCTTTGCAACTCAAGAAATTTATTTTTTTTCCTAATAACATGATTTAAGCCCATATTTCTAGTGTAGAGGACCTGCTAGAACCAATCTTTCATTGTGTTTTCCCACTTCTTTCTCTTTTCCAACCTGTCAATGTGTTCCTTAGATAGAAGTTGGCGCCATGTGTAGGATGTTGTAGGCACTTCCTCCATTGTTGACCATTGTTGAATGTAGCCCACCAAATCCTCTATTTTCCCTTTCATCTCTTCCTTGGAAATTTTATCTTGGCACATTTGATGCACTATGGTGGTGATTGATTCCTCGACATGATCGATCTTTTGTTCCTTGGAAGTTGTCCTGAAGTCGATGGTGGATACATTGTAACTAATTCCCTCCTCGCCAACCATAGGTGTAGCTACCTACACCATTCTAGATCCTGAAGCATCCATTGTCATTTTAGACCTAATTTTTGGCTTCTTTTCTTTCTTTGTCGTGCTGACTTATACTCAAGCTAAGATAGCCTCGAGTCTTGATCTTGGGTCTTTTGGGGTTGGAGTCTTCTTTTCTAGTTTTTTTTCTAGTCACTTAGGCATTTGTGACTTCCCCTTGGGTGATTCGTGATCACCTTCCATTTCATCTCTTACAATTTCCACTTCCTTATCCCCCGGAGCTTCTTGCTCCATTCTTGTACCTTCTTCTTCGTCAAAATCTTGGATAAGTACCATGCATTTGATTGGGAATTTGGAAGGTGTGTGCTTCTTGGGGCTGTTCTCTTTTTCGGGAATTCTTTCTACTTCTTTGTCTTCATGTTCAGATTCTCGTTGATGCTCTTCTTCTTCATTGAGCTCTTTCTCCTCTTCATCTACCTTTTCCTCCTCTATGTGGGGTAAAAGCAAGAAGTTGGGTACACGAAGAGGGGAAATCTCAGGAAAAAAAAGTTTCACGAGAAACGCGTACACGTTTTCAAAGAAATCTGTACGTGTTATGGATCGGGTACTCGAGCTTGGATCCGAACACATATACATTCAGGCTCAGGTAGGCAAACCTAAAACGCATATGCATTATGAAACACATACGTGTTTAGAACATGTATGCATTTTGAAACGCGTATGCATTTCGAGAAAGTATATTTTTTTAAATAAACGACTGTAATTCATTTTCCACCATTCTGAGTTGAGACGAAGAAGAAGAAAGGAGAGCACGTACGCATTTTAGATGCCACAAAATTTTGACTGCCACCTCCTCCCATCGACACTAGCGACCTTGTCGACCTCCAGGTTAGTTGAATTCTTCATTTTTTTTTGCTTTATATCTTTTTTTTTGTTTTTTAATTAGTATTCAATTTTTTTTTGTTTAGTGTGTTTTAGTTCAATGTTTTATTGTTTTTAATTGCATTTAAAAAACCAAAAATGTCAACAAAACAAAGAAATTTAAATTGTAAATGTAAAACCATAAAAACTAAACCTAAATTGAACACATTTAAAACTTAGAAATTTCAAAACCCTATAAACCCTAGGTTACAAAACTTGCATAGGTCCCTAAAAACTAATTTACATAGGTTAATCTTTGGACATAAACCCTAAAACGTAAACCTAAAACCCTATTTACCCTAATTCATGTAAACCTAAAATGGACTATTTACCCTAATTTATGTAAAACTAAAATGGGCTATAGATAGACTATGTGCAATATGGATAGAGCTAGACACCTAAATGTTATTAAATCAAATAAATATTAAAATGTGAAACATGAATGATTTCTACCCATTTCTCTTATTTGGATGAGATCCTTTGTGAATTATGTAAGGATGCATTATGATCATATTTAAAACTTAATTTATAGGATGTTATTCATTAGATCTATAGGACAAGTGTGTAATCTAATTCCTATTTTAACTCTCATGTGTAGTGGCATTGTTCTAGATTAGGAAAACTAAATGTTGCACTTTCTCTAAACTAGTGTATCAAAGCTAACTTGTAGCATGAACATTTCAATTTGGAAAATTCAAATTACTTTTTTGAGAAACTTGTAGTTTAGGGTTTAGGGTTTAGGGTTTAGATCTCCTCTTTCTTTTTAAATCATCCAAGAGTAGTTAGAGGTCCAAATAGGTTCAAAATCCATCATAACTCATCAACTTACTTATAATTGAAATCTAAAATTCCTAATTGTTGATATATTGAAGTTATTCCTAGAATGTCACATATTTTATTCAAAGCACTAAGTTTAGGTGGTAGGGTTTCTCATTTACTTGTAAAAATTTATTCATGTGTCTTCTATATGTTTTCATGTCATCAAATCTCTAAATCTAAACCCTAAACCCTAATTTAGCATTCATTTTGTTGTAGGACCTTTAATTAAATTTGGTTGCCTTTCAATTCTATAACCAAAGGTTTATTTTCTAAGATTATTTATTTATTGAATTGATCAATTGATTCCTCACTTAGTGGTAGTTAGGTTCTTTTTTTGAAAAGCCATGCATGTCTAGAATTTATATAAATATTCAAAGGAAGAGTCTATGTCATAGAAACGTTTCAAAAAATATATGATTAGAAAAAAAATTGGGTCTAGGGTTTAGGGTTTAGGGTTTAGGGTTTAGATCTCCTCTTCCTTTTTAAATCATCCAAGAGTGCTTAGAGGTCCAAATAGGTTCAAAATCCATCATGTGTCTTCTATATGTTTTCATGTCATCAAATCTCTTTAAATCTAAACCCTAAACCCTAATTTAGCATTCATTTTGTTGTAGGACCTTATAATTAAATTTGGTTTCCTTTCAATTCTATAACCAAAGGTTTATTTTCTAAGATTATTTATTTATTGAATTGATCAATTGATTCCTCACTTAGTGGTAGTTAGGTTCTTTTTTTGAAAATCCATGCATGTCTAGAATTTATATAAATATTCAAAGGAAGATTCTATGTCATAGAAACATTTCAAAAAATATATGATTAGAAAAAAAATTGGGTCTAGGATTTAGGGTTTAGGGTTTAGGGTTTAGATCTCCTCTTCCTTTTTAAATAATCCAAGAGTGCTTAGAGGTCCAAATAGGTTCAAAATCCATCATTTGTCTTCTATATGTTTTCATGTCATCAAATCTCTAAATCTAAACCCTAAACCCTTATTTAGCATTCATTTTGTTGTAGGACCTTAAAATTAAATTTGGTTTCCTTAGGAAACTCCACCAAATTTTATTCACTTAAGCCATGAAACATTTTTTCCTAGTCCACCTTACTAGAAATAGATCCCCTTAAGTCATCCTATCACCCTAAATCGTAAATCGATGTCTTAAGGGGTCCTAATATGACATTTCTTAAGGGGATCAAAGAAGTTCTCAAAATTTGGTGAATAGAGCTCAAGCTCATCTTTGTTTATTTTGTACATTGCAATTAGGTCACTAGCATATATCTATGTGTCCCTTTGAATGTATTCTATTATTTTTTTATTCTTATCTTTAGTATTCTTTGAAAAAAATGAATGAGATTATAAATTTTAATGTTAGTGTTAAACTTATAATTTCTTCTCAACTACTTTGTCCCACTATAGAGATCTTGTGTCTCTTAGATGAGTTCTTGAGAGTTACTTAGGCCAACTTGTATAGTGAAGTTGAAATAAAGAGATTGTGTAAGAGTTATTATCTATTTTAGGATGGGTAAACACATGTGAGAGTCATAAAAAATTACTTACCATAGTATTTTCATGCATTATTAGTGACTGTGGTGTTGCCATTTTGTTATTTCCTAGGAATCCTTATGTCTATATATTGGATTCTTGGGGTAGAAGATGTATGCAATGTATTTTATAGAGTTATTCTATCCTTTTTTTTAATAGGATTAGTATTTTTGATATCATTGTTGTATTCTTTTGAATCCCTATGAGTATATTATAACCATAAATCATCTAACAATGCATTGAGTTGTGTGGTAAATTAGAGGATAGTTATTCTTGAAATAGGATTCATAAAGTATATTTATATCTCTTTCCTTCTTATAGTTGCATATATCCTTATTTCTCTCTTTTTTCCTTTATAAGTGTTGTTTACATGCCAAAGGATTCTATTTTTTTATATTGCCTCATATAATATTCTCCTTGAAAGATCGATGTGGAAATACTTGTATGTTTAGTAGTTTAATCTTGTTTTTTATATTTTCATGTATTATGTGGTCACATAAACTGGAAGATTTTTCATGTTGGGTTCTTTCTTTTGGCTTCTTAGTTACATGAGAAAGTAATAGTTGTTTTGAATACTATTTAAAGTTATTATGTTGGTTTCATTCTTTAAATCCATGGTTAAATAGAAGAATTGGATTATTGAACCCTCATTACATGTTAGTTGTAGAGTTGATCTCTTAGTGACCTAGAAGCTCCTAAAAAACCTTTTTCTTCTATTTGGATGTACAAAGTGATGGTTGTGGAATATTTTGGTTGCTTAAATTTCCTAGATAACCATCTAGAATTTTTAGATATTTGTACTTGCATGTTATAGATTCATGATATTTGTACTTGCATTTTTCTGATTGTTGAGAATGCATAATTTTTCCTTCACTTTGGGATTAGCTATACCTAGGAGAGTATTCCTAGAGGTAGCCTTTAGCAATATTTAATCACAAATAAAGATATATAAAATATAAAAAACTATAATAGTATCTATATACATGAAATTTGAAAATTTAGATAAATCAATTTATGTCCTTGGAATTAATTAAATTTTGTCATACTTGATTAATACATCTATTTTTTTTGAATTGTAGGACCTTAAAATGAAATTTGGTTGTCTTAGGCAACTTCACAAAATTTTATTCCCTTAAGCCATGGACCATTTTGTCCTAGGACCTTACTACACATAGATCCCCTTAAGCCATCCTATATCCTAAATCGTAAATCGATGTCTTAAGGGGGAATTTGACATTTCTTAAGGGGATAAATTTGGTGAATATATCTATGTGTGCCTTTCAATGTCTTCTATTAATTTTTCATTCTTATCTTTAGTATTATTTGAAAATAATGAATGAGATTAAATAAACTTTATTAAAACCCCATAATTTCATAAATCTACCCTTCATATTAACAACCCCATACTGGACTCAATTTAATGTGTGTACATGCTATGAATTTTTAATGTTATGGATTTTATAATGTTATAAATCAAATGGTCTTCAAATGAAATATATTTTGAATTTGTGCATGTTCAATGTGATTTTTAAATAACTTTCAAATTGTGTGCATTATTTAATTAGTTTGTTGATATATATTTTTTAATTGTTTAACATGCAGTTGCCATATCATTGCTCACATGGATCCATTGTTTAATTTAGAGGATTTTATGCCCAATCAAGAAATTCCTATAGATCCCATACATCCCAATCCACCACATGAACATAACCCTAACACACCTCCACATTCTCCACCGCCTAACCCCCCACCCCCTCCTATAGTTGATGAAGATCAATTAAGAGAGAATATCCAAGCAAACCTCATTTTCATTCAAGGAAATATAGATCTCATAAAAAATGAGCCTAGAGTCCCTCCCCATCTCCCACGGTTTGCATATACGATGCAAACTATTGTCGATTCTGTTCGATCTATTGATGCGGACCTAGTTAGGTTCCATCAATGGAGAGAAGAGAGGTGAAAATTCTATGTGGATATATTGTCATATAAAGAAATCAATGACCTGAAAATTACCAAACAAGCCATGTGCCAATACTTTATTAGTCCCCATACAAACCAACCCATTCCACCCACAAAAAAATGAATTTCAATTTTATGGTGTAGGCACCTGCAGATAGCTATGCATTATTGGGATAGATGGTGGATGGTGTTTGATACTCCACCACATGGCAACAATGAGGTGCCCTTATACTTTTTGAGAAAGTTTGGGCTGAGTTTGAGTTGGGTAAAAAACCTAACTATTTTGATATGAGGTCATTTTAGGGAGTTGGGTGTGGCATGCCCCAACATAGACTAGGAGCACGTGTCGATCCTCAGTGACGTGCTCCAATTGCTCCTATTGTTCCTCTTCCTTCTCCTAGTGTTCCCGCTACATTTCAGCAACAGACCATGTTATTGACATTAGGAGAATTGAGTTCACTTTCAGGACATCTCACTCAGCAGACTACACACGTGGCCACTGAAGTGGCCAATAGAGAGCATGGAGGCTCAGGCTATAGGGATACCTAGACATCCACTTCAGGCAATGCACATGCATCTAGGACGGGGTCATACTTGGATTTACTATATTCTAAGGATCGTCCTACACAGGTATGTTCATATTTTGAACTTAAATTTAATTCAAGTTTGAAATATGAAAAATTCATGTAAATAATAACATCAAACTATATATATAATATAATATTAATTTAATAAGTGTTTGGTGTAGACGCATGATCACGTAATTCCTAAAACTCAATATGATCATCATGTGCATATGTCAAGTGCTGTAGATTTGGGCTCACCTTTTGGACATGTACTTGAACCAATATATATTAAATAATTTGTGTGGATATATATCTAATTTAATTTGAATTTTTACACATGTGTGAATTGATATATTATATCTAGATGCAGGGAAGTCATACAATACCTAGTACTGACCAACCACAAGTTACAGTGGTGAGCACTCTTGAGACATCATCAGCTCAGGTGCGTGCTTTCAAAAGTTTGTTAAGTTTAAATTAAATAGACATTATAGATCTAATTTAATTTTTCATTTACATACACATGTGTCAATGATCTATACAAATTGTTGTACATCTATATGTAAGAATTTCATGAGATACCCATGGCAGGCCGCACACCTGAGACATCATTGGAATTTATGCATGGGAAATCTCAGGTGTGTGATCATGAGGTCATATCATTCGAGGTTGTAAAATTTATTTTAAATCTCCCATACAATTTTTACGGACCTTTTAAATATATATATATATTTGAGGTTTTCACATATTGTTTTCTTTATATGAATACGTAGGATATAGTAGATCAGGCATTTGCATCTTCTCAAGTGACAGTTATGCTACTTGTTGAAGAAAATGTGCCAGTTATAGATTCACATGATCATATGGTAATTTATGCATACTAGAAATCATTTTTAATATATAAATACTAGATATTTAATTAAATTTATTTTTATCTAAAAGTTTATATTTTCAAGTTTAAATATGTTTAATTATATCAAAATTTCTAAATAAATTTAAATCTAATTTCAAGTTTCTTGTACTCTTTTACAGCATGATGTGGGTACATCTAATCAACATGGAACAAAGAGGAGACTTGATTTGACCAATCAGCCTGAAAGTTAGATGGTTTTATATTTTATGGACTATAGATCTCTAGTTTTATTTAAATATATGTGTTGTACTTGACATATAAATTCTATGGACTATCTATCTCTAGTTTTACTTTGAACATGTTATTATCATATTTGTGTTTATTTATATCAGTTGACTTTAATATGATGATTATATATGCAGTCAATTATGATATCTTGTTATGTTCATTTTCATGATTATATGCACTCATACATTAGACTATTTATATTTTATCTAATTTTCAAGTATTACATGCACTATATAAATTCTTATCTAGAATCAAATTTAATATATATAATTTATCACATGGTTAGGTGACAAATTAAAACATTCCTTAAATAGTTTAGATCATATTCATAATAAATTAAGGGCAGGTAATTTTAACTATTTTCCAATTAGATAGCAAATATTTGAATCAATAAACAAAAAAACCATCTTCTTGTATGTATAAAATGTATTAATCTATACAATTGAATAATTATATAAAATGTGGTAAATACAAGACATGAAATGTATAATCTATAAAATTCGAACAAGATATTGAAAATGTCTCTTGATAAAATAATTTTTTCAGTTCAACAATCACTTCGTAGATCGAATTGATGAGAACCTACAAAAATAATCAATGTAAGTAACTACAATTTTTATAAGTCATTTAAGAAAAAAATTCATGCGAGAAAAGAATAGTATATAGTAAATTCCATACAAATTCAAAAGATGTTTTCCATAGGATGGATTAAGGGGACCTAAGAGGATATATAGCTTAAGGGGGGTCTTAAGAGAATGTCTTAAGGGGAGTTAAGAGGATGGTTTAAGAGGATGCATCTCATGAACCCTAGGATATGGCTTAATAGGTCCTAAGAGGATGGCTTAAGGGGAATTATGAGAGTCCTTTAATAAGATGGCTTAAGGGGATGTAAGAGGGTGGATTAAGGGGAGTTGATAAAATGTCTCAAAGGGATGTAAGAGAGTGGATTAAGGGGAGTTGATAGAATGGATTAAAGGGATGTAAGATAGTGGATTAAGGGAATGCATGTCATGAACCTTAAAATATGGATATTAATAGGCCCTAAGAGGATGGCTTAAGGGGAATTATGAGAGTCCTTTAAGAGGATGGCTTAAGGGGATGTAAGAGGGTGGATTAAGGGGAGTTGATAAAATGAGATGTTGGATTAATGTAAGAGGGATTAAGGGGAGTTGATAGAATGGATTAAAGGGATGTAAGATAGTGGATTAAGGGGATGCATGTCATGAACCTTACAATATGGTTAACAAGCCCTAAGAGGATGGCTTAAGGGGAATTATGAGAGTGACTTAAGGAATGCAAGATTATGGATTACAGGGATGTAAGAGGATATGACTTAAGGGTGCTTTAAGAGGATGGCTTAAGGGGATGAAAGAGGGTGGATTAAGGGGAGTTGATAGAATGACTTGAAGGGATGCAAGAGAGTGGATTAAGGGGAGTTGAGATAATGAATTTATACTATTAATTAAATGTATCTAGAACTATGTATAGTTACCTATCTCTATATTTGATTCCATTGTAATATATGTGCATCTCCCCTCTTGTTTGTAAAGCATCTAATTTTGGGGGACCTAAAACAAAAAATGATATAAAAATTTAATTAGGAAATGATTAAATACAAATATATATCAATTAACTATATAAAAAACTAGATATACTTACCAATATTTATTTACTCTGTTGTACCATCTACATCCTCTCTCTTTTTTAATGCATCTATGATTGTCTCATGATCATCCATTGAAAGTGTCCATAAAACTTTATTAGCAGGCCTCCCTTGATATCTAACTAGTTTTATATTAGTTGCCAAACTCAAATGTGAATAATGTATAATCTTCTTGTGTCTTTCATAATCTTCAAATGCAGGCAAGCCATTCTTTTCTCATCAAATATTTTCGAAGCCAAGTGCCAACAACAACCACTGAACTAGCTGGATACTCAAAATTGTCATCATCCACTCTAGGATGTGCCAACTTATGTTTTCTCTCAACACATCTAGCCAACCAGTAATCTGTCTCCTCTTCATTCCCCTCAGGTGCAACAACAACATACACATGTCCTGCAAAAATAAATACAAAATTCAATAAAAAGTGACTTATATTTAATTCACATATAAACATCCATACATACAAAATTCAACTCAATAAATAATGTACCTTCTTGTACAAGATCTGAAACATGATCATAATCATCTGATGCAAACACTTGATTATCTTCAATTATCGTTCCATGTTGAACATTTGTCGATGTAGGCATTAAGGCTCTTTGTTTCCATTGTTCGACCCATTCCGTATTTTCACATGCCTCCCAATCACCTGCAATATAAAATTGACAAAAACATGCCAACTCCCTTGTCCATATTGTCCATGTGTTTGCATTTGAACTCTTAAATGAATTCCATTTTGCAGATCCATTAATTGTTTCACAATCTTGTCGAGAAAAAATATCATTTTCTTCAACTAACCAAAAGAAGCGTCGAATTATTGAGCTCTCACTTGTTCTTGTAGATAATTTGGTATTGCACCAATCTACAATTGCACATGCATCTCTAAATTTTGTAGCATCCTCAAATTTTAGTTGCTCTCTAGCAAGAGCTCTTTTCACACATGCACCTGCTCTATCATGTTCTCCCTTACCATGACCAGCTTCAAAAAAACTCCATATGTGTTGGATATTATTTTCCTTATGAACTCTACATAACCAATAAAACATTCTAGCATTTTTGAATTGACCTGTGCAATTATCTGACCATATGAGATGTTCTAGCATTTGAATTCCTCTCTCTTTTAAATTTTTATAAAATATATCAAAACAATATTATACAAACTCATATGAATGTAATCGATTATCACTTACATAAAAAATGGTACTCTCTCAAAAAAATTCTATTATCTTTTGTAATATCTTTTGCATGTCTATAAACAATGTGAACAAATATAGCTACTTGCATTGAATTATAATACTGTGATTGAATTTCTTCTTGTGGAGCAAGAGTATAATTTTTAGCAAAATCAACAATTGACAATATACTTCCAATTGGGAATGTGTTTTTACATAAACGAAATTGATTATCAAGCCAATGAGCATTATGAGAGTGTTGAACATATTTAGGTACAAACTTATCTTTAAATTCATTAATAAAAGCATGCACACTAACTTTTTCCACAATTAGCTCAACACGTTTTCCAGTTTTTCCATCTTTTAAAGAATACTCAACATTTTTTAAATTTTTTTACATCCACTAATTGTTGTCCAAATTCATCTAAACTACTTTCATGCATACATTCTCCTAATAATGAAAAGTTACCACATCTATCGCATTCTCTAGAAATGCATGCTTTTAAAAAAAATGAGTTTCCATTTAAAGAGGGATCACAAAACAAACCTGCTATAAAATATTTGATTCTTTCAGGTGGCATATTAATGCCACAAATGTCCTGCATAATTTGGTTAGCATGCAAAGTGCATCGTATATATCGAAATATATCATAATAATAACGAAATTGTACATGAGTCTTAGAACAACAAGAGATTTGTTGCTTATTAATTCTAACATACCAAGGTTTACACTTTTCAAATGATCTTTGACTTATGTTAATATTCAATGGTAAGATTGAAGCATCTAATTTTTTTTTATATAATTTAGTTTGAGTCATATCTAAGAGATGCTTTGGATGAGGTTCATGAATTTTGGAACCCACCCTTAATTTTAAGACATCTCTAATGTTAGGTGATACTCTTGTATTATCATGCCAAAATTTATGGATTAAATATTTAATTTCATTAGTTAATTTCATGTCTGATCTTGGGAGTCTACCACTAAAACTCCAACATTGATTATAGTATCCTTTTCAATACTTTCTCTTCTTTTAGCATCTCTTATCAAAGTTCTAGGATTTACTTTTACACATTTACTAATCTTACTTAACATTCTTTTATTTGAAGTTGTTTTATCAACTAGAGCAGTTGTTATTGCACGACGAGCCACATTCTTATCTTTCAATTGACTTTTCTTACCAATAACATCAATAGCATTAGCAACACTAGATATGACTCGTTCTACTAAATCATCTTTCTTTTTTTATTTTACAAAACCACCTAATTTTTTCATCACTTTTCACATTTTCAACATTCTCATCAATTGCACCATGAGTTGACATTGGAATCCTAATTTCTTTCTATAAAAAAACATTTTATATATTTTATTTCCATAATTTCTAATTTGTCTCGAACAAACTTTACCACGAAGGTTATTTAGCACATCTATTTCAATTGTAAAAAAAGCATTTTCACCTTCATCCATAGGAGTTTCATTTTCATTCACACAAGGGGTTTCATTTTCATTTTCAAATGTAAAAGGGATTTCATTATCATTTTCATCAATATGAGGGATTTACATTCTCATAAGATATAATTTCATCATTTTCTTGTTTCTGCATTGTTTCAACCCTAATATTATTGATCTCATCAATGGTGCATCCAGTTTCATCTAAATAAGCAATATCAATATTATAAAAACTTGGGTTTGAACATATACCTGGATAGATTGTTTGAATAGGTGCATTTTCCATATCATTGGGAGGAGGATTTGAAGACACGCCCGAAGTTGTTTGCTTATCATTCAAAGTTGAAGTTGAAGGCACAGTTTTGTTTGTCTCCGTAATTGCATTTTCTTCTATATTCACCATCTCCACATTTGCATCATCTACATTCACTTCATCATTGATGGCTTCCTCTTCAACATTATTGGAACTAGATGCTTCAAAATCTTTCATTTGACAATTTCTTTCTCTCCTTTCCCTTTGTCTTTTTGCCTCATCTTTATTTGCTTGAACTTCTTCAGGTGTCATTAACTTTCTACATCTTTTTTTTTGTTTTTGCTTATCACCCATGGTTACCAAACCCTCTTTAATCACAAAACCAATAATTCAAGAAACTTATTTTCAAATTTCCACCTCCTTCAAATATTCAAATTAAACTATGTACTATGAAGATCATTTTTTCTATAAAGTCTGAAGTACAAAAACATCATGAGTACATCCAAATATTCAGTTTTTCCAAATCTTCTTGTAAAAAGTTCTTACACTTAATTCCACTTCAGAAAATTCAACCTGCACTTTGTCTCTTCCAACAATTTGAATAGAATATGCCCTGCACAAGACAAATTTGCAATAAAAAACACAGAAAATGACACTTTTGGACCATACTATAGAAAAGGAATGTTGCAGAAAAATCGTCTTTTACCAGAATTTTTTAAATTAGGGAAAAATGGCTATATTAGAAACGCATATGCATTATGAAACACGTACGCATTATGTTTTCCCAACGGGTCAATCGGTAATGCGTATTCATTATGAAACACGTACGTGTTTCGTTTGAATAACGCATACGCGTTTCTGTAATGTGTATGCGTTATTTAAAAATTGAATTTCCACACCACATCTAGCCTTGGTTTTAGGCTTGGGAAAGGCTTGGCAATCCGAGCCTTAGCCTTTGACCTGCAACTAAAAAACTAAGGCAGATTGAAGAAGAATGGCCAACTTTGACAACATAGCTGATGGACTTTTTTCCTGAATGAATCTATAAAATTAAAACCCATTAGAGAACACAATGTCTACTTTCTAAATATATAAATTTTGTTAAGATTGGATTATTTTTGCTATTTTTTAATTAATTTCTAAGCAAACTAGTCCTTAAACTTGAAATATCAGGTTTTTTTAGTTTTTTAATAACTTTTTATTGGTTAAGTTTCTTGTAAAAAAAATTATATGGCATTAAACTTCAGACAATTCTCTACACAATGAAAAAAAAAAGAGTTAAAAAATGTTTTGTTTAGGTCCAATTATGTTGTCCGTACACGTTGATTTTAAAAAACATCAATTAAGGCCAATAAAAAATTAATAAAAAAAAAATATTCAACCAAAAATTACAAAAAAAAAAATCCACATCAAACTTCATGTTGTTAGCTCTCATTTCCCAAAAATAATTAGCAAAATAATTTTATTTGGGTCAAAAAGTGTTGTCCGTACACCTGCTTGGTATGGTAAAAAAATAGGGACTTTTAAAAAGTGGTTTTTATAGATCCCTATCAAAATTTAATTTCTATAATTTGGGTATTTTAATAATTTACATATTTGGAAACTAGATTCAAAATTATAGATTTCATAGTACTGAATTTTTTTAATATTCATTGTGTAAGTGCCTCAATTTTTCAGTCCAAATGTGACAAATTCTGAAAAACAACAAAAACATTTCCACTTTTTGAGCTTTTTGTGTACCCAACTTCTTGCATCAACCTTGTGCTCCCTTTCTTTTTTTGTGGGAGAAGGAATTTCTTCATCATTTATGGGGATTTTGATCTTGCTCCCCTATAGGAGGTTCAATATATTCATCCATCTTTTCACCCATGTCTTTCTCTCACTCGGGCGGAGGTCTTTCTTCCTCTTCTCCAACATTCTCAAAATGTCGAGATAACTCCTCCAAATCTGGGTCAAAGTTCTCCACAATATATTTAGTTCCCTCATCCTCTTCACCTTCCTTATAGGATCCAAATTCTTCTCAATGTTTGACCACTTCATCAATGATGGGAGGTTGGTACTTGGGATGCTCGATGTAGTCATTTGCCTCCTCCTCTAGTCTCCTAGTTTCCTCTATAATTCTTCTGATATCATCATTGTTGCGGTCATTTTTGGGGGCTTAGGGAGAGGTGGTGTGGATTGGCCTGCAACACCTTGTACCAAGGTGGCTTGTACATTTGGGCAATATAGCATGCTGGAGAGCTTGGAGGGAATGGTTTTCATATATTTTACAAAGGACTAAGGAAGCAAGAGTGTTGGCATTCTGGCAATAGCTACGATGAGTGGAAGGGATGTTATTGGGGACATGGAGGTAGAAGAAAGAGGAGATGAAGTGGTAGATGATGAGTCAATTGTCACAACTTGGGTGATAGGTGGGGAAGAGGCAAGGTGCATGAAAATATTGACAACAGGGAGAGAGGTGGCAACCATCGCTTGAGAAGTAGGTAGAGGGGAAGTAGTAGTTACAACAATAGTGTCAAAGGTAGCAGGTGGAGACTGGGGTTGCTAAACCTCAATTTCTTCTTCTCCCTATAATAGTGGATCTTCTATAATGGTGGGAATCCCAATGAAGTTTCCTTCCCTCTTGTGTTTCTTGGGTGGTTCTCCCTCCATAGCCTTTCTTGTGTATACCTTTGGGCCTAGTTGTTGTTTTGTTGTTTCTTTCCTCTTTATTGTTTTGGTAAATGGAGTGGATTTGGATGTTTTCCTTGATGCGGTAGCAGCAGTGTCAGTTGTTGTTTCCTCACCTCCACTTTTGGCGGTGCTCTTCATCTCTTCTTCTAACTCACTATAAGTCAGAGGGATCCCTTGTTGCTTCAATTAGGCGATTTTCCCATCAATCCACTCCATGGTTTGATCTTCTAAGGGTTTTGTTAAAATATCAAAGTCATTGACCTCTTGCTCATCCTAGTCTATCAAATGAAGTGGTAAGTTGGAAATTGCATTGTATCGAGGATGCATGATGGTGTTCTCGTCCTCTGTTGCCTAATCTAGTATAGGAAACAAATTGAATCTTTTTACAAAATATGCGGTCATCCACATATACTACCTCATTCATACTTGATTGTCATTCTGGCAATTAGCCCAAAAATATTCAACATTATGTCCATGGGTGTATCTAGCACTAAAGACCCTTTACAACTTGCCATACGGGTCCATGCACGGCTTGGAAGGATGGAATTTCAAATGATACTTAGTTAACTCTTTCTCTGAGTTATCAACACATTGAGAATTGTGGAGCTTGTATAGCCCTTGACCAAAAGAGAGGGGATAGGGAACCATTGTGAAATTATTGCCACTTAGGAGAGCATGTGATGGTGACAACTGTTGAGAGAGCTCTAGCAATATAATTTCGTCATTAGGATATCATGGCAGCCTATATGGCATATTCAAGAATCCTTCAGCCCGAATGTATGCGAATTTTGGGAATTGAATGAAAAGGAAGGAAAATCGCTTGAGGGAAGCATTTGCATTGTGGGAGATTATCCTCTCAAAGTCCCCTCTGAGCACCTTGA
Organism: Sequoia sempervirens; assembly: GCA_007258455.2. Taxonomy (NCBI): domain Eukaryota; kingdom Viridiplantae; phylum Streptophyta; class Pinopsida; order Cupressales; family Cupressaceae; genus Sequoia; species Sequoia sempervirens. Next base: position 623,258,133 of record VDFB02058242.1, read on the forward strand.
TAATATATACTATGAAAGCATCATTGACTCTGCAGTAGGCCTTCTTGAAATTCATGAATTGCAGCTAGGGTACTTGTCATAGAATTTCAATGGCCTTCTTGGCTCCACATTAGGCATTTTGAATAAGCCATGATATTGTCTTCATTCGGCCAATGAATACATCAGATAAGAGGTCATGTAAAAGTGTGAGGTCTTCTTTATTGCCATAAACTATTCATGGAAGCAATCGCTAATTAATTCTGGCCAATAAAACTTAGTATTTCCCTTGAGAATCTCCTCTACAAAATACACCATCCACTCCTGGAAATAAGTAGCAATGGGAAGGCCCATGACCTTGCTTAGCTTTTTCACCAAGTCATGATATTCTTCCTAAAAGTCTCTATGAAATAAATCTTGGTGCACCTTGGCTGCATTTCCTTTCTTCTCCTTAAGCCAATACTGATTGATCAGTTTCTTACATTTAAGGGGATTCTCATCCCACATGTCCTTTCCATCCTTGATGGTTGGTACTTCCATATTTCCAAAGGTTGGAATATGGAAAGCTTTCATTATTTTTTTGTGGGACATGTCCACCAGAATTCTTCCATCCCAATCTACTATGGTTCTAGTTTTCTCTTGTTAAGCCTCCCTACAGGTTGACAAGTTCAGGAGTGATGAGGGTGGGAGGAAAGCAAGCAACTTTGGTGATTCCACTACTTTTGACTAGTAATGTAGCCTATGTTGTAGAGTTTATTCAGACCCATTGTGTGAACTCATTGATATCTACATGTCTGATGTTTTTGTCAGTAATATCACTCCATGCTAAGGTTACCTTGGACTTGAGTGGTTCCCCTTGGAACTGGTACTTCATTTGTTCTTTATCTTCATTTCCGTGGGGTAATTTAGCTATCCTCTTTCCTTTGTTGTTTTCAATGGTAGCTTCTAAAGGCTCCCCACTTGATTTCATATATCCTTCATAAAAAAGAAGGTAAACATAATCAAGTAGGAAAATATGAAAACATTAGTCAAATCCCTACAAAATGTCATTAGTAGATAAATCATAACTCAATTATCCTAACATGTCTTTCAGTTTGTTATTATCACTTTCTAGGAGGTATTTTGATCGATCCAGACCCCAAGGACTAGAATTCCTCTAGTTGAAAGCTATCTGGGTTAACTATTTCAAAAACATCTCTGGAAGGACAAAGTTATGGAGATGACGCTCTGAGGGTCAGGACCTAGGGATGTAGAGGACGCTGGCCTAGTTTATCATTTCAATTTGGCATTTCGAGCAAGGGAAGCTAGAAGGATGCTAGATGTTCACCGTTTGGGATGGAAGATGGGGCACAGAGGTCTGAAGGAGGCAACTCAGAAGGTTGGGCCCAACAGGGAGCTTGGATTGATGGTTTATGTTGTTTTCAAAGCCTAACAGTGAAAGGGAGATCACATTCCGACAGTCGGGAGGATGAAGGATGAAAGAATTTCAGGATGACAAACAATTGATGGCGACCCACGAATGACAGTCCGCTAATCGTGACCGGGGGGATGTTCCGCATACTGGTTACTTGATATTCTTTTGTTTAACACCATACGATGATCAAGGAGCTGGGGTCCAAAGGATAGGAGGCTAAGTGAAAATAGTTGTTTGAGATGGAAAAATATGAATGACAATCTGATGAAGGAAACTTGATGACAAGGACTGGGAGGGAGATGTGAATTCAAGTTTTCAATCTTGAATTTCAAGGGCAACCAAGAAGACGAGACCCGAGCATCTCATGGATAGACATAGGTAGTTGTTAAAGATGGTGGAACAAAGATAGCACTATGTTATGGGAAACCCAAAGGTTGGGACTCGAGAGAGTATAGCCTTGAGGATTTTGAGTGAGATGCTTGGGGAAACTAGCACAGTGGAACCCGAGTGTCAGAATGTCTTGATTTAGAGGCCGTTTGTGACGGGTAAATTGGGAAAAATAGCCCAGGAATGGAATCCCAAGCACGTGGACCTAGAAGGGTTAGTGACATCTTCTTAAAAAGGTTTGGACTTGTTGAAATTTGCACAGGAAATGTCAAGTCCTAGACCTGAAGAGTATGGAGGCTCTGCTTGAAGAACAGTGTAGGGGATGTCAAGTTCTGAGGTCACCATATTGGTCACTTTTGAGGTTTTACAAGGAATCTAACATATGGGTTTTGTGCGCAAAGGCCTTGTCTACTTAGATCATTTAGTTTTCTTCTTCTAGAATTATTCATTTTAGTACAAATTAAAGAAAAAAAAAGATAGGAGCGGGTGGCAAACTAACCTCGACAACACGAAGAAACAAGTGAAGAATTCGGTCCTGCAAACTCACTGGATCATCTTGGAAGCTCATTAGGTGAGGAGGCAATGCAAGAAGGTGATTCTGGCTAGCTCTAATCACTCTCTAGAAAACTAAGATTCAAAAATGATAGGTTGAACTATCCTATTTATAGAACTTTGGGCATTAAATGCCCCTATTAAATGATCGTACGATAGTGAAAAAGTTGGTAGATTTCAAATCAGTTGCAGGAACACTGGGACTTGGAGGTTAGAAATCCATCATGAGTTGGCTGTTTATTGGTTCAAAAGATGGATGGCAATGGGTGAGTTGGGTTTTAGGAAACGAAATGTCATTAGGAGAAGGCCGCTTGAAAGTTTGATAATAAAAAAATGATGAAAGGGGCACTAGGACCCGATAGGCAAAAGGCAGGCCTTGAAATGTTGTTTGGAGATGATGAAGGAATGATGGAATCCTTGCAGGGGTGGCCTAGCTAGGTGGGCCTAGGTAGGTTCAAAGACGCCAGTTTTAAAACTCAAAGGAAAATGCCTAAAGGAGAACCGCGAAGACCTAGGACTTAGAAAAATTGAGGGGGCGAAAACATGGTCAAATCAAATTGACTTCTTTAGGACTCATTGGCCACTTCAAACACCAAAATAGGGGGCACACAAAAGGAAACAACAACAAAAATGACCCGACAAGGTGAAGGAAAGAGGGGGTCCTCATTTTGAATAGGGCATGTGTGCTATAGGCACAACAAGTCCACAATATTATACCCTCTTAAAAGTATAATGAGAATAATATGGGGAATGCACTTGCATTTAGGCGCACTGCCTAGAGCTCACTCCTCAATTACAAAGGAAGGATCATTACTTTACAAGCAAATAGACTAGATCCATAGGGTGGTGAACTAAAGTAATAGCTTCTCCACAAAGCCTGATTACAATTCCACTTTAAGCAAAAAGAACTTCTTTTTCACACTTCACACTTTTCCACACTCTACTCTGCAATTGAATGATATGATCAATATTCACACACTTGCATTCATATACTCTCACACACTCTCTCTCTCATTCTTCTCTTTGCTTGAAACAATCTTCCTTATATATCCACAATATGGATTTACATCAACAATTTTGTCGGCCAAAAATAAAATATAAAAATATAAAACATTTACATGATGTCAGCCTGATTTACAATTCAATTTACAATGTGAATCAAACTTAGTCAGCTAATATTGAGTTATAGCCCAAAACAACACTTTCGAGCATGCTAACCATTCATATTGTAATATTCAAGGATTCACAACACGTTACATTCACCATGTTGTCAAAGAACAAGAGAATCAAATATGAAAAGGAAAAATCATGATCCAAGAACACATCGATCAATGTGGATGTACCACAAAGATAGAGTATGATCTAGAAGCATCCAAAAGAATCAACAGCTATTAGAGAAAATTTCGCAGGAGCTAAGCTTACTGAAATCACTTCAACTACAATCAAGAACACTAACTGAAGTCCCATAAAAACTGTCAAAACACTTCTATTCACAACACAATCAAAAATTCCCGCGGACCTCTCAAACTTTCGGTGGATAGACTAGATACACTCATCATGAAACCCTTTAGATTGTAGCACCTGATGATCAACATACTAAAAAATTCACCTTCATGACCTCCAATGATACACTGGCAACCTGCAACACTTCCTTTAACAAATTTCTCAATATCTTCGACATATCGAGCTTCTGATATGATCAATGCTAATAGTGTTGACATTAATGAAAACCACATATCAGTAGCATAGCCACAACATGCAACAAAAAATCACTAGTAGAAGATATATAAGTTATCTTTTAGAAGTTTGAATGTGTGGGGGAGCGATGATGTATGTGTGAAATATACTGTGAATGGGTATAATGTGAATCATGCATAGTTTCATTTGTGCATAAATGGTTTTGAGATGTGAATGTTTGTAGACAAAGCAGAAGGTCAAAAATGTAATTGATGAGCTTCACGAGAACTATACTCAGGCATTAGAAGATGCTACTACATAGTTCATCCACTCTAGTATCCCTGTAAATCCTTTGAAAGACTGAGTCTTCATTTTGTACTTGAGCAGTAAGCTCTAGGCAGTGTTCCTAAATGCATGTGTATTCTCATTTTCTCCATACTTTTAACAGAGTATAGAATTGTGGATTAACATCCACCATGGTTTTTCACCTAATAGGGTTTCCACATAAAAATATTTGTGTTATGGTGTTATGGTTATTTTCTTTATGTGCTTGCATATTTGGTTTTGGTTAAATGCTATAAATGGTTAAGACATCTAGTTTACAAAGTTTAACACTAATTCACCCCCACTCTCAGTGTTCCTTTAGTCCAATAGATGGAACCCCTCAAAAATTCTTGGTTCCATTTTTACAATTGTGTAAAATTTGGCTTAGAACCTCATTAATTTTGTAGAACACTGATTCACCCCCCCTCTTAGTGTTCCTTTATTCCAATAGATGAAACCCCTCAAAAATTCTTGGTTCCATTTTTACAATTGTGTAAAATTTGGCATGGAACCTCATTGTTGGCTTAGGGTTGTGTTCCTTATAAATGTTTTAGGGTCCTATGATTTAAAACCCTCCAAAATTGGCCTACAATCTCTAAAAAATCCTTGGCCATTATATTGTTGCATTCACCTAATGCTCCCAGTCTCCAATTGTTTAATTTATCACTTATTCCATCAAAGTTGTTTTTACTAGCCCCAAAATTTTAGGTTAGTTGGTCACCTTACTCCTTTTCAACAAAAAATTTCCCTATGGTTAAGGCTTGATTAAAAAAATGAGTTAAATCCTTAGCCTTCTTTCTATGTGGGTCAAGTTCTCGTCTGCCTAGAGGCAGTCTCCTTTTAAGTTAACTTTTGTGGTATGTGCAAAATTATGATTTTGTGTTGTTCGTTCAATCATCATGGGTTGATAACCATTGTTTCCCATGCACCCATTCTGATTTATTCCTTCTTATTTTATTCACATGGGTTGATGGGATTTAGCCACGTGTCTAGTGTGTTGGTGGGTCTAGTCTCTTTGGTGAAGGTAGCTGGTGCCATTCAAAGAGGATCAATGATTGCAAGTTTGAGATGTGGACACATATTTACCACTCCCCACATGCCCGTGTTGGTTGATTTCATGTTATTTTAAATACACAAGCTGGTAGGAAATTATCACACGTTACTACCAGATGGTGGGACCAGTTTTTCCAAGAAGGGCGGCAGACATGATTTTAACAGAGATCAAAGATGGACACTTCAAAATGTGTTCTCATCGGGACCATTCCCCATGCACATATTTGTATTGTGCATTTGGCAAAGATGATCACACAGGCTAGCTGGTGGGGTGACACTTGTCACTTATTGAGAAACCTTCCAAGCTCTAAAGACAATGATTGCTTCATAAGGAAGGAAATCAATGGCTAATGGTAGGTGACATGGGTCAATCATGACCATTCCCCACCATCTTGTGAGAGGCCCGTATGTGTCCTGTATTCTTTACTGGGCATACAGGAAAAGTGCCACATGAACTGTAAAGAAGGACTTAAAAGGTTTCTGGTAAAGATAGAGGCTACTCGAGATATTAGTCGAGATCATTCTATGATAAAAATAGCGCTAAATTAGAACTAATTCTTGGGCATGCATGTGAAGTTTGGAAATATTTCTTAGGCCATCAAATTTGTCAGGAGCTAGTATATGTCTGAAGGTGAAATTGAAGTAAGGTAGGGTACGGGCCAATATTTTGAAGATAAATCATGATCGCTCCCCACTATCTTGCTATGATGAATTACAAGTAAATTAATTCCTATGGGCGAGCGGGTAAATGTGACACGATAGGTTTTGTTAGACACTAAACATATGGTTATTATGAAAATTAAGTGAATGCTTATCTCACTCGAGTTTCTTGATTAGGGACAAGTATCAAATGCATGCATTTAATTTTTTCATAATTAATGATCATGATTGTCTAACTATTCATTCAATTCATAGTATGATCAATGAGTGAGATTCAAAATTAGGTAATTGGTTTCCAGTGCTCTCACAAAAGCTATCCTAGAAAATTAGTGTAGACACACACCAGTTGCTCTATTTAATGAAGATCACCTGCTTGATTATTCTCACTGCTTAATTTTTCTTGAGAATTAGGAGTCTAAAAGTAGGCATGACTTTGAGCTTGTTATTTCTAAGTAGGGTGGTGTCTTTCTTCTGGAAAAATTTGATAAGTTGCTAAGTGAAGAAATGGGAAAGGTGATTGTGAAAATCAAATCGGTCTACAGGTCAAAGAGGCTCAACCCTCTTGAATCTTAGGAAAATTCTCCCCAAGAAGAATGAGATATGCCAAAAATCCATGTGGCACCAAAGAAGAAAGCAAGAGCTCCAAAAAATTTAGCACAGGGTGTTCTCAAGTGTTCTTATCACCTGAGGGGCTGAGTTATCTTAGAGAAATTGGCCAAAGGAAAGGAGAAGAAAATTGAGAGGCCTGAAAGGGAAGTTGCAAGAAGGAATAGGTATAACTAGGGCTACATGGGACATCATCACTCTCCCATTGAGGTCTCAGATGATTCCTTTAATAGTGGAGATGAGACTGATTCTAGTTATCATAATTATCTCATGGCTATGACTAATTTGGTTGATTATGAGGATGAGGTGGTGATGGCTACTCTGACTACAATAAGGACATCAAGTGGGCACACCTACTTTCTTGATAACAAGGAAAAGTAGCACCTTGTTCCCTCTCTTAGTGGGTGCTCAATTTTTGGTCCTTTGTGTTATCTTGCTCTCTTTGGCTGGTGTATTCTGATATGGGTCTTTATCTACTTTTCCCTTTGGTGTTGATGGTGATGTTTCTCGGGTTGGAATGAACCTACATGTTTTTGATGCTACGACAATGACACTTTTTGAAGAATGGTGGGTCTACTCTAGCTAATTGTTTTGGGGGTCTTTTTTTGCTCTCCCTTGACATACACTTGATTTATTGCAACTGATTTTGGAATATTCTCACTTTCTAGTGAAATTCATTTTGGAATGTGGTGTAGGAGCACTTATTCTTTTCAATGATTTTTCTCTAGGTGTCTTATGAAAAGTTGATTCAAGGTGATTGATTCAATTTTTTTTGAGTTTTTTTAGTCTAAATAATGTCTAATGAGACCATTCTTGATGTAATTGGCAACTTTGGGGTCTTTTGAGTCCATATTGTAAATGTTGTAAATCATGTTGAAAAGTTGTCTAGATGGGTAAAATGCCAATTTTCTTATGTAGGGTCATGTTATTATGATGAATAAGGTCTAATTAGACCATATTTTATGTCTTAGGTGAACAGGAGGGTCAAATTGCAAAATAATGCAAAATGAGCAAAAATGTTGTCAACAAAATATGCTTAAACTATAATTTTTGAACTCCAATGGTCATGGGGAATTTGAAAGTTGGTTGTAGGGAGTTGAGTCAATTTTTTAATTATGGAAAAGGTTTAAATAAGTGATTTTCATCGATGTAATGGTGGGTTGGAAGATTTCAAAGCAATAATAGCAAGAATTTCCCTAGTTTTCATAAATTTTCTTTGTTTTCTTGACAATTACTGGTTTGTATGGACCGTACTATTGTAATATGCTTCAAACTTGTTAAGAATCTATAGGGAATTGTTCTATATTTCATTTTCATCCATTTTAAATGAGTTTCTTTGTGTAAAACTCATTTTATTACAAATTTACAATGGATAGTCTGAACTTGCAAATTTAGGGGGTTTGAAATTTTAAATGGAGTTCTAATTCATTCCTCCTATTGTGATCTCTATGGCTTAGAGGAATTAGTCTGATAGGTTAGCTTTTATTTCTTGGATGATATTTTTGTGAATGGAGAAAGAAATTATGGGGTTTGAGTTGTTGTCCTTGTAGATTGTGAGTGGAAAAGAGCATGAAAAGTGAGGTTTAAGGCTAGGGTTTGATAAAAATTGTGAGGGTAGTGAGATCTCTTATTATTTTAAGCATCTATAGGCCTGAATAAAGGTGTTTTAGTTGGTTTCAAGGTTTGAGAAGGTGTGGAATATAATTTTCCAATACACCCTCATGTGAATGGCTTGAAACAAGGGTTTCATGAATAGGCATTTGGGTAAGTGTGTCTCTACAAACCAAGGGTGGATTTGGTGGTTTTGAGGGCTGGTGAGTGCTTCCCCATAGGTTTATTTTGTTTTTTTCATGAATAGAGAGGTGTCTCTTTGGGAAAATGGCCTAATTCATGGCCTAGGACAACGTAGACGGCCTACTTTTAGGTTGGTGTTCTGAAAGATTGGCACAAGGTGTTGAGATATGTTATAGGTGGCTTTAATGGGTCTTTGAAACAATGAGGAATTGGTGGATTGAATGAGTTTGGTGAGAGTTTGGTTCAAATTTTAAGGTATGCAAACCTACTAGTAAGGAAGAGTGCTTGTGTGGAGAATAACCTTTGTGAAGGGTTTGGGTTTCAAAACCTTGTTGAATTCAATTGGTTTAGTGTTGATTAGGTTGGAGGTAACCTAGGCTGCTATTAGTTGGTATTAGAGTAAAGGGAGTAGGTACCTTGAGGAAGGGGGTTAAAGGTTTGAGTGCAAGTAAAAGGTGTAATTGGAGGAAATAAATATGCCTCCTAAGGGAAGCACTGTTGTTAGGAAGATTCATCAATAGGCTAGGGAATTGGAAGCCTTGAAGAGAGAGATGGCTGCATTAAAGTCTAAAAGTAGGGTTGATATGGATGAGAGTGATTTTTAAGAGGAAGAGACCTCTAGTGAAGAGGAAGAGATGGATCTAGAAGATGTGAGGATGTTGAATCTTTTGAAGGATGTGAAAGGTGATGGACATGGAAAATGGACTTTCCTAAGTATGGGGGTAAACTAGATGGTGCAGAGCTCTTGGATTGGATAGGTTCCATGGATAATTACTTTGAAACTGAGGAGGTAGATGAAGAACACAAAGTGAAGAAGGAAAAAACCAAGTTAAAAGGACATGCTTTGTTGTGGTGGAACTTTGTACAAGAAGAAAGGAAAAAAAAGGGGAAGGCTAAGATTAATTCTTGGGAGAGAATGAAGGAAAAAATCAAAGCTAAGTCACTTCTAAAAGATTATAATGCTCAATTGCTTAAAAGACTTCAAAATCTTAGGCAAAAGGACCTAGATGTGCAAGCATACACTGAGGAGTTCTATAGGTTAAGTATAAGAACAAAACATGAGGAAGATGAGGAAGAAAGACTGGCAAGGTATCTAAATGGTCTAAGGTATAATATGCAAGATGAAATCAATTTGATGACACCAAAGACAGTAGAAGAGTGTTTCGAAATGGCTATAAGGGATGAAGAGAAAGTGAAGAGGAGACAAGAGAAGGTAACAAGAGGAAGAGGCAGTACTTCTAGGGGTAGAGGTACTTTTTCTACACAAAAATAGTCTAAGGAAGATCAAGAAGATGTTGTTAAAGGAAAGGAACAAGTGGCTAAATCTAGAGGTGGATGGAGAGGTGGAAGAACAAACTATAGGGTAAAATATACAAATCAAAGAAGAGATCCTAATGTGTTTGTAGGAAGGTGTTACAAGTGTGGTGAGTTTGGTCATCCATTCTTCAAGTGTCCTAATAAGTTTGGTATTTCTACAAGTGGAAGTGAGAGAAAAGGTGAAAAGGTGAAAAGAGGGTCCAAATTGTGCAAGAGGATGAGGAGGAAAGTGTCAATTCATCAAGCCTTGTTGTTACACCTAAAGTTGGTGAAGCCTTGATGCTACAAAGACAAATTTTGAAGGCCTCCAAGGAGAAAGAACCATTGCAAATGAGAAGTCTTTTCAAGACTACCTGCAAGAGCAAAGGTTAAGTATGCAAGTTAGTAATTGATTTAGGCTCCAGTGTTAATATAGTATCAAAGGAAATGGTAGATAAGTTGAGTTTGGTAAAATTTCCTCATCAAACACCCTATAAGGTGTCATGGTTAAATGATGATCAATCACTTCTAGTCAATGAGCAGGCTTTATTTGAATTTTAGATTGGAGAATATAAAGATAGGGTACTCTGTGATGTTCTACCAATGCAATGTTACCATTTTTTTCTTGGATAGCCATGGAAATTTAAAAAATGTGTTGTGTATGATGGATGGGCTAATACATGTATCAGATTGTGCATGAAGGGAACTGATTCACTTTGCTTATATTGTAAGAAGAAGATAGGGGGGAGACAAGGGAAACAAAGGTAATCATGATGGGTAGAAAAGAGTTTGTGAAGGTTGGGGAAGATAAGAATAAAGAGTTTAGAATAAATCCAAGGGATGGAGATCTGAAGATAGTAATTTTGAATGCTAATACAATGATTGAAGGAAACAAAAAAGGTGTGAGAAGGGTGTTCAAGTTTGAGGCAAAGAATATTATGGGTGAATCATTTGAAAAGAAAAACAATGGGCCTAGGAAAGTTGAAGAAATACTATTTGGGATAGTGATATGTCCTATATTGGTTGCTAAAATTGAAGGGTAGTTAAAAATTGTTAGGAAAGAGGCTCCTAAGATGGAGAATATAAAGGTATATAGGTTTGAGAATGAAAGGGTTGTGAGGATAGTGCATTTGAAGCACAAATTCTAGGACAAGAATGGATTGGGACAAGTAGGAAAGCAAGGATAGAGTTATACAGATAAGTATGCTATATGGAAAATGCAGAGGGCAGTTGATGTAGATCCTATATCAATCACCAATGGAAGATGGGTCAGAGGATGTTACACAAAACAAGAGAACCATTTTCAAGTTGACCATGGGCTCAAGGATGGTAAGCAAAAAGAAAATTTTCTAAATTATCTATTCAAGGTATCTTTTGCAGGTCAAAGTGAAGAATTTTTCAAAGGAGGAACAATTTAAGATCAGTTTCCAAAGACATGGAAACCTTTTAGGCGATGTGTATGGTGTAGGAGCACCAATCCTTTTCAATGCTTTTCCTCTACGTGTCTTATGAAAAGTTGAGTCAAGGTGATTGAGTCAATTTTTTTTGAGTGTTTTGAGTCTAAATAAGGTCTAATGAGACCGTTCTTGATGTAATTGGAAACTTTGGGGTCTTTTGAGTCCATATTATAAAAGTTGTAAATCATGCTGAAAAGTTGTCAAGTTTGACAAAAGTTGTCTAGATGGGTAAAGTGCCAATTTATTATGTAGGGTCATTTTATTATGATGAATAAGGCCTAATTATACCATGTGTTGTGTCCTAGGTGAATAGGAGGGTCAAATTATAAAATAATGCAAAATGAACAAAAATGTTATCAATAAAATATGCAAAAAGTGCAATTTTTGAACCCCAACAGTCATGGGGAGTTTGAAAGGTTGTTGTATGGAGTTGAGTTGGTTTTTTCATGATGGAAAAGGTTTAAATAAGTAATTTCCATTTTGTAATGGTGGTTTTGAAGATTTCAAAGCAATAATAGAAATAATTTCCCCTATTTTCATAAATTTTCTGTGTTTTCTTAACAATTATAGGTTTGGACAGAACCATACTACAATAATATGCTTCAAATGTGTTAACAATATGTAGAGAATTTTTTTATCTTTCAATTACATCCATTTGAAAGGAGTTTCATTGTGTAAAACTCATTTTATTACAAATTTATAGGGGATGGTTTGAACTTACAAATTTAGGGGTTTTGAAGTTTTAAATGGAGTTCTAACTTATTCCTCCTATTGTGATCTTTGTGGCTTAGAGGAATGAGTTTGATAGGTTAGGTTTTGTTTCTTGGATGATGGTTTTGTGAAGGGAGAAATAAATTATGGGGTTTGGGTTGCTGTCCCTATAGATTGTGAGTGGAAAAGCGCATGAAAAGTGAGGTTTAAGGAGCTAGGGTTTGATAAAAACAATGAGGGAAGTGATATATCTTTTCCTTTTCAGCATGTACAAGCCTGAATAAAGTTGTTTGAGTTGGTTTCAAGGTTTGAGAAGGTGTGTAATATAGTTTTCCAATAAACCCTCATGTGAATGGCTTGAAACAAGGGTTTCATGAATAGGTGTTTGGGAAAGTGTGTCTCTGCAAACCAAGGGTGGATTTGGTGGTTTTGAGGGTTGGCCCATAGGTTTCTTGGGTTGGTTGAATGAATAGAGAGGTGTCTCTTTGGGAAAATGGCCTAAATCATGGCCTAGGATAGTGTAGAATGCCTAGTTTCAGGTTGGTGTTATGAAAGAGTTGCACAAGGTATTGATATATGTTAAAGGTGGCTTTAATGGGTCTTTGAAACATTAATGAGTTGGTGGATTGAATGAGTTTGGTGAGAGTTGGGTTCAAATTTTAAGGTTTGCAGAACTACTAGCAAGGAAGAGTTCTTGTGTGGAGAATAACCTTTGTGAAGGGTTGGGGTTTCAAAACCTTGTTGAATTCAATTGCTTTAGTGTTTATTGGGTTGGAGGTAACCTAGGTTGCTATCAGAATGAAAGTTAAATGTAAGTGTAATTCAACCTAGTGCTCGTTGCTCTCTTGTCTTAGAAAAGGGATTTCAAGGCTAGTTACACAGAAAGGTCAGTAGGTAGTTCTTTTTTTTAAGAAGTTGCACATAGAAAAAAATAGATACTACACTTTCCAGTAAGATGTTCTAAAAGTTAGTTAATATGCATATGGTTTTTATAATGATAATGACAATGCATATTACAAAATAGCATAAAATTTCTATATATTACTCTCCTATGTATAGGTTACATAGACTATGAATAATATAATCAATGGTTATCTTATTTGTCTCTATTGGTTTCCAATAGATGTGTTGTTTTATTCTTGCGTATCCATTCAATGAATGCATGTAAATGCTTGAACGTAATAGTGGATTTCAAATAAATCTTGTGTGAGGATTCTAGTAAGAAGTAAATTATGGAAATGACTATTGGGAGTATTGTAATGCAATATTTTTGAAGCTTTGGGTATTGTTAAAAACAAGATTTTTATCTAATCATATGGGTATCTAGTTTAACTCTATTCCAAGAATATGGTAGTGGTTTAGAAAAGTAATCATACTCCAATTATGGTGACCAATTTAAGTGTTCATCACAAAATATAATCAAATTATTTATTAATCTCTTTCTGGTTGTGTGAGAATTTAATGAATTCTATCTTCTATTGTTTAGGTAAGTCACTGCTATGAAGGTTAGCCAAATTTTTAGAATGTTGTTTCTATCGAACATTTAAGGAGAATTATCTATTCATCCTATGTTTTATACTAATACAAACTAGTATCTAAAAACACATTGATTAGGATTATCCTCCTAGGTTTCACAGAGCCTGAAATTAAGAAGTGAAGACCTAAAAGCCTTTACTTATGTGTTGGCCAATCCTTACCCTTACTGATAATTTTTCTTGACAAGTTTATAGGTCTGTGGTAAGAATAATTTGGTTCTAAAAAAATAACTAACATAAAAGGAAATTTTACTAGGGAAGAATTTGAGAAAATTCTGATAGAAGATCATTTAGCCTTGATAGAGTCATGGAGGTTCTAAAGTAAGGTTTCCAATAAGAGTGGATGGCGACTCTGAAGAACTCTATACCAATGAAAAATGTTGTAGGAAGAAGAAGCTTAAAGTGAAATCAACCAGTGAAAGAAACTTCATATTGTTGAAGTTTGATCCTCTATAAAGGAGGTGGAAACTCTATGCAAAGAACCTAATAAAGCATGATATCTGCTAATATATCTAGGTATTTTTCCCTGTTTTGATTTTCAAGAAGAAATAAGTTTGTAAGAAATATGAAAGGAATAGTGTGTTCCCAATTAAGTGATTTAAAGCAATAAGGAAAAGAATAGTGGAAATTGTTCAACGTACTTTTAAATTGAAATTTGTAATATCTAAATGGGGTGGAAGAAGTATGCTAGTTCTTGAAATCTTCCCATTAGAGAGATCTTAGATGTAGTTGTATTTGAGTTATGCATTGTAATATTTTAATGTCATGATAAAAATAAGAAAAATGGTAGTGATCAAATGGAGATTTAATGTTTGAATTTTGTAAAGGGGTGTAAGAAAATGTATCATTCACATGTACATCCTTATGGGGTGCATGATGAACTAATGAAGAGTGTGCAGCCCTTTTCATGTCATTAGAGAAGTTTCTCAGTGGAAAGATATAGACCATTGAATTTTAATGGTATTCAAGGTTTCCCAAACCCTATTCCAAATGAAGTTAGGGAATGTTTTCCAAAGTTCAAAGGGAAAAGATCAAAATTAGTGTTTCAACATCTACAAGAATTTTCTGATCTGATGGGAGATTATGAGTTAAGTCATGAAGATGTTGTCATGAATTTTTTTGTTCAATCTCTGAAGAAAGATTGTAGAGATTGGTTTTCATATTTTCCAGTGTTCTCTATCTCTTCATGGAATAAGTTCATGGCTACAAGTGTTGGTTATCCTAGCATGCCTCATGCAAATGAAATTCATGGATCAGACAGTAGAAATGATTGTCAAGATGATGATTCTTTTGCTGTTCTAATTTTTCTATCACTACAACACACAAATCATAGTGAGCTCCAAGTTGAACATCAACAAAATTTTAGTAGTGTTGATTAGATGTCTTTTATTCAATACTTGTCTAACGTGAAGAGGCACAAGGGAGAATTACACTATGGTTTGTTCTCAATATTTCTGGATGCCTTGTTGGAAGTCTCCAAAAATTTCAGACCTAAGGATTCAACATGTATTGATTTATTCTGTGAAATCTTTGAGCCAGGGCTTAGTACCTTATCAAAAGAATTGAAACATCATAGTTTTGATTAGGTACTCGATTGGATAAAGAGTGTAGAAGGATCCAAGTGTGACTATGCACAAAATGTGATGTCTCAAAATGAAAATAAAAGTTGTCCTATTGAGAAAAATTAGAAAACAAAACAAACAAGTGAAAAGAGTATATCAAAAAATGAAGATCCATCTTGTTGTATGGATGAGGATAGTGATTGTAATCAGCCCATAAGAAACATATATGAAGATCTATATACTAGTGATGAAGATAAAGATACACTTGCAAGTGTTTCTAATTTGTCATCACAAATCAGTGGTCAAGATATTGAAGATGAAAATATAAGCATTCACTCTAAAAAATACGAGAATAGTTTATGTAGTGACGAGTTTTCTTATGATGAAAATCATGATGAGAGTGAATTTTTTTATTATTCTTCTAAGGGTTATGAATGCTCCTACGAGGAAGAGCTAGAGGTGTTTTCTTCACATGAAGGATGCAGTGATGTAAATGATGATGAAGTCACTTGTTCACAAGTAAATGAACAAGTTTCACATGATGAATACTTAGTGTAGCCCAAGTTTGCTATCACTGGAGCATACTTATTCAATAGATGATGATCACTTTGAAGATAAGAATGTGTGTGTTCAGTATGTTGATCCTAAACAAAGTGTTAGAAATGATAAAGATTTTGATGATGCTAACTATGATGCTAATGAACCTGCTCATGACCCTACTACTTATGACTATTTATATGAAGAAAATGTGAATATTTCAGCTATGCATGAAGAGGATGACGATGTACTCATGGATAAAAAAGGTTTTCATTATGGAATGATCAAAATATACATCATGAAAAACACATGGATCTTGAATCAACATTATCACTAGTTAATAATATTGAAGAACTTATTGATTTATCTAACCATAAAATTTTAGAATGTGTTGATACTACAAAAAAATTTGGTCCATGTGTAGAGCAACCAAATGACGCAAACAATGATGGATCTCATATTAGTGAATATGAAATGGAGTTCTTTGTTGATGTTCCTTATCTTCACAATATGATTATGGACAAGTTTTCATCCAATGAGGGAAGAATTTATGTGAAGGAAAACAAAGATGCTTGTTCAAATGATAAATGAAAAAAATTTAGATAACAATGAGTCTTTGGCACATAGGTAAATATGCCTATGAACTGACAGTGCACATGAAGTTTCTTGTGCACATGAAAGTATTTTTTTTTATCCTGTTAATTCTAAAAGTGATTCAAATATTCACATTGACATTGTGGAGAGTAATATTGAACATGTTATGAAAAACTAATGTAAAATTTTTGGCTTAGGGTTAAATTCTAAATTATTTGAGTCTTTATTTGAAACATTCCATAAGGAATTGCATAGTGGTCTGAAGAATGAATTTGACATCCTATGTGAACCTAATATGGCAAACAATGTTTATGCATTAGAGGTTGATGTTTTTTTCTGGGTAACCTAATTTGAATGTAAATGAAGATATTTGAATGATTTGGTCTATGTGGTTTGGTTTCCAAGTGATAGTAAAGAAAAATTCAAAGGAAACCTGAAAATTGTTTTTGCAAGAATGTAGTCACTTAAGTTGTTGTGGTATTACAGAGGCAAGTTTGGATTGAGGGAGATCTGCTCCTTCAATAGATTGGTGTTTGATAGAGGTAAACATGAGTTTTTATTTTCATTTGATGGCTTGGGGTCATTAATTGTGGTTTGAAAGTTCAAAAAAAATCTATTGCCTAATGGATAAGGCACATGGTCTACTCACCCAATGATTCTGGGATCTCACCATGCCTTCAAGAGGAATGTGTCCCCAACAAGAGCCACTAATGGAACCCCTCAAAAATTATTGGTTCTATTTTTACAATTGTGTAAAATTTGGCTTCAACCCTCATTTATGGCTTAGGGTTGTGTTCCTTATAAATGTTTTAGGGTCCTATGATTTAAAACCCTCCAAAAATTTCCTACAAGATCTGAAAAACCCTTGGTTTTTATATTGTTGCATTGACCTGATGTTCCTAGCCTCCGGTTGTTTAAGATATCACTTATGCCATTGAAGTCATTTTTATTGGCCCCTTGATTTTAGGTCTGTTGGTCATCTTAGTCCTTTTTAGCAGAAAATTTCTTTGTGGTCAAGGCTTGATAAAAAATAATGAGTTAAATCCTTAGCCTTTGTTCTATGTGGGTCAAGTTCCTGTTTGTCTAGAGGTGGCCTCCTTTTAAGTTAAACTTTGCGACATGTGCAGAGTTAGGATTTTGTGCTAGCCATTCGATCGTTAGGGGTTGATCACCGACATTCCTCATGCACCCATGCTGATTTATTCCTTCTTATTTTATTCACACAAGTTGACGAGCTTTAGCCACGTGTCTAGTGTGTTGGTGGGCCTGGTCTCTTTGGTGACGGTAGTTGGTGCCATTCAAAGAGGATCAACGATTGCAAGTTTGAGACATGGCCACATCTTGACTGGTCCCCATGTTCCCACATTGGTTGATTTCATTTTATTTTAAATACATGGGCTAGCAGGTGATGGCCACATGTTACTGTTAGATGGTGGAACTAGTGTTTCCAAGAAGGGTAGCAGACATGGTTTTAACAAAGATCAACGATGGAAAATACAACATGTGTTCTCATTGGGACCATTCCCTGCATGCTCGTCCATATTGTGCATTAAGGAAAGATGATCAAAGAGGCTAGCGGGTAGGGCAACACTTGTCACTTATTGAGAAATACACCAAGTTCTGAAGATGGTGATTTCTTTGTATGAAAGGAAATCGATGACCGATGGCGAGTGACATGGGTCAATATTGAGCATTCTTCGTCATCCCATGAGGGGCCCATTGGTGTCTCATATTCTTCAGTGGGCATGTGGGAAAGTGCCACACAGACTATTACAAAGGACTTAGAAGGTTTCTGGTAAAGATAGAGGCTACTGGAGATATTGGCGAAGATCGTTCTATGATAAAAATGGAGATAAATTAGAACTAATTCTTGGGCATGCATGTGAAGTTTGGAAATATTTTTGAGGCCATAAAATCTATCAGGAGCTAGTACATGTGGGAAGGTGAAATAGAAGTAAGGTAGGGTATAGCCCAATATTCTAAAGATAAATCATGATTGCTCCCTATTGTCTTGCTATAATGAATTACAAGTAAATTAATTCCCATGAGCGAGCACGTAAATGTGACATGATAGGTTTGGTTAGGCACTAAGCATTTGGTTAATGTGAAAATTAAGGAGATGCTTATCTCACTCAAGTTTCTTGATTAGGGACAAGTATCAAATGCATGCGCTTAATTTTGTAATAATTAATAATCCTAATTTTCTAACCGTTGATTCACTTCAAAGTATGATTGTTAGTTGAGATTTAAAATTAGGGTAATTGATTGCCAGTGCTCTTGCACAAGCATTCTTGGAAAATTAATATAGACACACACCACTTGATCTATTTAATGAAGATCACCTCCTTGATTATTCTCACCGTTTAATTGTTTATAAGAATTAGGAGTTTGAAATTAGGCATGATTTTGAGCTTGTTATTTTTGAGTAGGGTGGTGTCTTCTTTTGGGAAAATTTGATAAGTTTCTAAGTGAGGAAATGGGATTCAAGATGAGTGTGAACATTAGCGTGGTCTGTAGGTCAAAGTGGCTCAACCCTCTTGACTCTTAGGACAATTCTCCCCAAGGTGAACGAGATATTCTAGAAATCCTTGTGATACCAAAGAAGAAAGCAAGAGCTGCAAAAATTTCTTCACGGGGGGTTCTCAAGCATGCTTATCGCCTAACAGGTTGAGTTATCTTAGAGGAATTAAACAATGTAAAGGAGAATAAAATTGAGAGGCCTGAGAAGGAAGCTGCAATAAGGAATAGGTATCACCGAGGCTACATGGGACATCATCACTCTCCCATTGAGGTCTCAGATGATTCCTCTAACAGTGGAGATGAGATTGATTCTGGTTATCACCAATATTTCATGGCTATGAATGATTTGGTTGATTATGAGGATGAGGTCTTGATGGATAATCTTCTTACAATAAGGACATCGAGCAGGCACAACTACTTTGTTTATGACAAGGAAAAGTAGCATCATGTTCCTTCTCTTAGTGGGTGCTCAATTTTTGCTCCTTTGTGATATCTTGCTCTCTTTGGCTGGTGTATTGTGATATGGGTCTTTATTTAATTTTCCCTTTGGTGCTAATGGTGAAATTTCTTGGGTTGGAATGAACTTACATGTTTTTGATGTTGTGACAACAACACTTTTTGAACAATGGTGGGTCTACTTTGGATAATAGTTTTTGTGGTTTTATTTTTCTCTCCCTTGACATACACTTGATTACTTGTAACTGATTTGGGAATATTCTCACTTTCTGGTGAAATTCATTTTGAAATTAAAGTGAAATGTAAGTGTAATTCAGCCCAATGCTTGTTGTTCCCTTTTCTTATAAAAGGTATTTCAAGGATGGTTACACAGAGAGGTCAATAGGTAGTTCTTTTTTTTGAAGAAGTTACACATAGAAACAAAATAGATACTGAACTTTCTAGTACAAGACATTCTAGGAAAAGTCAATTGATATGCATATGGTTTTGATAATGATAATGACAATGCATATAGAAGAATAGCATAACATTTCTATATATGACTCTCCTATGTATAGGTTACACAGACTATGAATAATATAATTAATGGTTATCTTATTTTTCTTTGTTGGATTCCAATAGATGTGTTGTTTTATTCTTGCTTATCCATTCATTGAATGTATGTAAATTCTTGAACGTAACAGTGGGTTCGAAATAAATCTTGTGTGAGAATGCTAGTAAGAAGTAAATTATGGAAATGACTAGTGGGAGTATTGTAATACAATATTTTTGAAGCTTTGGGTATTGTTAAATACAAGATTGTTATTTAGTCATATGGGTATCTAGTTTGACTCCATTCCAAGAATATGGAACTGGTTTAGCAAAGTAAACATACTCCATTTATCGTGGCCAATTCAAATATTGATCACAAAATATAATCAAATCATTTATAAAGCTCTTTATGGGTGTGTGGGAATTTAATGAATTATATCTTCTCTTGTTTTGGTAAGTCACTTATATGAAGGTTAGCCAAGTTTTTTGTATGTTTTGTCTATCAAACATTTAAGGAGAATTATCCATTCATCTCGTGATTAATACTAATATAGACTAGTATCTATAAGCACATTGATTAGGATTACCCTCCTGGGTTTCACAGAGCCTAAAATGAAGAAGTGAAGACCTAAAAGCCTTTACTTATGTGTTTTCCAATCCTTACCCTTACTGATAATTGCTCTTGACAAGTTCATAGGTCTGCCAATAAGAATAAGTTTGGTTCTAAAAAAATAACTAACACATCTCATCATTTCCACCAAAGATTATGTCATCCACATATACAATAACTATCAAAATTATTTCATCCTCAATCTTGAACTTCAATATTACTATTTTTGGTACCTTTCTCAAAATCTTCCTAAAGAAAGTACTTGTCCAACCTTGCATACCAAGCCCTAGGAGTTTGTTTGAGTCTGCACACCATGCTTGGGTCTTCTGATAACTGGATTCCATTAGGTTGGTCTATGTATAAGTTTCTTCTTCCAAATCTCCATTTAGGAATGATGATTTGAAATTAATCTAATCTACTTTGAAGTCCTTGTGGGCTGAAAAAGCAAGAAACATTATGATTTCTTCCATTCTAGATACCAGTGCAAAAGTATCCTCAAAATAAATTCCTTCTACTTTTTAATAGCCTTTGCATACCAGTCTTGCTTTGTTTCTTACAACTTCTCCATCTTCATTCAACTTATTTCTAAAACCCCACTTTTTTCGTATCACATTTCTATCTACAAGCTTTGGAACCAATTCCCAAGTATGATTCTTCTCAATCTGATTCAATTCTTCTTCTAGTGCTTTTATCCATCCTTCATTCTTGTTAGCACCAACAATTTATTTTGGTTCTATGTTTGATGACAACCAAAATATTACTTTTTCATTTGTCTTTGCAAGCTTTAGATCCTGGTCACTACTCCTTCATTCTTATTTCCAATAATCTAATATTTTGAATGCTTCATTTGAACATACTTGGTAGGAGTCTTTTTGTGATTTTCTACTCTTTCTTCTTTTCCTTCAACCTCCTCCTCCTCCTCCTCCTCCTCCTCCTCCTCCTCCTCCTCCTCCTCCTCCTCCTTCTTCTTCTTCTTCTTCTTCTTCGGAAGGTGCATTAGATATGTATTCCTCAATATCATACATATTATGACGTGAGTCTTCATCAACATTAACATTTCTAATTTCAACTATCTTCCCCAATATTTTGTTGTAGTACATATATGCTTTAATATGGGATGAATATCCAATAAATATGAATTCATTAGCTCTTGAATATAACTTCCCCAACACATCTTCATCTCTTCTAATATGATATTTTTTTCCAAAGACCCTAAAATACTTAACAGTTGCTAGTTTCCATACCATAACTCATATGGGATCTTAGTGTTGTTCAACCTTAACAATCCTCTATTGAGAATATAGACTGTAGTATGAAATTCTACTTTGAAATAAACCTCAAACATATTTTCTTCCATCAATATGCTCCTTTCTATCTCTTGAACATTCTTATTCTTTCTTTCCACAACTCCATTCTATAGAGGAGTTCTAGTAGTAGATAGATGCCTCTTTATTCGATGTTTTTCACAAAAATCATTAAGCTCATTTTATGTGAACTCACCTCCTCTATCAAACCTTAAGCAATTGATTTTATCATTCATTTCATTCTCAACCATTTATTTGAAAATATTGAATCTATTAAAAGAATCATATTTATCTTTCAAGAATGTTACCCATGTCATCATAGAGAAATCATCAATAAAATGAATGTGTAGTGTAGAAAATTATATGCTCTTCTTGGAGATGGTACAATTTCACACTTACTTTGGACCTATTTTTAATACCCTTACATTTATGACCCTTTAAATAATCATTAATAGGCCCCTAAGACCATTTATTTTGGATCTCAAGGCTTATTTTGACTAAAATCCTAACAAAATCAACAATGGCATTAAATTTTCTAACAACCCAACATTTGCTCATCCTAAAAAGCTAGGGTGGGAAACATATGTAGCCTTAGGTGTATGAGTCTCTCTAGGTTGGACCCATACACCACAAGTGGCGTATGAGTCTCTCTAGGTTGGACCCATACACCACAAGTGGTGTATGAGTCTCATGTGGCCCCTTTTTAGGGTTTGAGTAGGAAATTAAGGTTTTCAATTCAAATTTTTGGTTGATGTTGGCATTTGAGATCTAATAAATGGTAAATTAGATGAAGTGCCTACAAAAAAAAGCTTTAAAATCATTATTTTCATCTAGAAAAGAAATTCAAGATCTAAGCATTCACAAGCACTCAAGCATACCTTTACAAGAGCATTAAAGATAAAATAGTAAGCTAAGTTGAAGTCTTGGAGCAACATTATAGTGTTTTTTGTAGGACTTCAAGCTCATTTTCATTCGAGATCTAGCATTTTCAAAGATTGATGATGGTTTATAGGTTGGGGAGATGCAACTAGTAATTAATCCAAGCCTAATGAATTTTTTCCTAAGTGATTCCATCCTCCATTATCATTCTACTTTTTTCCTAAAGGAAGGTACATGCATTATTATGAAATATTAGGGTGATTAGAGATCTCCCAAAGTGAGTCATCATCTATATGTTTCATTCATGCATCTTATTCTAGCACATTTGAATAGGGTTTCATTGCATTTTAGATCTTTGAAACTTAGATGCAATTAAGATTAGTGCTTGCACTCACATTTACTTCCTAGATCTATCATTTCTATCTAGGTTTAACTACAAAACTAGGGGTTTGAACAAGGAAAACCCCCCATAAGAAAATCAATATAATATTCTTGCAGGTCTTGTAATAGGTTCGGATCCAAAAATAAAATTTAGAAGGAAGAGCAAATATACAAGAATAGATTCAGATCTGAACCATAGATTTTTGGTCCCAATGGGTTCTCTAACACTTGTAGGGTTTTTTTCACCTAAAAGGAGAGAGAAAGGGGCCAAAGAATCTAACAAGCTCACTCAAATATGAAATGATGGATGATGTTATGCCTAAATGAACTAAACTAAATGAATGCAAAACTAAGATTTAAGTTATCTTTGAAAACACAGTGTAATATGCAAACAATGAAGAAATTGAAGAAAATATGTAGAACAGAAGGTACAGGGATGAATCTGAGTGCACCTGGATGTAAATTGTTAATGTCAGGATGTCTAGAATGCTAGATTAATTTACTAAAATTTCATAGTGGGACTCATTCACCCCGGGTGGTGAATCAATCCTCTTATTGGTGAAAAAGTGTTGAGAACTAATTTTTAATAGTCAGGATCCAAAATTTCACAAAATAAAAAAATTTAGGTCTCAGGTGGGACTCATTTTCCAAGGTTGGTGAATTAGTCCACTCCTAGATTTCTATAAAATCAGGAAGCAACTCTACAATACCAAATCTGGAAATGTCTGATTGTCGAGTTGTCAAAGTTAGTTCTATATGAAATGAACAAAAAGCATTCAACAAGCAGGAAATAATGACAAGCTGAATTGAAGCTCCTAATTGACTTGATTTCCACTTTTCAACACCTTTAAATCTGTCAAATCTGCAAACAAAAGGTTACAAATACACATGCAAAGGGGAAAAAAGTTGGAGGGTTAGTAAATAGGGGTTTGCCTTGGTCAAACCCCACTCTGGTAATCAAACCCAATAAAAATAAATGAAAAGAAAAGGAAATGATAAATGAACAACATAAAAGTGTTACAAACTTACCAAAATCCTTGAATATGCAAGTCTGAAGTAATGTCAATGGTTGCTTCAAAGTGCTTCAATAGTTGCTTGATGATGTTGTAAGATGCTTCACTGCTTAGAAATGTGAATGAGATTGATTGAATGAATGAGATGTTAAAATGAGGTGAAAATAAATTATTTATATCAATCTTGTGTCTTAGTAAATATTCATACATCATCACAGGATGACATCAAGCATATTTTTGAATAAATCCCGAAAGAAATTTTAATTAATTTTAATTTTAGAGCCAAGGGGACTCATTCACCACTCATTTAATGTTTTTTGTCAAGCGTAACTTCAAGAATACACTTAAATAAAGCATATGAGTATATAAAATGGTCAAATAAGTCATAAGAAAGAGATAAATAAGGGGAAAATTCCTAGAAAAGTGTGAATCTTTATTACAAGACAATAGAACACTTGAAAATAGGACTTGTTGATGTGTAAAAGGATTGTTTTTAAGTAAATTATGATAAATAGAGTCTAGAATAATGTGGAAATGTCTTACAACACTTCACAACACATTCACAAGACTTTAATATTTAAATTTTAATACTCAAATAAGCATGATCAAGCCATGCTACAACATAAAATAAAGGAAAAACATGTAAAACACAATGAAACAAGACCTAAAAGGCCATGAAAATGAAAAGCGGCTATTTTTCTACAACACATTTATCCCCCACTTTAGTGAGAGGAAGAACTTGCTTTACAATCTCACTAAAGTGGCCATGAACATCGAGAGGAGAGGGTTCAATTGCACTTACATTAGCAAGATTGAATTGAAAAAATCAAGAGGGATGATCAATCCCCCAGGATGAAGATCCCATGGAAAACCAAGCATAAGAACAAATGAACACACAAGTGTTGAGAATTATATGAAGCTTTGATCATCAATCCAACTAGTTGTGAATCGGATCTACGAAAGAAGAGAATGTGTACTCACTCTGGGCCCACAAAAATTTGGATCATCCGCAGGGTGAGAAGGGCCAAAAATAAGAGATACAAATGCTATTTGGAATGCACTCAAAAACACAAAAGTGTCTACGGGGAAAGTCTTGTCCCTAGTTGGGCTTCCCACTCAACCATGCGAAAGTTATACCTCCTGATAACCTTAGCAAGGTACCACAAAGCAAAAGGAAATGTAAATGTTTTTTCAAACTTCATGAGACAAGAAAAACTCCGTATGCTTAGAACTCATGAAAAAAATAGGATGGCACCATAGGCAAGCAAATTTTCTTATGCATGGTGGACAAACAAATAAGATGGCACACAGGCATACAAGTTGTGTTATGCAAGGTGGCCAAATAAGAATGCAACAAATGTAATGCTAAAATATGTTCAAGGAGTCTTGTTTAGTTTATGTAAGGTCAATCACTTAGGGAACATTGTGTCTAATGTCTCCAAGAGATGACCAATCAAAGAATATTAAATTCACAACTTATGGGATGCAATGTGTCGCATCAACCACCAAGAGGAATGTAATATGCTAAGAAAGATCACACTTATGAAATACATCACACCGAACGCCATCCACAAATTCATATATATGACAAGGCTACACTAGGAACAAAGAATGTAAAATGAATTATGGTATTGTATGACCCCCAGTTTAAAGGAATTGCTACACACCATTCACGAGAAATTTCTTTAAAGTAGAAGAAGAAAGAGAATGCAAAACAAGAAATGAGAGCCAACTAGGAAATCCCTATGCCAAGTCATATGTTTCAAAGTTAGGTTGTATTATCTCAAGGAAAAAGAAAAAAAAAAGAAAGAAAGAAAGGGAGTTTCCCCTAGAAAAGAAAGCACACCAAAAATATAAGGGATCTATGGATTTGGGGTCAGCATGTTCGTTGCTGTAATTTTTTTATGAAAGAGCACAGAACTATCATCATTCCCCGAATACATAGAATGAGAAGAATGACACAGAGAGAGTGAAAAAAAAAGGAAAAAAAAGATTCATTTTGGGTCAACATGGAAGATACATTGCAGCCTCAACACCTTGCATTGTCCCCAAAAGGAAAACACAAGCGAAAAGAAAGAAAACAAAAGAAAATGAAAAAGCTTTTGGGTCAACATGAAGGAGACAGTTTAGTCTCAATGCCTTGCATCATCGCCAAAAGGAAAAACACAAGAAAAGACAAAGAAAAATGGAAAACAATCCTTGTGGGTCAACATGGAAGAAACTTAGGGCATCTTTATGCTTTACGTCATCCCCAAAGGAAAAAACACAAAACAAAAAGAAAAAGACAAGGACTATTTGGGTCAACATGGAAGAGACTTAGGGAATCTCTATGCTTTGTGTCATCCCCAAATGAAAAACACAACACAAAAATAAAAATACAAACAAATCAAAAAGCAATGTATGACATATAGAAGAATAGAGATACAAATAGAAAAAGTGTAAAAAGAGAGATAATATCAAACACATGATATGGGGGAACATGATATGCACATAAAAGGGAAAAAAACAAGGAAAAAGGCAAGAAAAAGGCTAGCGAGGAAAACGAAAATCAACCATCTAATAGGTCATCTTCCTCCCAATCATGATCATCAAATTGTAAGGGTGGTTGACTATCCAATGGAGGCATTGCAAGTGCCAAGCTAGGAGAATGACTAGGTTGTGCACTTGGTATAAGAGATTTATTTTCTAAACTCATAGACGAGGAGAATAAAGAATTCAAATTATTGTGCACCTCTTCAATTTTAGAAATCTCTTCTTCTTCATCATCATCAAGATTAATGACTACAGGAGGACAAAGAGTGATTTCTAGGGAAGGATGTATCAATAATGGTAGTTGTTGGATAAGTTCAGGTTGTTGTGATGGCAGTGATGGACTCTCTTGTGGTATGTCAGGAGGATTATCAATAATTATTTCCATCAAGGAGGGAGGTTGATTTTCTTTATTTCTTTTAGTTAGCAATTTTCTACCAATAAAATGATGATGTCATCAACACTCTCTAGCAGCTTGATTTTGTTTAATTATATTCTAAAGTTGCTGAGGTGTTAGAGTTAATTGATTAATTGTAGGCTTCTTCATTACAAAAGGGGAAAAATCAATCTCTTTCTCCTTGGCTTTATAAACTTGTTTAATTTGAGGTTGCAAGGTTGGACTACTCTCAACCTCTCTTGGTCTCTTAGACAAAGAGGTTGAAGGATCAGATTGGAAAGGAGTGGGTAAAGGTTGATCTTTGTTAGAGGCAGTGTTAAGCATGGTCTCATTGATAACTGGATATTCATAAGTGGTTGGGGAAGCACCACGAAGAGACAATTCAGCTATCCTTTTGGCTTTAAACTTTTAGTATGCTATGAAAAAGAAGCCATTTCTAGGTGTAATAGGTTCTATTGGTTCAGCCCAAAAGGATTCTAGGGAAAAGTTACCTTTGGAGGAGAGGGGATTAAAATTAGCTATGGTGGATAGTAAAGAATTCCTTTCCATGGGGAAACTTCAAACAATTATGAATGACTGATGTGACCACTTTCAATGAGTGAAGCCAAGGGTGGCCTAGCCTCAAATGAAATTGGTTAGATTGTGGAATAATTGAAATTTTCACATCCAATGTTTTTGACCCTACTTGTAAGGGTAGCACGATCAATCCAATCATAGGGTAGGAAAAACCATTGTGTATTTTTATCCATGCAATTTCTTTATCATAATCATCTTGATGTAAGTTATGTAGTACCAAAAACTCCTCAGTAATCACATTTCCACCACAAGCAGGATCTATTAATATCCCATTTGTAGGCTTATCATAGATTTAGCTAGCTATGTAGAGAGGACCATCAGGAAGCTTTGGTAAGATATCTTTATCAGAAAAAAGTGAATCAAGAGATTTAGTGGTTTGGCCCTTACAAGGGATAACATATATCGTACCTACGAGATTATCCATAGGACTACTTTCAATAACCATTGGAGATATATCATTTTTCTCATTATGTGTATCAACAGTCATTATATCAGTTTTAGAAGGTTCGCTAGCCTTGAAAAATGAAGTGGTATGTTTAGGCATAGGGTTGGAGAAAATCTGTAATTTTTGGTTAGGTGGTGCAACAAACTTATTGCCTCTCTCATTAACACCCATAATGGTCAATTCACTTGAATCAATAGGTCTTGAACTAGATGTTTTAGATGCTTACAATGTTTAGTTTCATGTCCATTTTGGTGATGGAAGTTACAATAAGCATTAGGCCTGAACGTGGGTGGTAATGGTTGGTTTATTTCAAGTAGTCGAATAGGTGGCAAAGTGAGCATGCATTTTTGGATTAATTGGTTTATTGTATTATGGAGGGAATCGGGTAAAGCAGTGAATTGTCTATTAGGGTCCCCATAATGAAAAGGAACAACTTTCTTAACAATGACCATGGAATTTTGAACTTGTTGGGTGGGTTGTGGTTGTGAAGGTGGATTGAACTATAAGAAGCCTCTATTCAGCCTGCGAAATTTTTGATTATTATTGTTTTGATTGCTATTATTGTTATGGTTGTGATTTATTTTTTTAGGTTTTTCAACTTAGTTAGAAGTGGATGTGGAATCACAACTTGAAACCAAGTTATGATATTCACACAAGGTTATGCATAGATGCATAAATGAAGGGAATTTCATCATGGTTAAATTATCCTAAAGATTTCTATGCAAATTCTCGATAAACATATTTTGCAGATGTGCATCAAGAATTTTAACATCTATTTGGGCATACACAGATTGATAACATGAGATAAAATCATTAATCTTTTCTTCTATGTTTTGTCTGCATCGCATGAGGTCAGCCATAGTTTTCTTAGGGTCCATGTGAACTTGAAAGTTACTTATGATTTAAGCATCCACCAACTCATTAAAGGAGTGGATGGGATGATAAGGAAAGTTAGGAAACCACTCTAAGGCATTGTCTTTCAAGGTCCTAAGGAAACTTTTGGCTAAAATTCTCTCATTGAGGATAAAGTCGCTACATAAAGCTATGAAGGCATTGACATGGTTGATAGGGTCTCCTTTACCTCCATATTTCTCAAACCAAGGAATTTCTATCCCTTGTGGCATTGGGGTATGCAAGATCTCTAAGGATAATGGACTACTATGGACATGATATGTGATTGGAGCTGTTTCACCTTGGCTAATGGCAGAAAGTTGATGTTGCACGGATGAAACTTTGTTAAGGATTTGTGTAATGATAGGATCATGGTATGTAGGTTGAGATAGAAAAGAAAATGGTGGAGTGTAAGTCATGTTAGGGGAAGTGAAAGGAATTCTAGGAGGTGTAAAGGTAGTGGAAGGGATTTACGATGCCACAAATGAAGTAGAAATGCTAGGTGGAACTGTGAAAGAAGGAGCCACATAACTAACCTGTTGCATAGTAGTAGTGACTTGTGGAGGTGTATAGGTTGGAATGGATGTGATGGTTAAAGGGGGGGGAACTTGAGAGCATCCTTGACTAATAGGATTGATTGTGGATTGGGTAGTAGGAGGAGCATGTTTATTAAAAATATTAGCAATATTTTTTAGGACTATCAAACCATCATCGTGTTCAAGTAACTGATGAAGGTTATCAATCGCAAGTATGGTAGTTTTGGATACTTTCTCAAGAGTCAAGTCTTGTTGTAAATGTGCAAAGTCTTCATGAATATTAATAACCTTATCTTGAGAGTTCTTTTGGGTATCAATATGTATGGGATGAATGGGTGAAGGCATAGCAGTATTTTTAGTGCCTAATACACCATTTTCCATACTAGGAGTAGGAGCTCTTGAGATCCCAAGGTCCACAACAAAAGTGCTATCGTGGGATGCCATGAGTCTAAAACTTCTCACCAAAGTATTATCAATGGAATACCAAAAACTCATATAGATACCACAAAGGAGGAAGGTGACTCAAATGAAATGCAATCTAATGTATGTAAATGCTAATAGCCAAATTAATACTAATTGTAATAGAACTGAAACTACATACAACAAATTGCAGGAAAAATGCCAGAAAATGCTGAAAATAAAATATGAAAAAGTACAGAGGGATTGATTTGACCTGGGTGGAAAGTGAGTCCCAGTATGCAAATTTTTTATGAGTTTTAGACTTTTTAAATGTATGCAATGCAAAAATAGAATGCCACTAAAGATGCAGAATGAAGATTTTTCAAATTTTCAACTAAATGTAATGCAAAAATGAAATCTAAGCTAGCTTTCACTAATGCAAGATAAAAATACTTAAAATGCAAAAACAAAACAATGTCCTAATTGAATGTTAATTCAAAATGTAATCTAAGATGAAATATGCAAATGGAATTAGAAAATTTAAATTTCTCAAGAGTTGGGTTCACCAAAATGAACCATAGATTTTTTGTCCCAATGGGCTCTCTAACACTTGTAGGGTTTTTCACCTAAAAGGAGAGAGAAAGGGGCCAAAGAATCTAACAAGGTCACTCAAATATGCAATGATGGATGATGTTATGCCTAAATGAACTAAACTAAATGCAATTTAATGAATGAAAAACTAAGATTAAAGATTTGTTTGAAAACACAGTGTAATATCCTAACAATGAAGAAATTGAAGAAAATGTGCATAACAGAAGGTACAGGGATGAATTTGAGTGCACCTAGATGTAAATTGTTGATTTTAGGATGTCTAGAATGCTGAACGCCTTTACTAAAATTTCACTATGGGACTCATTTGCCTAGGGTGGCTAATCAATCCGCCTACTAGTGAAAAAGTGTCAGGAATTGATTTCTGACAGTCAGGATCCAGAATCTGACAAAATATAGATTTTTAGGTCATAGGTGGGACTCATTTTACAAGGGTAGAAAATTAGTCCACTCCTATATTTCTAGAAAATTAGGAATCAACTCTGCAACACCAGATCTAGAAATGTCTGATTGTTAGGTTGCCAAAGTTAGTTCTATAGGAAGCATACATAAATCTTTAAAAAAGCATGAAATAATGATAAGTTGACTTGAAGCTCCTATTTTAATTTATTTCCACTTTTCAACACCTTTAAACCTGTCAAATTTGTAAACAAAAGGCTGCAAATACACATGCAAAGGGGGAAAATGTTGGAGGGTTAGCAAATAGGGGTTTGCCTTGGTCAAACCCCACTCTGGTAATCAAACCCAATAGAAATAAATGAAAAGAAAATGAAATGATAAATTAACATAAAAGTGTTACAAACTTACCAAAATCCTTGAATATGCAAGTCTAAAGTAATGTCAATGGTTGCTTCAAAGTGCTTGAATAGTTGCTTGATGGTGTTGTAAGATGCTTGAGTGCTTAGAAATGTGAATGAGATTGCTTGAATGAATGAGATGTTAAAATGAGGTGAAAATAACTTATTTATATCAATCTTGTGTCTTAGTAATCATTCATACATCATCATAGGCTGACATCAAGCATATTTTTGAATAAATCCTAGAAGAAATTTGAATTAATCTAAATTTTGGAGCTAAGGGGCACTCATTCACCACTCACAACGAATGGATCCCACCTATGGCTCAAATCTAGGTGTCAGAAATTAAATGTCATTTAATGTTGTTTGTTGAGAGTATATTCAAGAATACACTTAAATAAATCATATCAATGTATAAACAGGTCAAATAAGTCATAAGAAAGAGCTAAATAAGGGGAAAATGCCTAGAAAAGTGTGAATCTTTATTACAAGACTTTACAACACTTGAAAATAGAAATTGTTGATGTGTAAAAGGATTATTTTTTAGGTAAATTATGATAAATAGAGTCTAGAATAATGTGGAAATGTCTTACAACACTTCACAACACATTCACAAGACTTCAATATTTAAATTTTAGTACTTAAATAAGCTTGTTCAAGCCATGTTGCAACATAAAATCAAGGAAAAACATGTAAAACATAATGAAACAAGACCTAAAAGGCCAGGAAAATGACAATGGGCCATTTTTCTATGACACAAGATCATAAATTTTTGAAAAAGTAGAATGAGACTGATACACCACTTGTGGCATACTTGTCCTAGTATAGCTCATTTTCTAGATTTCAAAGGATTCAGACTTGTCACTACTAGATTCTAGTTTCTACCCAAAAACCCTAAACTGGGACTAAATTACCCCCACTAGCATATGCATCCTATTGTGCATCAAAAAGCAATATTTCCAAGATTTCAAACCTTGTTCCAAGCACATTCATCTTTCCAGTTGCACCTTTGTACTTTCTTAGTTTATTGTTCTGGTTTGAGTTCATTTTTAGGTCATTTGTTTAAGTCTTGCATCTCATTTACATTTCTTGTCTTTCCAACCCCTAGCTTGGTGGTGAACCCCTCTTTAGCCTTTAATCACACCCTAGGACACCTTATTGCAAATATCTTTCCCTCATTCCCTCCTTGGGTTGAGATCTCTAGGGTTTCCTTGAGTGAAACTTGTAGAAAATCAACCTGGTTGTGTGTCCTCAAACATACAACCACTATTTTTGAGGTTTCAAAATGAAATACCTTTCTCCTTTCAGAATTTTTGGTTTTGGTAGTTGTGAAAAAGTCAATATATACCAACTCTACTAGTATAGAAGAATAATCCTCTTTATACTTGAAACTTATCCTTTTATATTTTCCAAATTGGAATTCCTTGCATAAAATACTTGCAAGCTTGATTATCTTGGCCATATCTCTTACCTCATGTGATGATATAGAAATATTTAATTTTGCTACATTTATACTTGGGAGATAGAACAATAATCTTCACACTCTCTCATTCAAGGAAAACCCTGGAGATCTCAATCTTAAGTATGCAAAGGAGAAAGAGATATTGCAATATGGCTATCCTAGGATATGATTGTAGGATAATGAGGGGTTAGCCACCAAGCTAGGGATTGGAAAGATAGTGAAATGAAGGATCTAATGCTTAACCCTAATATGATGCAATCTTTCACTAAATGACCTAGAAAAGAATGTAAAATAGAATAGAAAACTAGAAGATGAAATGTGTGCACCTGAAAATATGAAGAAGATATGATGAGGGCCTGAAATGCTGAAAATAATTATTTTAAAGCCTACTAGGAATCATATGCCAGACTGGACAATTTAGTCCCATATTAGGGTTTTTGGGCAGAAGCTAAAATCTAGCAAAAGGGTGTCTGGAATTGTAAAAATCCAGAAAATGACCTCAACTTGGACTTATACAACAAAACTAACCTATATCAATCCAGATAGGATTTTCTAAAAATTCAAAGCCTAAATCTGCTCCTCAATGTCCACTCTATCCTTTCCAATTGATTTTCAAATCTGAAACCCTAATTTCCACCTGTAGAAGTCTTTCAATGATCTTCAATGCAAGGCGACAACTTTGACAACTTTGAACACTTTGAAAACTTTCTCAAAAGTTTCTCTTCAATGTTTCTTCAACCTAAACTTGCAAATCACACACTAAAGAGACGGAAAAAAATGTTGTTTTGTTAGTAGAAAGGGGTTTGCCTTGGTCAAAGCCTATTTTGGTAATTAAACCTTAAAATGAATGAAATAGGAATGGAATATGATGAATGAACAAAATATGATGTTTTAACTCACCAAACCCTAGCAATAAGAGGCTACCAACATGTATGAGATGGATCTAATGGATGTAGATCTTAACTCTTTCTTGAATATGATAGATCTTGAATTGAATGCTAGCTTGAATCATAAAACCCTACATCACAATTGTTAGCTCTAAAAAAAACATGATGCATGAATACTTTGACATGATGCTTAATACTTGAAGAATGCTCTAAGAAACTTAATAATAATCCCTTGAAGACTCTTGAATGCTCTTGTAAATATCTTGTGGACTTGGATTTTCTATAAGGATGCTCATTCAACTTGATAGTGATTTATTGTTAGGAGAAAATGAGTGAAAGAAACTTGTATTTATACGTTTTTATGCCAAATTTCCCAAAATTAGAACATTACAAGCCAGCATGAGATCTAGGAGAATAAAATCCCACCAAGAATTTGAATTAAATTTGATTTTGGGCCACACATGACTCATACACCCAAGGTGGCGTATGAGTCCCATATTATGGGACCATTGTAAAAAATTCTTAGAAAGGTGTAAAATCCAGATCAAGACCCAAAACCCTAGGTGGGACTCATACAACCAAGGTGGCCTTGAGTCCCTAATCACTAAATCTAGGTGACACAACTTGAAAACATCTAAATTATGATTGGATGTTGATTTATGTCAGGATTATCCTCAAAAATATGTATTTTAAATTAAGGCATAAAGAGGTTCAATTATTTATGAAAACCCTAAAAAGGTTTGAAAGTGTGTTTAAAAACTTTACAAAATTCTAAGTGAGGTATTATTAAGTTTATTTAGTTAACAAGGGCTTGAGACCTAATGTGAGTGTGTTAAACACATTACAACACTAAGTGAAGGCCTCATTAAGCTCCATTTTATAAGGAGGGCCCAAAAAAGTGTGAAAATATTACAGACGATATTTTTGACACTACATTTAGCCCCCACTTTAGTGAGAGGATGAACTTACTTCAAACTCACACTAAAGTAGATGAACTAGCTTCAAGAGGGGTCCAAGTGCACTAATGCTAGTAAGATGGGATGACAATGATCAAGAGGAGTGATCAAGCACCTAGGATCAAGATCCTATGAAAATGATATAAAGAGAAAAAATAAGGTACAAGCTTATGCTACCAAAGACAAAAATTAAAAAAAGGGGGTGGAATGGATCAAGCTTCACCTATTTATCTAGCATGATGTGGATCAAATCTATGTTTTTTTTCTAAAAAATGCATGCTCACTCTGAGGCAATGGAACTTCAGGTTGTTCGTTGGGTGAGGATCCAAAAGAAGTGAGACACATAGACACATGGCTGATATGCACTCACACACACACGTGAGTGGCTATGGGAAAGCCATGCCTCGGTTGGGCTTCCCATTAAACCATACCAAAGTTATACATATTGATATGTTTGATAAAGTGCCACACAATAATGAACTTTGAGCTTCATGAGGCAAGAAAAACATTGTATGCTTGAAACTCATGAACA
This sequence comes from Sequoia sempervirens, assembly GCA_007258455.2. Taxonomy (NCBI): domain Eukaryota; kingdom Viridiplantae; phylum Streptophyta; class Pinopsida; order Cupressales; family Cupressaceae; genus Sequoia; species Sequoia sempervirens. The sequence goes on from VDFB02058242.1 coordinate 623,292,978, forward strand.
AACAAGATGACTCCACATTCATGCAAGATGTATTATGCAAAGTGGTCGTATAACCAAAAATAAAAATGCAACAATAAGGAACATTCAATGGAGTCTTGATTAGTTCACATAATGTCTCTAACTTAGGGAACATTATGCCCAATGTCTCCAAGAGAGGACCAATCATAGAATAAAAGATTTAGAACTTAGGGGATGTAGTGTGTCACATTAGGCCACTAAGAGGAATGTGATATGCTAAGATAGACCATGCTCTTGAGGGACATTGCACCCAATGTCACCAAAAAGTGAAAGATGCATCACATAAAGTAATAATACTACACCATGAAACATGAAATGCAAAAGAATAATATCAATGTATGCCCCCACTTTAAATAAATTGGTAAACACCATGCTATGAGCAACTAATTTAAAGTAGAAATGATAAATGCTAATAATAAATAAGGACATGACAACCAACTTGGAAATCCCTATGCCAAGTCATATGTTTCCAAATGAATCTATGTCATGAAAAGAATAAGGGGTTTCCCTCAAAATGAAACTCCAAACACACATAAGGGATCTATGGATTTGGGGTTAGTATGTTCTTGCTAAACTTTTTAAAGAGAGAGCAGAATTTTTCTCATTCCCCAAATACTCATATAACTAGAAGAATGACACAAAGAGAGAAAACAAAGAGAAACCTTTCGGGTCAACATGGAAGAAACATGAATGTCTCAACACCTTGTGTCATCCCCAAAAGGAAAACACAAGACAAATGAAAAAGAGATAAAGAAAAATATTTTTGGTCAACATGGAAGAGACATGAATGTCTCGATGCCTTGCATCATCCTCAAGAGGTAAACACAAGACAAATGAAAAAGAGATAAATAAAACACTTTTGGGTCATCATGGAAGAGACATGAATGTCTCAATGCTTCGCATCATCCCCAAAAGGAAAATACAAGACAAATGAAAAAAGATAAAGGAAAAGATAAAATATTTACAACATAAAGAAGAATTTAATTACAAATAGAGGAATGTGACAAAAAGAAAAAAAGACGAAAAGGAAATAATACAAGAGACTAGTAAGGCATATGTGAGTCAACCTATTAGCATAGCGTACGCATCTCAATCATGTTCATTGTATATAGAAGGCGAAAAACTAGCCAATGGGATAATAGCAAGTTCTAAACTAGGGCCATCACCAGGTTCAACACTCTTCTTAGGGGAATTATCATTTAAGCTCATAGAAGATGAAAAAAATGTGTTCAATTCATTATGCACTTTTTCAATGATCTTTGCAATCTCATCATTGGCATCCAAGTTAATTACAATAGGAGGTCGAATGATAATTTCCAAAGAAGGGTTTAGCTCTTGTTTTGGTTGTTGTATAGGATTTTTTTAATTCGGCAAAGGGGGAGACACATGCATTGATTCAGTCAAGTTTGGGTCTTGATTTTCTTTATTTATTTCCTCATTTGACTTTCTAGAAATGGCACATCTATGTCTATGTTCTCTATCACCTTTGTTTCTTTTATTTGTGTTTTCAAGTTGCATTTGTATAGGAGTGGGATGATCAACCATAGGTTTCTTTTCATCCCTAAGGGGAGGGATGAAAGAAGAAATGGAAATTTGTTCAACCACTTTCTCTTTAACTTTGTAAACTTGTTTTATTCTAGGAGGTGTGATGGGAGTGTTTTCACTATCTCTTGGTCCTTTGCAAGAAATAGGAAAAGGTTCTTTCTTAGGTTGGTCTTGGTTGTTTGGTATGTATTTAGGCCCAATAATGGTTTCATCAAGGATGGTAAGCTCGATCGTAGGTGGAGGCATGTTTCAAAGGGATAATTTTTCTATGCATTTCACCTTAATTTTTTGGTAAGATTTGAAGAAGAAGTCTTCATAGGGTCTGATAGGTTCCATGGGCTCAGGCCAAAAGATGTCCAAGGAAAAGTTTTCATGGGAAGACAAAGGGTTAAAGCCACTATGATGCACAGTAAAATTTCATTTTCAAATGGAAACTTTAAGCATTTATGCACAACCAACAAGACCGCTCCCATAGAGCATAGCCATGGGTGACCAAGCCTCCCATGTAATGGATCTGACATAAAAATGATGGAGAATGAGACATCTAGTGTTTTTGGCCCTATTTGTAAAGGTAAGGTGATCGATCCCATCGTAGGGCAAGCAAAAAAATTATGTGTCTTAATCCATGCTTTCAATTTGTCATATATTTTTTGATAAAGCTCATGTAGAAGAAAGAATTCCTTAGTTATCACATTCTCTACATAGAAAAGATCTATTAATATCCTATTAGTGGGCTTATCATAGATTCAACTTGTTATGAAAGAGGACCATCAGGTGCATGTTTAAGTATATCTTTAGAGGAGAAAGTAATGTCGAGAGGATTTTTAGTTTGGCCCTTACAATGTTGAGATTTGACCAATGCAACCAAACCATCGATAGGATTTTTTTCTTGTTGATTAGTATCCATAGGACTTTGTTGAATTGTATATATGTTCTCATCATCCATGTCTACATTCATCACATTAGTCTTTGTAGTTTCACTAGCTTTGACAAATGAAATATTATGTTTTGACATGGGGTTGGTAAAGATTTGTAGGTTTTGGTTAGGAGGGGAAAAAAAATTATTTCCTTGATAATTAACACCTCCAATGGAAAGGTGACCCAAATCAATGAGGTCTTGCACAAGATGTGTAAGATTCTTACAATGTTTTGTATTGTGTCCATTTTGTTTGTGATAATGGAAATATGCATTTGATCTAAATTTTGGAGGCTAGAGGATTATTAGGATTGGGTGTTTTGATAGGAGGAAAGGTAATCATTTGTTGTTCTAAAATTTGTGACATTATGTTATGAAGGGTATCATGTAGGGGAGTGAATTTCCTTTTCAGGTCCCCATAGTTAAAGGGTATAGTTGCTTTTATAGTAGTTACTTGGGTAATAGTAGTTTTACTCTTTTTTTGAGGGGGATTAAGTTGAAGGAAACCTTTATTCTATTTTCTAAAAGGTTGATGATTGTTTTGATTTGCAGGATCAGACATCTCAGTTTGGCTAGAGGTGGATTTTGTATCATGAATATTAACTAAATTTTGATAATCACGGAGGGTAGTACACAAGTGGATGGAGGGGAGTTTCATCATGGTATGTTTATCTTGTATCTTACTTTGCAAATTCTATATGAAAATATTTTGAAGGTGTTGGTTTCATTTTACACTGTAACCAGGTTTGTCTTCTAATCTACCTATGGAACTGCCAATCCTAATCAAGGGCAGCTCAAAGGACCTGGACCAACTGACGAGGAATTTAAGAACCCTCCTACACTTTGGGCTATGCAAGACCTAAGAGGGTGATCCCTTAATGTGTTTACAACCTCCGCACCATTATTGTAAACAACATTAATAATAGCAGATGATCTCACTTAATAGCTCAAAAAAATAGGATAATACTGAAATAAATTGGCTATTTATTAGTAATATCAACTACTTGGAGCATGAGATAACTACAACACAACCATAATGTAAGATAATCATTGATTTTCAATTTGTGGCAAGCTCTAGGAAAAGACAAGCAAATATTGAATCATAAGGGTAATTACAACTTAGACCAGTGCCATATATCTATTGGGAAGGAGTCAAATCTATAAGCATCTAAGGGTATATGATAGATTTAACACATAACATATGAAATCCTTGATGATATTGCATTACAATCTCATCAATATGTATTCTAACTCAATACTACTTACCAAATCCTTATATAGTACATATCCTCTTATAATCCCATTCAAGCATTTTAATTAATTCATTGAATTAAAGCCAAAACAAGGATCATACACACCACAATAGTGAGATGGATAAAACAACCCTTGGTTATTTTATTCAAGGTTCAAATATGCAAGTACAAGGGAGAGACATGATATTGAATTTATCCTCTTAACTCAAATGTTAGTAATGTTATACAACATTAAATTTTGATGAACTCAAGACTTGCAACAAAATGACACAAAACCTAAGTTGCATCCTTCCTAAAAAACATCAGACTTTACGAAGTACTCTGCAACTTCACCTAGACTCGACAGAATTTTTCTAACTTGCTACCCCCTTACCTTTGGCCTTCAAATCCTTCTTATAGAGAATGAAGGAGAAAACAAGCATCGATCCAGAGAGTACACATGTCACCAGCCAATTGGCACACCTCGAAATTTGATGCAACAATAAAGATCACCAAAAAACCACACCAAGATTGCCATTAAAGTAGAACTAGAAGTTGTTGCAACCGCAACATCTGACCTATTTATTGAAATGTGCTAGTAAGTGTCCTTCCCACCATTAAAACTCACCCACACACTACACAAACGGCTCCAACCATACTTTGACTCAGACTTTAAAATCTAGTTGTTGATCCTTTAGTTGAATCGAATCATCAAATGACCACCCTCAAAACTAGCTAACACAATCACCAGCATGGTAGACAAGGGCCCATCACACCATACGCTGCGAAGGAAATCCACATAGTAGTCACCCATGACATTGCAATTAGAAAATATCCTACAACTTAGGATCACGTGATGGCAGGCAACCGTTGATCTTAATCATCAGTGATCACATCCCTTCAACACAGTCACCAGCCTTACCATAACCATCAAGCATGAGCACCCTGCAAACACTTTAGTAACCCGCCCTTTTATTTCTTTCGGATTCATCAGTTGAGACACATGGTAGTCGCCTGCCATATTGCGATCGGTAAAAACCTAGAAACTTTCGATCACGCAATGGCAGACAATTGTTGATCTTAGAAAAAACTTGATTCATGGTCACAAACTTTGTCCCCCTTGACCCTTCCAGATAGAACACGTGGTGCTCACCCGCAATATCATAATCAACCAAAGCATCGTGGTGGGGCCATCGTGAGATGGCGGGGAATGGATGAGATGCGGCTAGACTCAACTTTTATTCACCATCGTAGATCTTCTTTGACCCACTTTGTTGCCCTAATTTATCCATTTGGTGCATTTAATGAATTTCCCTAGCCTTGTTGAATATATTATTTTGAATTTTTTGCTTAAAGAAATGAAAAATTTAAAATATCACTAGCACACAAAAATTTCCTCGGGCCCCACCCTGTACACATGGCAACACCTCGTTATTTCATGAGAGTTAAAAAGTGGGAAGATTATGATTGCAAAATATTGGGCAACGGCTATGATCAAATGAAAGTTGATCAATGGTCAAGCAAACCTCATCCCCTAGAGGGGGCACATGGCACCCGCCCGTGATATTGCGATCACTAAAGCTATCACAACTCTCAATCATGCGATGGCGGGAAACCATCGATATCCGAAGGAAAATGATCAATGACAATGTGAACTCCATGCTTCTGCAAAACACAATTAATAGGACTAGGGGACATTACTAGGAAAACATGACAACAATGACACAAGTTGTTTTTAAACAATGAAGTACAAGGTCGGCCTAGACTTAGGAAAATAAAATCTGAGGAGGAAGCAAAAATTAAAATCAAAGGGGCCAATGCCTAGATGAACCAACAGGGCATAAGATGTTTTAAAATCCTTCAAAAAGTAACATCAAAATAGAACTCAACCAAGGCTTAAAATAGATACAAGGTTTTTACATGCAAATAGGGCTAAAACCCCAACCCTTAGAAATTTTGGCACCATGAAAGACCAGTTGACACTAGGCAGGGTAGAAATGGGACACAAGGAGAATTTTTTTTTGAAGTTCTAATAGTGGCTCTAGCTAGGGACGTTCATTCCACAAGAATGAAGTGAGAATTCAAAATCTCAGGTGAAGCAGACCAAGAGGCAGAGATGACCAAAAGGGGTTGTTTGGACAAAACAACCCAAACTATATACAAAATATATACAAAATATACAAACCTAAACTACTATTCATAGAAAATAATATTTCAAGTGAAGTATAACTTCAAGAACTATCCATGAACTGGTAGTTCAAGAATATCCCTCGTCATATCTTGGAGGAAGTAAGAATCTTCACCCCACTTACTATTAATCAAAAATGGACCCAGCCAGATTGCATCAAATTTTCCATGTTTCCCTTTATCTTCTAATCTGGCATTCCACATTAAAACCAAATCTCCATCTTTGAAACTCCTTGCAGCTGCCCTCTTGTCATACAAATTCCTTATTTGCAACTACAACTTTTCATTTCTCTTTTGAGCTTCCCTCTTGGTTTCATCTAATTCTATGAGAGCTTCCACTCTCAATTGCATCTCATCAGTAATTTCATAGTCATTCATTTGGAAAAATTTATGCATTTCCATTAAATTATTTTGGGGAAACTTGGCATTGATCCCATAAACCAAGTCAAATGGGGTACAACCTATTGCCCTCTTCACATTTACCCTATCTGCCCAGACTGCTAATCTCAACTTAGAATCCCAAGCCCTTTTATTCTAATCCATAATTATTTTAATGATCTTCATCAAGCTTTTATTACTTGATCCTGCCTATCCATTTCCCTATGGGTGGTATGGTGATGAATAAGAAATTTGGATTCCATGCTTCTCAAAAAATTCTATGTATTCTTCAGATCTAAAAAAAATTGCATTATCTGATACAATTCTTTCTAGACACCCAAATCTAGTCAATATATTGCTCATCAGGAAGTTAATTACTACTTTACTAGTAGCTTTCTTTGTTGGAATTTCTTCCACCAACTTGGTAAAATGATTAATAGCCACCAATATCCATGAGTGGCCTCCACTAGATTTACATGCTAACTCTCCTACAAAATCAATACCCCACTGTTGGAATGGAGCTTGTACTACAACTGTTTTAGGAGGAAAATTACCAGAAAACTTTAACTTACCAAAGAAACATTGACAGACATCACATGTCTTCACTAGTTGGTGTGCATCCTTAAAAATTGTAGGCCACCAAAATCCAGCCCTCATTATCTTATGTGCAGATGTTTTACCCATATAATGCCCTCCACAAACTCCACCATGCATCTCCCTCAAAATTTCTTTGCTTGATCTTGGTCAACACACTTCAGCATGACACCTTCTCCATTCCTCCACCAGAGCTTTCCATCTACAATAACATATTTGATAGCATGTAACTTCAATGTCCTTTTCTCTTTTTCACTCAAATTGTCAGGACATTTCATTCCTTGCAAATAATGTATCACATCTTTATACCATTCAGAATGTTCCATATCACATATGTGTGATCTATTATCTTCTAGAAAATTGATCTGATTTTCTTCCAGATTACTTTGGGCCATGAGCTTGGCCAATCCTTGTCCTCTTACCAATTTAGTAATTCAGACCTCAATGTTGAATTCCTCGATCCTATTTATCCATCTACACCTTCTTCTTGACACTTCTTGTTGTGTGAAGATGTCCTTAACAACAACATTAGGCACATAGGAAATTACAATAGCTCCCATCAAATAAGGCCTAAAAGACTTTATAGCTTTTACCAGTGCATATGCCTATTTTTCATTTATATCATACTTGAGTTCTGTAGCTTGCAAAGATTTGCTGAAAAAGGCTACAGGTTGTTCAAAATTTTATGCATTCTTTTGTAACAACACAGTTGCAATTGTGTGGAATGAAGAAAATGAGAAAATCTTCAAAGGTTTGGATAAGTCAAGGGTTCTTAACATAGGAGCCCCCTTTATTCCTTTCTAATGGCTTGGAAAGCCTACACAGACTCCTTATCCCATTCAACCTTGCCTTCTTTCTTGAGCATTTTGGAAATAGGGTGAACTATCTCAGCAAACTTTGTCACAAACCTCCTTAAGAAGTTTATTTTTCCAAAGAAAGATTGTATTCCTTTGACATTTCAGGGTTGTGGAACTTTATCAATTGTAATTACCCTCTCTGGATCAAGTTTTACTCTGTCCTTGGAAACAATATGTCCCAATAATTTTCCCTCTGGTACTTCGAACACACATTTCTTTGGATTCAAAGAAATACCATATTCCAAGGCTCTAATGAATATCTTCTCCAGATGCTCACAATGATCCTCTTCCCTTTTAGAATATGTTGTCAAGTCATATTGATAGATCACCAAAAACAGGTTACTAAAATTTGAGAATGCCACATCCATGGCTCTCTGAAAAGTAGCTCCTGCATTTGTTAAGCCAAATGGAATTCTTACATAAACATATGTTCCCCATGGTGTGGTGAAATTTGTCTTAAATTTCTCAGACTCCTTGACCATAAGCTAGTTATAACTAGAAAAACCATCCATCATAGACATTAATTCACAGCCTGTCACCCTTTGCAACATGGCTTCCATATTGGGTAATGGATAATTATCTTTTAATGAAGACACGTTCAAATTTCTAAAATCTACACATAATCTGATGTCTCCATTTTTATTCCTTACTAGTACCAAGTTTGACACCCAAGATGAATGTCTAATTGGCTTGATGATTCCTACATCCCTTAATTTGATTAAATCTTCTTGCATTTTGGGGGCTAAAGTGGGATTAATAGGCCTCTCCTTTTGTCTAAATGGCTTGGCACCATCACACAAAGGGATATCATGTTGGAAAATATCTTCCCTGTATGCCTTAAGATCATCATAGAACCATGCAAACACATGCCTAAACTTCCTTAATAAGTCAATTAGCATCCTTCTCATCTTTGGTGACATTTTATTTCCAATATACACCTTCTTTGGGGATGCTTCTATTCCAAGATTTATCTTTTCCAAGTCATCAGGATGGGAAGCAATGTGACTAGCCTTTGTCTTATCTTGATTATCAAATACTCTCTCTAGTACAACTAGACCCTTGGGAATTGTGTTTGTCTTTAACTGAATGACCTCATTTCCAAATAGAGTATCCTTACCATCAAAATTGTCAACAAAAGCTCCAAAGTCAATTTCCTAATTTTCATACTCTCCCACACAATTCAAAAATCTTAATATATCATCATCATTATCAAAAACTTGCCAATTTTTTATGTTATTAGGAACAGATGGCCTGGTTTGCACCTCAACCTTTGAAATTCCAGCATAAGAAATATCATCTGGTTTTAATGCAATATTAGCTAATAAATCTACTACCTTATTTTGACCTCTCTCCATCCATCCTATGTCAAATGCATTAAAGCTCTCCAATTCATCCCAAACAACATTCCTATACTATTTCAACCTCTTGTTATTTGATACATATTTGGACCTGACTTGGGAAACCACAAGCTTATAATCCCCAATTGCCTTGAGCTTCTTAATCCCATGTGTTTTAGCCAATCTCAACCCCAATAACAAGGCTTCATACTCTGCCACATTATTTGTACATTCAAATAACAAAGTGAAAGAGAACTTGAATGTCTTTCCACTTGGTGATCGTAACAAGACACCTGCACTAGATCCTTCCTTTGAACTTGGACCATCAAAATACATAACCCACAAATCATCAGATTCTGACAATTGTTTTATTTTTGTGTCAATCAATGCAGTAGGCTTATCACAATTGTTAGGGAATTCCTCAACCCTAAACTCATCTATACCACTATTAATAAAACATGTCATGTTTTCAATTGGGCCATGTTCAATCATATGAGTTAGTTTTGATTCCCTTTCAATTTTGACATCCATACCCTCAATGGAGAAAGTGGAAAATGACAAATCACATTGCATGTTACCCCCCATTGATGCACTCCATTTTCTTGACAAAAGCCCAAAATGAGGTGGGATGTTTGCAACTAATATTGTCATGACTAAGTCCTTTTCAGGGTACTGAGTCAATTTATAGGGCAATGCTTTGATAGTTCCAATAACTGGCTGTAGTGCCCTCCGTTTCGGTCGTCATTGATGTCAAGTAGTTGGTAATGTCATGATGATGTGGTAATTTTATTATCTAATCTAATTTGAAGGTTATGAGATAAAACTAATAATATGTTTGGAATTGTTTAATAAAAAAATTAAGTATAAGGTCACTTGTTTTAACTGGAATTAAATAAAGAATTTGATTTGATAATAAACGTTAATTTAATTATCTTTGGGAGTTAGTTATTTAAAATGATCGGATTAGATGAAGAAAGGTAATTATTGTTTAATGATTAAATTTGATTAATAAATTTAAAAATGAGAAGATATTAGAAAGAATTAAATTATTAAATATTTATCTATTTAAGAGTCAATTATAAAATAAGGAATAGGGGTAGTGGTTGGCTTACATGTGTAACTAATGGAAGTGCAATGGTCTGCTGATGGGCGTGTAAAAGGCACCATCAAAGAAATTATAATAAGAGATAGAAGTCGAATGGTTTCGGGGAGGGAGTGGAAAAGACACCATGAAAAGAATTATTAGCAAAGATTTCCAGATGATATGGGGGGGAATTTTGGAAGCGTCTTCAACTTTAGATATTGCGAGCATAAGGAGTATTGTAGTTCTTGGAGGATCCAAATAAAGGAAAGCAAAACTGGTTTCATTGGAGAGGGGACGGATACAGATTTTGGGCAAGGACGAGGAAAGAAAGTATAGGAAATAATTCAGATAGGGAAAGAAGTAATTATTAACACTAAGGAGCCAAGGATAGGATGAAAAGAGTTTTCACAGGTATGTCTTACTTATTCCACTTGAATGATGATGAACTCTCGGTTGTTAACCTTAGCAAATTTCTGAACCAATTTGTGACTCTTTATTGGTGTTAAATCGAGCATCGGGGTTTTAGAATTGAGTCATGTATGATAAATGTTGAGGACTTTTAAAGTTGGAAATACTGTGATATAGATAACAGCCCAGTTAAGACATTCATAATGATTTGTTAAACTTATCAGTATAAACCCTTGTGCATCTTTCATTAGAAGCCGAATCTTAGCTAGTATATCTTGCCTTACAAGCATGCCCTATCAATCCAATCACTATCATCAGTGGTATGAAGTTCACGATTTAAATGTTTTCCCCCTCTTGATTCCATCTTAGCTGCAGCAATTTGAAACTAAAATCTAGTCAGTTTAAAACAACTTCTGTGATTCCTTTAGCAACCTGTTACAATGTCCTCACTTGATCATGGTAGGGTGTATAGATTCAATTAAACTCTCTGATTCTTTTGATAACCGGCCTCAGCCGTCACATCTGAACATAATAGGAAGCTTTAAACATTTTTTTTTAATCTCTGTGATTGCTGTGTCAACATGTCTCAGCCGCGCCCTTTTTTGAATTATAAAAGGAAGTTTAAAGGTTTACAATAGTCTCTCTGATTCCAGTGTCAATCTGTCGCAGTTCCTGCACATGGAAGTGAAATTTTGTTGATCACTAACATAATAGAAAGAATCCCAAATGTTATCCTCAAAACTGAAGGAAAATGGCTTCTCACGTTTTTGCAACCGTAACCATCTCAAACGTGGAGGAAGCTTGGTTCGTGTGTCTTCTCTGATGCCGTCGATGAGCAGATTGTTCAAGTGAAGAATTTGGGACCAATGAGCAGATTATTTAATTCTCTTGGTCTGCGCAATGTTTCAAGCCTTTGCCAATTACCTCCGTTCACTCGAAGCTGAGATAAATTGATGTTATTGGATACAGTGTTTAGATGAGCTCCTTCGCATAGTCTGGTAATCTAAATTTATATAATCTCCCTATTACCTTTGGCAACCCGTCACAGCTGCAACTCGTAGACTTGCATAGGGGTAGTAAATTAAATTCTCTGATATTATTTGTCAAAACTGTCTCAGCGTCGTACCTGAACATCATAGGAAGTTTAAAAGTTTAAATAATCTCCCTTATTTCATTGTCAACCCGTCTCTTTCATTGTCATCTGCCAACCCAATTTCTTCTATATTTTTGCCGTGATATCTTGTTTTCACCTTTGTCTTTGCCTTCGCAACTCTTTGGCTCGCCATCTTGCATTTAGGGAAGTTTGCTGTATTCTCTTGGTCAACCCATAGCTTTACCCTTTGGCTTAAGCAAAACAAAATCCTAAAAAAAAAAAGTTAAGCTTTAAATCTCATTCGTAGCTTATTAAGTCCTCTCCTTTTTTTCTTGATCCTTTTTTTAAAAAAAAAAGTTAAGATGGAATTTTGGTTGTGTTTTTAAATAAGAGAGAGATATACACCTTCTCTTAGTTTTTCTCCTTTTAATAATTATAGAAGTTACATTAAATTAGGAAAAAGTAAATGAAGCTATTTATTTATGTTCTTTTAAAACTAAACTACAATAAATATAATTTAGGATATTTATTACATAAGATAATTGAATGCGGAAATGTAAGTAAATAGGAAAATTAAATTATTATTGTGTTTTAACTGATCGATGGGTGAATGGAAAGATAAAAGGGTAATGTGGAGTTTAAATGTTTTTGGAAATTTATTGATTCAATTGTGTTAGTTAATTAAAGGTTGAATATCTTTTGTGAGTCCATTCCATTGTAGTTTCCTCTTGAGTTGATTTGATTTTGAGGGGATATTTATATGTTTTTAAATGGTGTTGGTAATAAGTTATTGTTATATATATGTATACATGTGTTGAATTATAGTGTTAGAAATAGAATAATTGGTGCTTTATAATTATGTGGTAAGGTAGATAAACATAGTTGAAATTAAATTAGAAAAAAGAGTAAATTAAATTTTTATGTAGTTAAGATGGAGAGTTATATAGAGGGAGATTTCTTTATGTCAAATTTTTGATAATTTGTGTAAATATTGATAGATTAGTTTATTCTTTATTTGGTTAGTTCCAAGTAGAATAGTTAAATTGGAAATATTGGAAAGTGGAGTTTTGCATGTTATAGGTGCCTTGTTCAAATGTGTGCTTGCATTATGTAAGTAAAATTAGATGAACTTCTAAATGTCAACCTCTCTTGTACTCATTAGTGGATGATTTTAAGTCTTTTATAGGGACAGATGTATAGAATGCCAATGTTGGATTGATTTCTTTAATTGAGGGGAGTAATTTTTGTATTAGGTTGGTGTATTGGTTGTTTGTTCTGAGTCAAATTGTAAGATTGTTGAGTATTGTATGGTGGGTAACCTAGGAGGAGAAATAGAGGTCTCCCTTGGATACCGATCGAAAGTGTATTAAATTTAATTGTGATGATTTTGTGGGATGTTTCCTCTCATTACCTTATGTCTGTTGACTCGTTCCTTGGGGTCTTGTTACTGTTGTTAGTCCTTTGAATGGGAAATCTTCCAGAGGCAAGGGAGTACTTGTTTCTTATTTTTTTTCTTTATTGATCTATTTTGCCGAGATTTTGATCTTAATGGCTGATTTTGATGGTTCCCCATTTTGTTGCCTTTCGTTGAGGAGTTTTTCAGTTGTTAAGTTTTCTTGTTGGGACTATATTGTTTTTTTCTTTTTACTCTCGTTCGTGGAGAGTCGATCTTTTGAACTTCCATGTGACAAGTGTTTTGGTATCAAGATTTTAAAAAGGTTGTACAAGAATTGTTGAGACTTTGTTTATGTGTTTATAGCGAGATGGGTTATGCCTTGCACGATTCTCTGTTGTGACCTAATGTTCTTATTATGATGTACAACCTTTGATTTTTGGTTTGATGTTGTTGGGTCTCTAGGGAGATTGGCTCCTCGTGGGGGCCGGCGCCCCGCGTAAGGGGAAGAGTACAGGAGAACCCACGAGTGAGTTGGTAATCAAGTGAAAACCTAATAATTAACTTAGGAGGGTTGGGTAGTAATATCATAATAAGATTTAAAAAAATGGATGCCTCGTCTTCATTAGTGCTTCCGCAGACTAATGGAAGGCTGAGAAGGCCGTGGTTGGCAAGGTCGTAACCTCGTCCTCATGAGAGGTTATCGGCTCCGCATGAGCTACCCTATGGTGTCGGCACCTCAAGTAGGAGGAAGGGCCAGGAGATCCATAGATGGGGGCCGGTGCCTCAGTTTGGAGGAAGGGCCAGGAGAACCCATGTAGGCTATGTGATGACACTCTTCCTTAGTTGCCCATTTGTTTTACTTTATTGTGTTCCTCTGGAAGTGGGTTATGGGAGTTGGTTTAGATTGTTGTTTGAATTGATTTAAACTGATTTATGATTATTGTTTTAATACATCTTTAGTATGTTTTGTGGTCTTGTATGATCTCATTTATATTTGATTTATGATCTTGTATCTTATGATACTGTGATATGATGTTATTGTGTTGTTTAATTGCAATTTGGAATTGTATTATGTTTATTAATTCAGTTGATTTGGAAGTGTTTCATGATCATCCTTTGGTTACTTGTTACTGGTCATTGCTTGATTTATGTGATGAGATGTATGATTTTAAGTTATTTTAATGACTCTTGGTTGTTGTTGATTATGTCTTTGTAATCCTTGAGTTTTATGATACTTTTGTATGTTGTGGAGTCTGGTGGTTTCCGTGTTTGGATGTTCTTGGTTGAGGACTCTTCTTGTCAGCTCCTAGCACGGGGGGTGGGTCTTCGGACTCACATGGTCGGGTGGAACGTGCTAAGCACCCCATTGGGTCCCCAGTCGAGGATCGAGAGGTGTGGATTGGTGCGGATGCAGCGACTCCAGAGTTGTGTTTGTCTTGGAGCCAGTTGTGATATCTTGTATTCATTTGTATCATGTTATCTTGTTGTATGGTTTCCCATTTATGATTGGAAACACTATTGTATCATTGTACCTCTAGAACATTGTACTGTAATGTAATGTTATCTTGGTGTGGATATTGGCCGTGGCAATTGTTATTCAATGTGTTAAGTTAATTATGCATATGTTGTATTTATGTAATTAGATGGTTTCTTTTCAATGATTATCATGTATGTGTTATATTTGTTAATGTTTATTTTGTTATGGATTATATCTTTGGCTTTTATTCTATATTATCGTTGGGTGGATCTATGTCTCGTAATGACTCCTCGTGTACCCCAAGGGATGTATGTGTTAATGAATCTGCTTAATTGGAAATTCATGTTATGACTTAATGTGTTTTTCATGTATGTTATGTTTACTTAAAAAAAAAAAAATTGTGTTGTGTTTATTGTTTAATTGTCCTTTGGGGTTCGCACGACGGGGCCTTACACTGGCACTTCTCTTGAATCCATAACATAACATTTACCTTGAGCAGTATTTACTATCAAGCCCAATGCCTCCATTATTTTGAATGGAATTTAACATTATTTGACGCCTCTAAATCTATCATACAATTTCTTAAAATTTTCCCATTTACATCCACACTTAAGAAAAAGGGAGTTATATTTTCAAGGCACATGTTAATAGAACTTCCTAAATATACATGAGGAATTTGTGACATAATTCCCTCCACTTCATTTTCTTCTTTTCTAGTTCCTTGTTTAATTTTATTACCAACAACATTTGTGATCCAGGCTATTGTATTTTCTTTGTGTTCATTTATTCTAATCATTTCTAACAAAGGCACAGTTACTTTAACCTGAGAAAGCACATGAAACATATCCACAGGTGTATATTTAGGCAGATTAGACATCATACCTTCATCATTTTCCCTTTTCACCTATTGATTTCCTACTCCTAGCTTCCTTTGCTTCTTATCCTATGCAACAAGTTCAACTATCTTTGTAATCATCTTGGTCTTCACTAGTGATGAAGTTACATCTTCTTGAGGCTTTGGGGTTTAATTCTTTTTTGCCAAACCTGATCATTCTTAACCTCTTTTCCTTTCACAGTATCCTTTTTGTTGTTAACCTTAACACCTCTATTTTTATCCTTTTGTTCTTTAATAAATAGGCCAACATGTTTACCTTGTTCACCACCCATAGTTCTATTTCTCAATTGAAGTGAACTTCTCATTTGAGCAACCATTTCTTTGGTTAATCTTACAAGCTCTTCTTCTGACGGTCTCCTTAAGGACACTAAATGTCCAACCTATTCCATATTGCAAGAATTATAATCAAAATTACCTTCCTCATCAGAAAATATTTGTTGATGATACATCATATTTCTCTGCCTCTGATTATCCACATCATCTTCCTGTTCTTCATCATCAGAAAGAACATTCTTCCTCATCAATGTATGATCTAGTCATACAAGCATCTACATCATCCTGCTCATATTCATATGTTTGATCATGGATATCATCTTCCCCTTCTTCAACAACAAGCAACTAAGCAACACCACAATAATTTTGATCATGAGGGTGTTTACACACTTCACACCATGGTCTATTTGCTACTAGATTCACTAAATGTTTTTGCAAGGGGTTTGGCATATGTTGATCATTTTTAGGCTTTTGGCTAGGCAAGATTGGTTTTCCATCTTTCCCATTTGTATTATAAGGATAATTTTTCAATCTGAGTGGCTTATAATTCTTATTATAGGGTTTCCTTTCATGTCCTATACCCTTCTCTTGCTTAGCAATAGTTTGCTTTATGTCTTTCAGATTATAAACCTTTTCCCACTTTTCATCATCCTTAGGCCTTGCAGCCAAAATCTTCTCAGTCTTATTCTTAGGATTTTTTAAAAGTGTAGGTTCTTCTCTCCTACCATACTTCCCATAAGCTCTTCTGTTATTGTCAATATTTATAGCCACCCTAAATGCATCCCTCATAGTCCGAGGGTCCTTATCTCTGAGGAGATATGCCATTTAAGCATCAAAAGCATTGAAATATGTAGTTAAACAAATATTTTCATCAAGCCTTAAAACCTGAAGCAATTTATACATTACTTTCTGAAATCTTAAATTAAACTCTGTCACTGGCTCATTCAATGACTTCTTGATGTTATTAAATTCATTTAACATAAAACTAGCATTAGTTTTATCACCATAGTACTCTTTGAAACACTTTTCAAACTCATCCCATGAACCAATACTAGCATTAGGTAGACCTCTATACCAATTCCTCGCATCTTCTACTAGAGATTACACAAATAATTTCATTACAACATCTTCATGTTCTACCTCATAATAATTCATCATATCCATAAAATATTTCAAGTGTTCTTCTGCTATTACAACATTATTTCTAGCAAACTTATTCATCTTTTCTCTCAAGTCAGCAGGGATGGGATTTGGATAACTAGGGATACCATCAAAGAATAATGGCCTATACCTTTCTAACTGTATAGGTCATCGTTGAAACAATCCCTCATTCCTTTGAGGATCAACACCAAACCCTAAATCTTGTACTCTAGAACCATCCTGATTTGGATTTATAGACCTATTTGTATGAGTCTTCAGGCTAGAGTTGTTTATGGTGGGTGTATCAATGGGTAAATTTTCAGGATTAAAGTTAGCAATGATTTAGATCAATAATATAAACTCAAAGAAGTTATGACGCACAAAAAAAGAAAATGATAAGAACGATTATACCAGATATTCATTGAAGCCTCCATGGTTCACCTCCATAACACCTCCTAGCTTGTAGTGTATGATTCATGCCCTCAGATTGAGTGTGTGAGCAATTTAACTATGATATTGTCCTATGCAAGTTTTGAAGGATTTAAGTAAAATTATTCCTATGCCTATGCCAATGATAAATGACTATAACAAATGATAAATGAATATAATGCCTATAATAACGAAGTGGTCCCTAAATTATGAGCAAAATTGGCATTTTATAGAAAACGTAATTTGAATAGATGAACGAGATTGACTCTTGACAGAAACCTAAAATCAGAGGATGAGATTTAATTTGATAATCCCTAATCAGGGTTAGGGAAAAATCCTTAGACGAGTGATCAAGATGTCATATGAGAGAATCGAATTAGCGGTGGAGAAAATATGAGATAATTAATTAGAAAAATAAATATTTTCAAAAATCAATAAGATAAAGATTGCCTGATTAATGAGATTTGAAAAATCAAGAAGATAAGAGATGGACTGAAAAGAAATTTTCAAAAATCAAGAATCTGCTCATTTTATTTTATTTTTGGAAGAAAGCTACCAATTTGAATTAAATCAACTCAAAATATGGATTTTGTGAATAATAAATAATCTTTTTCAGATTATTTAGTAAAATGAAGTGACAGTTAATAAAACGAAATCATTTTAAATAATAAATTGATTTAAAATGATAGAAATGTTAAATTGAGTAATTAAAAAATTAAAGATAATTATTTAATTTTAGAGGATTATGACCGATAATTAAATAAATTCATAAATCCATTTAATTATGGAAATTAGTGACATATTGAATAAATAAATAAGATTTATTTATTTAATAATTAGGAAGAATAAATGTATAAGGGTAATTAAACAAATTAACAAATTTATTTAATTAAAGGAAGACCTTAGACAATTAAAGACGTATTGAATAAATAAATAATGTTTATTTATTTAATAATCATGAAGAATACAAGGACATGAATTAATTAAAAAATTATGAATTATTTAATTAATAGTCCAATGTGGACCAAGGACATAATTAAATGTCATAATTATGCTAGGACGAAAGTGGTAAAAATAGAGCTTGCAGGCCTAGGTCATTTTTAAGTGTCTACATTTTTCCCCTCTTTGTCATAATGTCGCTTGTCGCCTTATGACAAAGAAAATAAGTCAAAAATATGCCCCATTGAAGGTATAGAGTATCAATGCCCCCTTGGGAAAATTTTCAAATTTTGGATCAGCGGCAAAAAAATTTAGTAAGGGTCCCGATAAGTTAATTTGATCACTAGAAAAATAGTGGCACAGACGGTTTTAGATTTTGACACATTTAAGGCAGACAATGGGGTGGTCGAAGTTGGTCAAATGAGCCTCTAGTAATAACCTATTTGAAAAATGCCATTTTGACTTTATAAATAGGTTGACAAAGGGGTAAAAGTCAATTCATTCTTACTATTTACTTTGCAAATTTTGAGAGCTCAGAGCGAAAAGGCGTGCAACGAAGATGGTGATTCCAGTGATAGAGCATCACAGCGAGATCGTGTGGACTTTCAGGTGCCCAGAGGTCTCAGAGCCAGCGGTATGTACCCCTATCTTCCTTTGTAATTTTTTTGTTTTGCGTGCCAAAAATATGACTTTAGGACAAACAACGAATGTGTCGTGACGCATATGTGTGCGCATAAGCCACATTTGAGTTTGCATTTGACGCATTTGATGCGTCGCAAAAAAAGTGCAAGCATAGTTTAGGTCAGGTTGGGTGTTTGTGACGCATTTGCCAAAAATCGGGACACATTCACCTTTCCAAGTCGCATTCGACAGATAGAATGCCGCAATCAACATTTTGTTATACAATTGCGTGTTTAAGTGACACATTTGAATGGAACGATGCAATTGTTAAATATCGCGACGCAAGTGTTCTATTGTGATGCATTTGAGCCATCGAACGACGCAATTGTCATGTTGAAATGAATTTGAAGTATGAAACGACACATTCATTGTTTTGCGATGTAATTGCAGTCAACGCGCTGCATTTGACTTTAGCTTTGACTAGAGTTGATTTTGATACTTGTTGAATTTGAAATGGTTTTGATGATACTGATAGTTGCCTAGAAGATACTAACACGATGTTTGGCTATGTGTAGAGACAACTTGCCCCTATTTACACGTGAGAGAGCAGACCGACAACATTTCAGTTTGCTGACGAGCTGACTCTGAGGGATCGATGACAACTGATGCGGCTAGGTCTATTCTATGTCACCTATATGCCCACTATCTGAGCAAATAGGGGACTACTGAATGCGTTATGTGAGCATTGGCATTTTGAGACATGTTCCTTCCATCTGTCAATGGGAGAGGTGACCATTACATTGGAGGATGTCTTCCACATTTTATGAGTGCCGATCCAAGGAGAGCGAATCATCTAAAACCCTCGCCATGGCGAGCAGACTTTCAGGACATACTATCGAGATGAGGGTGCAGGACTCAGCATCCAGGGATATGAGATTTGATGGGAGTTCATGGCGGAGCGCTATGCTCATTTTGATGCATTCCTAGCAACACTTATTGGTGGTATTTTGATTCCTGACCATCGAGGTCATGGATTCCCTATTGGCTGGGGAGACGTCCTAGTTGACATGAGATGAGACAAGATAGTGTATGCCTAGGGCTCGTGTTTATTGGGTACATTCTACCATCAGCTGCATGAGATCATTTACCAGAGGGCAAAGAGTATCTCTTGCAGGACCACGTTATTGATGATTTGGGCCTGGGAGCACATAGCCATATTTCATCCACCGATTCAGAGACCACAACTCACTGAGGGGATTCCCTATGCCTATTACTATGTTGGTGCCCTACAACAAACACAGATGGGAGAGACAAGTTGGTGGTGGCATCAGATTGACATGATGGTGTCCTTTATCTGGAGGTCGTACAAGGACTGTCAGTAGTGGGATGATGAGACGGACCATCTCAGCCTATGCAAACAATATTGGTATTTGATTAGCAGGACAGTGTAGAGCCAACTTATCATAGAGATGTATTTTTCGCAACGTGTCCTTAGATAGTTCAGAGAGCAATAGGGTGTACCTATAGGGACAACCGAGTATGCTCGATCTTCCTGAGAGTATGCTTGGGGGCTAGCCATTCCAGTAGCCTTTGTAGATAAGTAGATTGATAGGCTAGGAGCCTAGCCATGGGATGGAGAGGTGGGATTGTAGATCCTGTGACCACAATAGATTATGACATGTGGTGGAAATCACATAGACTAATGTCGTTGACAGATCCAGATGGGCCAGCACCCATAGACAGGAGGTCAGTCATACCACGTGTGTTGAGGGTCTGGCGAGGAGGTAGAGGCTGGGGGAGGGATGGATGTAGGGATGGAGGCAGGGGGAGAGATGGAGGCTAGGATGGAGGCAGGGACGAAGGCTGAGATGGAGGTAGGGATAGGGGTCAGGGTGCAGATGATAGAGGAGTAGGCTGGAGATGGAGGCGAGATGGTCAGAGATAGGGCCAAAGGGTGCACCCATGTGTGGTGAGGGTAGCACTAGATGCTATCCCTGAGATGGCTGAGGGGGAGAGAGAGGAGGAGGAGCAGCCAAGGAAGGAGGGGGAGGAGGAGAGATAGGAGGAGGATGTGGTGAAGGAGGAGAGATAGGAGGACGATGTGGCAGAGGAGGAGAGACATGAGGAGGATGTGGCAGAGGAGAAAAGATGGGAGGAGGAGTAGTCGAGGCAGGAGGAGGAGGCCAGACAGGAGGAGGATGTGCCTCAAGATGAGGGAGTCACCAGAGAGGATGTGGTAGAGGATGATGATGATGACGATGATGCCATGGATGAGGCTGAGAGACTTCTTAGATGGAGGATGGTGGAGGGAGATGTGGAGATACCTTCCAGCTCGGCACTGCCCCATGATGCCCATGATAGACCAAAGGGTGGCAGACCTTCAGAGGAGACTAGATGAGAGTGTCGCACAGGTCTGAGCATTGTAGTCAGAGCTAGAGGTGGCTTGGATAGAGTGGGATCAGGCAGTGATCCATCAGCAGGACTTAGCTCAGTGGTGCATCGAGTTTGTAGCATTATGCATAGGGCCTTCTGGGGATATTGCTCATGATTTGGCCAGGGTGAGCATGAGGTTGGGATAGTATAGGACATTATATGAGCAGGCAGTACCTCCTAAGTGATAAGATCCTACATTGTCATAGTCACAGACGAGGATAGGCAGTGGTCACCGATCAGGGAGTGGTAGTGTCAGCAGGAGTCAAACCAGTGTAGGAGGGTCTACCTCATCAGGGTACAGGTCCCACCACTCTCACAGGCATGCCTCAAGTCATCATTCAAGCCATAATCATGGGTCCACTGGTTCAGTGTAGAGGTCAGTACAAAGGAAGCCACTAGTGGCAGATCCTTTTGCTTCTCAAAGCTAGGCCACAGTGACATCACAGGTGTCTATTACTGTGGAGATGATGCCATCAGTTTTAGTTCCATTGGTTGCACAGACAGAGGCTGCTACAAGTCCACCCATCCTTTTAGTGCCAGTCACAGAGCTCCAGCCTCCACACTCTTTGCCACGAGGGGATGATGAGAATCTACCCTAGGGGCATGTTTGTTGTATTTGTTTCCATGTTATGACACATTATGTATATATTGTTGAGCCTGCGAGCTCCATTTTTGGGATATTGATTGACTCTATCCTATGACATTGTATATTTTTGAGATGATATTATATGATGATGCAATTTTGATGCGGCCTACATGTGTGTTATGTGATGTTATTTTATTTATGCGTTATGATCTATGTGATGTGATGTCTTATATATGATTTTGATTTATGATGGATGATGGTATTATGTATGTTCTATGATGCTTTCTTATGATATGATGCCATGATTATGCAATGCTTATTTATGTGTTATGTTGATTTTGTGATGATGGTGATAATGATGAGGATATGCCTAATGTATTTATTTGAATGGATGTCCTATCTATCCAAATTTCAATTCAATATGCAATGATATGTATATGATTTAATGCTATGGATGATGTATGTATAGACCTAATGCAATGTTTTATATGATCATGTATGCACTTATGTTTTTGTATGTCACAGGATATCATTGTGAGATGAACAAGAGAAAATGACCAGACTAATGAGAGAAGATGACCAGATTGATGAGAGAAGATGACCAGATCGATGAGAGAAGATGACCAGACCGAAGGAGATGCATGTTAATTCCTAGACCAAATCCTTCAAAACTTTACCATAGGACTTTTAATATTTATTGCTCTTAATCATCATTGGGAAAATTGTTGTAATGACCAACAAATACCATGATATGATAGATCAAGGTGTGCAAGGTTGTGCCATCATATAAGACAAGCAGTCACAGACAAGGATGATCATGACTCAAACTAAGAGCGTGATTGCCCTAGTATTTTTTTCATAATCAACCACAAGCAGAAAAAATACTAGAAGGACAATTCATGAAATGTTGTTGCTTCTCTAAATCCTGTTCCCAGGACATCCTTGAGAAACTAGCAGCATGAATTCCAAAAAATAAAAAATAAAAATAAAGCCCTTATCATGATACATCGTTGTTTTTCTAAATCCCAGAATCAGGACCTCGCTGAGAAACTAGTAATCATGCGTGTCAATTGTCATGATATGACGTTGCTTCTCTAAATCCTATTATTGGAATCTCACTGAAAAACTAATAACATGATAAAAATCCAAAAGACAAGTGCCAAGTGTCTGCCAAGTGCGTCTAGATATCCATTGTTCTGATGTCAAGATGTCAGGCTTGATGATGATGAGATGCCAGACTGTCAAAGTTTTGATGACGCCTAGATGACAAATGTCAAAAATTTGTTGAATTTAGGAAGGACACATCCTGAATAATGTTGGCGTCGAGAGGATTTGATCCCTATAAGTCAAAAGGGGTCCCTCAAAAATGATGATGATGCCTAGGAAGGACACATCCTAAAGCATAAATGACAGAGTTTGTTCTTCAGAATGACACATCTTAAGAATACTGATGTCAAGAGGAGTGATCCTTAGATGTCAAGAGGATCCCTTAAAATGTCAAATGATAGTGACGATGCCTAGCAAGGACACGTCCTAAGGCATGAATGACAGGGGTTATCTTTCAGAATGACACATTTGAAAGCGAGTCAAGAGCTGAAAGTTTGATAGGCTATGATCATTTGACTTATTTTGACTGAGGTTGACTGAAGTTTGGGCTGAGTTTGGCTTGTGTTGACCCTAGGCCGATATTTGTCATCATGATATGATTGACATGCTGTTGAGATTGTCATATTGAAATAAATGATCACCATAATTTTTTTTTAGGAGTTTATCCATTTGGGGATGATTCGTTGACTTGAAGACCTTTTGACGTGTGTGCCAGTGTGATGCCATGAACCCTAATGGACTGACCTAATGCGGCCTCGGGGGCTCATCGACAGATGGCCTTGCCTACGTCATGCACTTAGAGACCTTGTAGTTCGACACGACCAATGACTTTGTCTTGATGACCAAAGATTGTGCCATGATTTTATTTTGATAAACCTAAAAGGACTAACCTAATATCTCGAGGACTCGAAAATGAGTCTTGCCTACATAGAAAATGTGTAGAGACAATGTAGTTTAGAAAAATGACAAAGAATGATTGATTGAAATGACAAACTTTCAACGGGAAATGACTTCGTTTTTGTGATTTACTGACATTTTGACTTTGTTGGGGTTTCTTCAAGACATTTTTCAATTTTGAGGTCTTTTTTCAGGACAGATTATGATGTTTTTGGTCTTTTTTCATGACCTTTTGTGATGTTTTTGGTCTTTTTTCAGGACTTTTTGGGATGTTTTTCGTCTTTTTTCAGGAATTTTGTGATTTTTTTTCAGGACTTTTTGTGATGTTTTTGTCTTTTTTTAGGACTTTTTGCAATTTCCAAAATCATGCGTGACAACCACTTTAGTTACATGATAAAAAAATTTCCCCTAGTTAGGTCCAAGACTTAGCCAATTTTAAAGGACTTAAAAGGGATGTTCCTACGGTTCCTGATAGAAAATATAAGGGAATTGATGTCAACCATTTATCAACCATGAAAGGGAGGGTATGATGTGGTCATGACGGAAAATGTATTTCATCCTAGGCCATGGCAGACAAAGTAACAGTAGATGGCAGAGCAATGATTGATTATGCATGACGCCTGTTTGCCAGGTTTTCACCATGGTACTTATCCAAAAGTGCCTGTTTGCCAGGTTTTCACTATTTGGAAAAATCATTTTTCTTTACTATTTTTGTCATTTTTCTTTTTTTTTGGTGTTGCCAAGACGCCTGTTTTCTAGGTTCTCATCAAAGCAACAATTTTTTCCATTTTGCATTTTTTTTGTATTTTACGGTTTTCAACTCGATTTCCTAATGCTATGCGTAGAACTTTTAGAGATGTAAACTATTGATAGGCTTTGTCATTTGTTCTTCGTCTGGAGTCACCAGATGATAGGTTCTAGAACCAAAAGAAGATATGATGACATAAGGACCCAACCAGTTTGGTTCAAACTTTCCTGGCTTTTCTTTGTCAACTTGGTTCTTAGGATTCTACATGAGGACTAAGTCACCAATGTAAAATTTTGTTGACTATAACCTTCTTGTTGTAACTACGACAGAGATGATTCTGATACACTTGTAGATGGTTCAGGGAATTTTTCCTTATTTCTTCTAGCATCTCCAGCTTGTGCAAGCACAATTGTCTATACTCTTCTTCATCAGTTAAACCCTTCAGGGAGACTCGTAGGGAATAAATTTCAACCTCAATGGGCAAGATGGCCTTAGCTACAAAGACCAGGGTGAAAAGAGTGGCTCCTATAGGCATACGAATTCTAGTGTGGTAAGCCCACAGAGCAGGGTTGAGTTGTATATGCTAGTCATAGCCAATGTCATTGACAGTCTTTTTGAGGATTTTAACAATGGTTTTATTTGATGCCTTAGCTTGACCATTTCCTTGTGGGTAATATGGAGATGAAAAATGGTGTTGGATATGAAATCGTTCACATAACTCATGAACGTCTTGGTTTTCAAACGGACATCCGTTGTCAGTGATGATGGATTGCGGAAGGCCATACCGGAAAATGATGTAGTTAAGGATGAATTTGGATATTTGTTTGTCGGTTATGTATGTCAGAGGGATGGCTTCAATCCACTTCATAAAATACTTAGTGGCGGTGATAATAAATTTATGCCTGTTGAACGAGGTTGGATGGATCTTACCCACGAGGTTGAGTCCCCATTGAGTGAAGGGCCAAGGAGAGGTGATTGGTCGAAGTTCCTATGTTGGATCACCGATCAAATCACTATGAACCTGGTATTGGCGACAAGTCTTGACATATTCTAGTGCATCTTTTTCAATGGTTTGCCAATAATACCCAAGCCTCGTTATCTTGTTGGCCAGAGTAGGACCACTCGAATGAGACCCGCATATACTATCATGTACTTCGCATAAGGTTGTACCTACTTCATTAGTGTCGAGACATCTAAGGAGGGTGTTATCAAAGCTATAATGGTAAAGGGTGTCATTGACGATGGCATATCTTGCAACTTTTCGCATGAAGGCATTCCTCTGGTTATTAGACAAGTTAGGTGGGAGGGTTTGGGTCTTAAGGTAGTCATGGATGTCTTGATACTAGGGAGAGTAAGGACCAACAAGTTCACAGACCATTTTTGACTTTGGAATTTCATAAACAGGGACCAACAGTTGCTTTATTAGGAATTCCAACTGAGGCAGATTGCTTGGAATGTCGAGGAGAGAGCCTATTGTAGCCATTGCATCTGCTGCTTTGTTCTGTACTCTCGAAACTTGTTCAAAAGTTACCATATGAAATTACATTTGAAAACTATCAACCATTCATTTGTAGGGCATCAGCTTCTCATATTTTGTGTCATAGTCATCATTAACCTAGTTGATGATGAGTTGAGAATCCCCATAGACATGTAGTGCTTTGATTTTCCATTTTATTGCCATTCTAAGTCCAGTAACTAGTGCCTCGTATTATACCACATTGTTTGTGCATGGGAAGGAAATGTGGAAAGACTTAGGAATGGAGTCTCCTTGAGGGGTGATGAACAAGATTCTTGCCCCCGATCCATTATTTTTTTGTGATCTGTCAAATTAGAGTCGCTAAGGTGACTTAGGTTCTGTGTGGAATATCTACTCATCTAGAAAATATGTCACTAACAAGTGATTACTTTATAGAGGAGCATCCGCCAACTTGTCCACTATGACTTGTCCTTTGATTTCCTTCCTTTCTACATATTGAATGTCATATTCGCTTAGAATCATGACCCATTTTTCAAGGAATCCCGTTAATGCTGCTCAACTTAACAAATATTTGAGGAGGTCGATCTTTGCTACTAGTTGTGTCTGGTGGCTTAACATATAATTTCTTAGCTTCTGTGCTGCAAAGACCAGGGCTAGACAAGCCCATTCAATTGATGTGCAATTTAGTTCATACCAGACCAATGTCCAACTGATGTAATATATAGCTCTTTCTTTTTCTTCTTGGTCGTTTTGTGCTAGCAATGTCCCCAGTGTTGAATTAGTGGTAGAGATGTATAAGATCAATGGTTTTTCGTGAATGGGCGGCATGAGGACTGGCAGTGACAGTAAGTAGTCTTTTATTTTTTGAAAAGCCTCTTGGCATTTATCTGTCCCCACAAAGGGGATACCCTTGCGCAATAGATATTGGAATGGGTGACACTTGTCAGCCAATTGGGCTATGAAGTGCCGAATAGATTGTACCCTACCTTGTAGAGTTTTGAGTTCACTGATTCCTTTGGGAGGAGGCATGTCTATGATGGATTTTACTTTTGCTGGATTGACCTTAATGCCTCTTCGGGAAACTATGTATCCCAAGAGTTTACCTGATGTTACACCGAAGACACATTTCTTAGGATTTAGTCAAACTTTGTATTCTTCTAGTCTTTTGAAATTTGTTTCTAACACCTTCAGATGACCTTTCCTTGTTACTGATTTAGCCAATAGGTCATCTACATAATCTTCCATTATTTTATGCATCATGTCATGAAATATTGTGGTCATCGCCCTCTGATATGTGGCACCTGCATTTTTTACACCTAATGGCATGACATTCCAACAGTATGTACCCCATGGGAAAGTAAATGCCATTTTTTGTTGGTCCTCTATGGCAATACGAATCTGATTATAGTTAAAGAAACCATCCATGAGGGACAACATCTCATATCATGTTGTGAGGTCAACTATGATATCAATGTTCAGTAAAGGAAAGTCATCTCTTGGGAATGCCTTATTTAGGTCTCTAAAATATGTATAGATGCAGATCATCCCATTTGGCTTTGTTACTAGCACCAGGTTAGATATCCATTTAGCATAATCAATAGACCGTATGAATCCAGCATCTAGAAGTTTCTTCAACTCATCCTTGACCAATAGAATGACCTGAGGATTCATTTTGCGTAACTTCTATTTGATTGGTTTGGCATTAGGAAATATTGGCAAATGGTGTAGAACCAATTCTGGGTCTAATCCTAGCATGTCAGCATAGGACCATGCAAAGTTGACTTTACATTCTACAAAGAATTTATGAAATTTTGGTCTCTCTTCCTTAGTCAATGATGCAGTAAAGAGGACCATTTTGGGATCTTCTTCTATGGTGTCTTCTATAAGCATAGCCAATTTCTCTTGTTGCATGGGAAGAAAGTCTAGTCCTCCATCTTTGGGCACCTTAGAGAGGTTTTCACCCATAGATACATCCTTTGTTTTTACTTTTTTGTCGTCAGAAGGTGCCTTTTGGTTTTCACCTAAAGACGTTTCATTTTTTACTTTATTTTTATTTTTAATTTTGTGACTGGAGTATAGAGCAGTCTCGCCAAAGTAGGCTGCACAATCTAGATCAATGGTGAATCTTGACTTGTGATCACCACTAGGTATTCCCTCATGTAATCCCATAAATTCTGCAATTGCCTCATCATTCTAAAAGGTATCCAAGATTGGTGGGCCTTGTTGGTCCCAATTGACTAGTTGAGGATAAACTAGGGAAATGCCATTGTCAATGTTGGTGAATTAAGAGAAGGATGTAGAAAGAATACATATGGATTCAATGATATTGAAGATGAGATTATCATTGTCTAATTCAACATCAGACTCTATCCAATATTCCCCTTCACTAGTCTCATAATCATTGTCAAAATAAGGGGTGAAGGACTTAGAGTCATGATTATCAGTGTCATTTGGTAATTCAGATGGGTTGGAATGATGGGATTCAAATGGTGGGTCTTGTATATCATGGAGAAATGTAATGGGATTTTGGCTATTGGGTTCTTGATTAATTTTAAATGTTTTCCAAAAATTTTGTTCAGAGGTGAGTTCCCCCGTTTTGACAAACAAATCATCGAGGCAACAGTCACTTAAAGATCTTTCAAAGCCAAATTCCCACTCTTGGGAGTCAGTTTCGGTGAAGGTTTCCTTAGCGGTCTCGACACTTTCCGAAGCATGCACTCGCTCACTCAAAAGCCCATTGGTACGTTGGTCATCATTGTTGGGTAATCTATATCCTAGTCTGAGATACTTTGGTTTTTTAAAAGATTTTATGGGCTCCCTTCATCTAGTTTTATTTTTTCCTAGGCCACTAGTTCCATCATAGCCTTTAGCTTTCATCATGTCATATCCCTTTCCATATTTCTTAACTGGTAATGGGGGTAGGTCGGCCATTTCCTTATAAAGCCATCCTGTAATATCGGAAAGGTCCTTGTTACTCATGTCATCCCATTTTATGAAAACTATTTTTGGTGGAACTTTGAAGATTTCCTTGGGTTCCATTTTAAAACATGGTTGACCATAGACTTTTGGAGACTTGGGTATTGTTGCGATGCTATATGTCGTATGTAGTTTAAATTCTACACAGCCTAGGTCCTAGATCTTGACATTGGATTCATCCTTAGGAAGTGTGGAAGATGGTGGCGTGATGGAAGACATGGATGGAGTGGATGTGGAAGATGGTGTGGGTGTGGATGGGTCAATGTACTTAGAAGAAGAGGGGCCAAGAGCTTCTTGGTTGATGGGCACTCAATTTTCGGAAATACCCCTTAGGTTGGTGTAATATTGAAAAGGGTTGGGGTCTCCATATATAGTGACTTATGTGCCTTCAAAAGGGAACTTTAAGCATTGGTGATACGTGGAGGGAACGACTTTTAGGGCATGAATCCATGGGTGGCCGAGTAAGATGTTGTAAGGTAATTCCATATCTAGGACCAGGCAAGTTGTATCCACAATGACTAGCCCTACTCTGATAGGAAGAGAAATAATGCCTTGTGAAGAGCATTCTTCGACATCATATGCTTTTATCACTATGCTCTTTGTAGGGTCTATGCATGCATCAGAAAATCCTAGAGCCTTAACCAGTTTCAAGGAGCATATGTTCAATCCTACTCCATCTACTAAAACTCTTCTGACCTTGTGCTTGTGGATGAAATTTTTGATGTGTAATGCATCATTATGGTTAGGCTTAGGTGATGAGAAGTCTTGATTAGAAAAGGTGATGTGGTGAACCGTAGTGAGGTATCCCACCATGGTCTCAAACTGATTGACATCAATATCCTTACAGACTGACGACTCTTGCAAGGTTTTATCTACTATAGCCTTATGTGTGGGAGATATGTGAAGCAACGCGAGTATAGAAATTTATGCAGGAATTTTTCCAAGCTAGTCGATAAGGTTAAACTGGCTCTTGGGTTTCCATTGCTTTGTAGTCGAGGTGGGTTTTGACTATTCAAGAGATGGGCCAGCTATGGTGATTTTGGGTTGCCTAGCAGGAGGCAGACCAGCTATGGTGACCTTGCCACTTTGATTAGTAGCATTGCATTGGGGTGATCTTGTAATGGTATTGATGTATTCATCATCAGTTCATACATTATTTATAATAGGTCCACCAGAATAGTCGTACTTGGCACGGGAAAAGTTAGCTTGATTATTGTTTGTCTATGGACCTGACGTGGAAGCATTATTAGAACCATGGTCTTACAGTGGGTTCTTATGAATAGTATGATCTGAATTAGAGGAAAATTGTGATCCACCTACCTTAATGATATGACTCTCGATAAGATGTTGTACTAGGTTTTTCAGTTGTCGATAGTTAGAGGTTTTGTGTCCTTTTGCCTGATGATAATCATAAAATGCATTATCCTCCCACAATTTTGATTTGAATTGTCCTGGGTCATATGGTTTTGGTTCTTGAAGTGTAATGACCCCAATCTAGAGGCATTTCTTGAGGACTTCTTCAATGGGTTCACCCAAAGAAGTGTATGTGCGACCCTTAGGAAATTGTCTCATCTGACGGTATTGTCCTTGATTATTTTGGCTGCTTTGGTTGTTTTAAAGGACATTGGTAGGGGGTGTTAATGTTGTTGTTGGTTTGTTTTGTTGTTGAACCCATTTGAGGGCCAGTACAGGACCCACAATGTTTGCAGTCTTGGCGTCAACAACACCGCCATTTGTAACATGTTTATTTTTTACCCAGTATTTATTCTTGTCGAAGGTGGGATATCCATTTGTGTTTTTAGGACCATATCTTAGCTCTCCCTTTCCGATAAGGGCTTTCTCAAGCTGGACACCTTTTTCGACTAGGTCTGTGAAGGTTGTAAAACAATTCACTTGCAATGCATATTTTAGAGGACCTAGAAGTGTTTGAACAAACATGTCCACTTTTTCCCTTTCGGGTATGTCAATGTGACACTGACTAGCTAGAATTCTCCATTTTTGAATGAATGGGATGAATGTCTCACCGAAATCCTCTTGTGTGAGATTGCACAAGGTAGTAATAGAGGTGTCCATGTCAGTGTTGTATGCATAATTCTTTATGAATTTTTGTTTAAGCTAATCCCATGTTTGGATATCCTTTTGAGTGGAAAACCATTCAAGGGCAGGACCCACAAGACTTTTAGAGAAAAGTTTCATCAAGTATGTTTGTTCATAGGCGATGTCCATACAATTGGTTGCAAATTCGTGAACTTGTTCGATGGGGTTTGTCTTGCCTCTGCATTTTGTAAAATATCCCAGAGGAAATGGTGGCATGTATAAGCTCATGTCGAATGGATAGACGTTTAGATCACATGCCACTTCTGATTTCTTGCCTAATATTTGTATGTTTTGGATAGTTTTCTCTAGACCCATCATTTTTTCTTGTAGGGCATCTATTACAGGGTCATTTGTGGTCCCATACATTGGACTGATTGGTACACCATAGGTCCCCATTTGTTGTGAGTGAATGTTGGCATGTTGTTGAGGGATGGGTTGTTGTGATATGTATGATGTGTTCAGATTTGTGTGTTGTTGGTATTGAGAGTTTGGATTGGGGGTATGTTGGTGAGTATGAATGTGGGATGAGTAGGTTGGGATGTGTCTCCCAACCATTTGTGTCGATATTTGGGGAATATGGTGACCATGGACATTGTGATGTGCTAATGATGCCATGGGCTATGTGTTTCAACTACCTTGTCCAAATTGTTGGATTTGAACAAGAGCAATGGTCATATTTGGTCCTTGGGATTTGATGGTATTAGACAATGTTGTTGTGTTCACTTTTTTGTTGTTGTGCTTGAATAAATATATGTCGTTTACCCCCACCTAAAGGATTTTGGGAGATACCAATGAGAAGATATGTCGAAGGTGTACTCATGGTACTCGATGTAACTATTAAAGGGGGATTGGTATGACTTGATGATTCCCCCTTGACATTTACCGTAGTGGTAAAAAGAGGATTAGAGTAACTTGCCCACATTTTTGAGGAGCTGAAGGTGGTTCCTGTCGATTGTGATGATGTTGTGGATATTGTGGGCATTGTGACCAATTGTGATCCTCCAATGGATGTAGTGTTTAATTATTTGGAGGTGTTTGGCATGTTAGAGGTAGAATGCACTATAATTGTAGTGTTAAAGAAAGTATTGCTCATAGTATTTAGAGGTTGACCACTATTTGACATGTTATGCACATTGTTGACATTAGGGTCTGGAGATGTTGGTCTCAATGTGTTAATGTCGAATCCTTGAGGTAACTTGGCTCCTTGACTTAAGAGTATGGCCAAATATCTATCTTTGTCATATAGGACCATTTTTTCTACAAATTGAGAGGCCTCTGCGTCTTGTGCTGCTACCTCTAGGTTTTCCTCAAGTATTTGTCCATATACATCCTTACGTAAGAATGGTTCAAAGGGATTGTTTGATGAGGATGGTATTATCGCTAGAGGTTGATTGTTTGTGTTGGCAAATGGATCATCAAAAGTCCAATTTGGGTCATACGTGGGATTGTTGACAATGGAAGTGGGGTCTTGTCGAGAGTTTACCATTTGTCGTTTCTATTTTTGGAGTCTAGTTTCCACCATAAAATGAGATTGCTCAAAATGAAGATGACAACTAAATGCAAGGATGACACTATGCAAGATCTAAAATGATGACTAGAATGAATAATATTTTTGGATTTTTGGGAATAAAATATGCAAGGTATAACCTAGAATGCAATTTGGAGAAAAGGATACCTAAACAATTCTAAGCTCAATCTTTGTTTTCAATCTTGGTTACTAAAGGACTTGTTGAAAATGACAAGATGACAAGGTCAAAATGACTAGTGTGTTTTCCTAACTAGACTTTTGAGTTGGAAAAATCTCACAAATGGGCAATGACTAAAAAAGGGAGTGATGATTAAGTCCAATATAACCTAGCTTCGAAAGCAATGACACCACAAATTGTGCTGGGATTTTCCTAATACAAAGTATGCAAGGATGAAAACCTAGGGACAAGCTAATTCCTAATGTATGCGACTAAAATTTGAAAGATAAATCCTACAGTCAAACTAAAATTGAGCAATTTCAAAGTTGGTTTCTAATAGAATTCCATTGGAAACAGTGTTTGACAAGAGATTGAAAAAATTTAGACTCAGTTGGACTTTGTATGAAGATTTTGTTTTGTCAGGAAAATGCATCGTTTGAGACCTCGAATGTGTCTCGGTATTGCGAGTGCGGTTTGGTTTTTAGTGAATGTAGATCTGGGACTAACAAATGTGACTAAGTATTGCAGATGCGGCTCTATAGGGTTCAAATGCATTGTGACCCATACAGATACAATGTTTTAAATGTCAAATACAGTTTAATAGAGTGATTGCATCTCAGAAACTTGAATGCAATTCAACAGATGCGACACAATTTGTTTTCTTGATGTATTGTGATCAAATTTGATCTGTCTAATGGTGAATGTTTTGTCTAGATATGAATAATATTTCAGAGATCTAGTGAGCACTTGACAAGCACAATGTTTTGGATGTAAGCAAGCACACATAAGACAAGTACAATCCTAAAAGGACAATAGGCCAAGGGTTTGTATACTTGGTATAGCCCACCGATATACCCCAGATTGGTGATAAACACCTTTCCTTCTCGAGAGCGGATAGCTTAGACTTTTGGTGGCATTGGCTCCCCTCCACAGATCATTAACATCATTCGAGCACACCAAATTCAAATTATTGGGTAATGAATTCCCAAGAACTACTATCTCTACTCAAGGGGATCAGTAGTGAGTGTCTTTGGGCATGATACTATACCCTGCACTATACCAAGCAACTACCAAATAACGGTTGGAATCTAAAACAAGAGGTGTTTAATACAGGCATTTCATTCTTAGGGCATGATCCATGTGGTGAGATTCCCCTTTTGGATCCATCTCATCAGAACCATACGTGTGATTCTTGGGCTTTCCCAAAAAATCCACTTTTACATACCAGCTAGAAGTCCCTTGAGTTCAGGGTGCTACCAGTCTGAGTTTTCCTGGGGTGAGTAATTTTTCCCACTAGAACAGGCCCAAGTTCTAGAGTTAGTAACCATTTCTCTTACACCCAGAATCATCTGAAAGCACAAGGGGAGAGGATACTTCGATTACTAAGTCGTAAGGGTCACCAAAAAAAAAAGGTGGGTCTAGTTTTCTGATCACCTAGTTTTCACAAGTTGAGAGCATAATCACCTACCACCCTCAAGCACAGTCAGACAGAATCAAACACATGCTCATTTTAATGCACCAAAGGAAGTCTTTTCTACACTTGAAATAATTCTTCAACTAACGGAGTTGCAAAACCACAAGTTAGTAGTTTCATCCACCAATCTTGGACCTAAGAAATGTAACCACCACACGCTGTGAACTATGATTAGTAACATGAACCTATACTAGGTAGAATGTAGAAAATAAAACCAAAATGCTAAAAATAATAGAAAAACATCACAAACTCGAATACAAATGAGAAGAAAACGTTACCAGGAAAATGTGTCACAACAGAGCGAATGCGTCGCTCTATGTTGCAAATGCGGCTCGGGAGTTCAGATGCAGCTCTCCAGAGTTCGATTGCAGCACATCAAAATGATTGGGGTGTTTGAGTCTGCGATTGCGTCGTGACACATAAGATGTGTCGCGATAAAAAAATGAATGTGTCACTCCATACCTATACCTACAAAAATGACAGAGAACACATGAAAATTGTATGGAAATAATAACAAAAAACAGAGTCGTGTTCACATCAGGTTCACCAAATGTATCAACGGGTAAATTTTCAGGATTAAGGTTAGCAATGATTTAGATCAATAATATAAACCCAAAGAAGTTATGAAGTACAAAGAAAGAAAATGATAAGAATGATTATACTAGATATTCATTTGAATCCTCCATGGCTCACCTCCATAACACCTCCTAGCTTGCAGCTTATGATTCATGCCCTCAGATCGAGTGTGTGAGCGATTTGACTAACATTTTCCTATGCAAGTTTTGAAGGATTTAAGTAAAATTATGCCTATGCCTATGCCAATGATAAATGACTATAACAAATGATAAATTACTATAATAATGAAGTGGTCCCTAAATTATGAGCAAAATTGGCATTTTATAGAAAACGTAATTTTGAATGGATGGACGAGATCGACTCTTGACAAAAACCTAAAATTAGAGGATAGGATTTAATTTGATAATCCCTAATTAGGGTTAGGGAAAAATCCTTAGACAAGTGATCAAGATGTCATATGAGATAATCGAATCAGTGGTGGAGAAAAGATGAGATAATTAATTAGAAAAATAAAGCTTTTCAAAAATCAATAAGATAAAGACTGCCTGATTAATGAGATTTGAAAAATCAATAAGATAAAGACTGGTTGATTAATGAGATTTGAAAAATCAAGAAGATAAGAGATGGACTAAAAAGAAAATTTTAAAAATTAAGAATCTGCTCGCTTTATTTGATTTTTGGAAGAAAGCTACCAATTTGAATTAAATCAACTCAAAATATGGATTTTGTGAGATAATAAATAATCTTTTTTAGATTATTTAGTAAAATGAAGTGATAGTTAATAAAACGAAATCATTTTAAATAATAAATTAATTTAAAATGATAGAAATGTTAAATTGAGTAATTAAATAATTAAAGATAATTATGTAATTTTAGAGGATTATGACCGATAATTAAATAAATTCATAAATTCATTTAATTATGGAAATTAGTGACATATTGAATAAATAAATAAGACTTATTTATTTAATAATCAGGAAGAATAAATGGATAAGGGTAATTAAACAAATTAACAAATTTATTTAATTAAAGGAAGACCTTAGACAATTAAAGACGTATTGAATAAATAAATAACATTTATTTATTTAATAATCATGAAGAATACAAGGACATGAATTAATTAAACAATTATGAATTATTTAATTAATAGTTGAATGTGGACCAAAGACAATTAAATGTCATAATTATGCTAGGACGAAAGTGGTAAAAATAGAGCTTGCAAGCCTAGGTCATTTTTAAGTGTCTATAGTGGGGTATATATTAATTTTAGGACCGCCCTTTAGAACATCTTGGTGACTTGATGAGGTGGCAGCTTATGTAGCCTCATCCATGTTTAACATATTTAGGAAACTTAGTTTCCTCTTCATTTATGCATTTGCAGCCTCAATTTCAGCTCCCTCCAACTCTTCTGCCAGAGCCTCATTCTCCTTTTTAGCCTTTTCTAAGGAATATTTTGTTTGCAATGACACATGTGGTTGAATATCTTGTTTATTGGAATGGGGAATCACTTAATCATTTATTTGAATCCCCTCAACCTTTTTCTTTCCCTTGTCTAAGATAGGCTTACTTGGTTGAGACCTAACATGATTTGTGGGTTTTGGGTCAACAAGTTTGGGTTGGACATTGATGTGGCCTATTGGGTTTTCATCAAATACAGGCTTTTTCCCCCTATTAGAAATCTTCTATACAACCAGACCCTCAACACTTGGTTTAGGCTCTTGTTGGTTTAGGAACTTCATGCTTTTCAACTGTCTCATTAGCCTATCCCTTTCAATCACAACATTTCTCAGCTCTGCTTCTCTTTCTTCTCTTTTCCTCCCGAGATCAGCTTGATTTTGGATTTCTCTCCTCAAAGAATTAATATCTCCAAAAACATCATCAGGGTTAGGAAAAGTCACACCAAAACTTGATGTATCACTTAGGTCTATTAAATTGACCTCTTCCAGTACATGTTCACACAATAAAGCATTTACATCATTTTCAGCAGGAGGAGGAGGCACATCACTGGTGCATTCTCTATATGGCTTCAACTTCTACTCCTACTTCTTCTCTTTTCAGCATATTTGACACTAACATGCCCTTTATTTTGACATGTCACATCTTCTTGGATTGGTGTATTAAATAATGCATCAAAAAATCCACAACTATCTGAATCTGAAATTCTAGACACTGAAGTTCTAGACACCTTTAGGGATAGGATGTAAAAGCTTACTTGTACCTTGGTGTACAAGGTTTTGTAATGTGGGAGCAACATTACTAGATTCTGGTCTTTTCTTTATCCAGTCCCTCTTCTTCATTTTGGTAAGTCCACCTTCCAATTTTTGTTCTAGGTGATTCCTCATGAATGACCTAGTGTTCTTCATTCTTCATACTCATCCATAATTTTTTTCACTTATAATAATCTTTACAATAAAATGCACACTAGTGCAGAGACTTTAGACTCACCACCCTATCAGCTTGGGAATACCAAATACCTAAAGGCATGTGGTGGAGAATGAAAACCTTTGGAACCTTGTATTCTCAACACACAAAAGTGCTTTATAGAAGAAGTGGACAGACTTAACATAGAATTTTAGGCTCAACCATCAAATCACAAAAATACTATGACAACTCTATGCAAAATGGACAATTGACACACTGACAAGAAATATTAAAGCTAAATCCCCAACAGAGTCGCCATCTTGTTGGTTTCTTTTTACACTGAAACCAGGTTTGTCTTCTAATCTACCTATGGAACTACCAATCCCAGTCAAGGGTAGCTTGAAGGACCTAGACCAACTAATGAGGACTTTAAGAAACCTCCTACACTTTGGGCTCTGCAAGACCCAAGAGGGTGATCCCTTAATGTGTTTACAACCTCTGCACCATTATTGTAAACAACATTAATAATAGCAGATGATCTCACTTAATAGCTCAACAAAATAGGATAATACTGAAATAAATTGGTTGTTTATCAATAATATCAACTACTTGGAGCATGAGATAACTACAACACAACCATAATGTAAGATAATCATTGATTTGAAATTTGTGGCAAGATCTAGGATAAGACAAGCAAATACTAAATCATAAAGGTAATTACAACTTAGACCAGTGCCATATATCTATTGGGCAGGAGTCAAATCTATAAGCATCTAAGGGTATATGATAGATCTAACACATAACATATGAAATCCCTGATGATATTTCATTACAATCTCATCAATATGTATTCTAACTCAATACTACTTACCAAATCCTTATACAGTACATATCCTCCTATAATCCCATTCAAACATTTTAATTAATTCTTTGAATTAAAGCCAAAACAAGGATCATACACACCACAACAATGAGATGGATAAAACAACCCTTGTTTATTTTATTCAAGGTTTAGATATGCAAGTACAATGGAGAGACATGAGCTTGAATTTATCCTCTTAACTTAGATGCTAGTACTATTATACAACATTAAATACTCATGAACTCAAGACCTGCAATAGAATGACACAAAACCTAAGTTGCATCCTTCCTAAAAAACATCAAACTTTACAAGTTGCTTTGCAACTTCACCTAGACTCGACAAAAATTTTCTAACTTGCTACCCCCTTACCTCCGGCCTTGAAATCCTTTCTATAGAGAATGAAGGAGCAAACAAGCATCGGGCGAGAGAGTACACATGTCACCAGCCAATTAGCACACATGGAAAAGTTGATGCAGCAATAAAGATCACCAGAAACCCACACCAAGATTTCCATTAAAGAAGAATTAGAAGCTATTGCAACTGCAACATCTGACCTATTTATTGAAATGTGACAGTAAGAATCCTTCCCACCATTAAAACTCACCAATGTACTGCATAAACGAATCCAACCATACTTTTAATTAGACTTTAAAATCTAGTCATCGATCCTTTAGTTGAATTGAATCATCGAATGACTGCCTTCAAAACTAGCTGACATAATCACCAACGTGGCAGACAAGGGCCCATCACACCATATGTTGTGAAGGAAATCCACGTGGCGGTCGCCTGCGATATCGCAATCAGTAAAGATCCTACAACTTCAGATCACGTGATGGTGGACAATCGTCGATCTTAATCATCAGTGATCACGTCCCTTCAACGTAGTCGTTGGCCTTACCATAACCATCAAGCAGCTTTTTCACTGAGATTATAACATCTTCAT
Source organism: Sequoia sempervirens (assembly GCA_007258455.2). Lineage (NCBI taxonomy): Eukaryota > Viridiplantae > Streptophyta > Pinopsida > Cupressales > Cupressaceae > Sequoia > Sequoia sempervirens. Next base: position 623,332,019 of record VDFB02058242.1, read on the forward strand.
TGAGTTGAAGCACGTGCACCCCACAAACACTTTAGTAACCCGCCCTTTTATTTTTTCGGCTTCATCAACTAAGACATGTGGCAGTTGCCGCCATATCGCGATCAGTGAAAACCTAGCAACTTTCGATCACGTGATGGCGGGTGACCATTGATCTTAGACAAAACTTGATCGACGGTCACAAACTTTGTCCCCCTTGGCCCTTCCAGATAGAACACATGGTGCCTGCCCGTGATATCACAATCAACCAAAGCAGTGTGGTGGGGCCATCGCGGCATGGTGGGGAATGACTGAGATGCAGCCAAACTCAACTTTTTATTGCCACCATAGATCTCCTTTGACTTGCTTTGTTGCCCTCATTTCTCCATTTGGCTCATTTAATGAATTTCCTTGGCCTTGTTGAATATATTATTTTAAATTTTTTGCTTAAAGAAATGAAACATTTAAAATATCACTAGTGCACAAAAATTTCCTGAGGCCCCACCTTGTACACGTGGCAACACCTCATTATATCATGAGAGTTAAAAAGTGGGAAGCTTCTGATTGAAAAATAGCAAGCAAGGGATATGATCAAACAAGAGTTAATCAATGGTCGAACAAACCTCATCCCCCAGAGAGGACACATGGTGCCCACTCGTGATATCGCGATCACTAAAGTTGTCGCAACTCCCGATCACGTGATGGCGGGAAACCATCGATATCCGAAGGAAAATGATCGATGGCAATGTGAACTCCACACTTCTACAAAATATAACATTTATTAATAGGACTAGGGGACATTACTAGGCGGATGGGACAAAAAGGACATAAGTTGTTTTTAAACGATGAAGCATGGGGTCGGCCTAGACTTAGGAAAATAAAACCCGAGGAGGAAGCAAAAATTAAAATCAAAGGGGCCAAAGCCTAGATGAACCAATAGGGCATAAAATGTTTTAAAAGCCTTCAAAAAGTAACATTGAAATAGAAGTCAACTGAGGCTTAAAAAAGATACAAGGGTTTTACATGCAAATAGGGCTAAAATCTCAACCCTCATAAATTTTGACACCATGAAAGACCAGTTGACACTAGGCAGGGCAGAAATGGAACACAAGGAGCAATTTTTTTTTAAATTCCAACAGAAGGTGAGGATCGAGAACCTTTACATCAATTTGGGAATAAAGTGATTGATAGAATGAAATTAAATAACTAATCTTTTCTTCTTCTTTTTGCTTACATCTCATCAAATCATCCAAGGTCATCTTAGGGGTCATATGCACTTAGAAATGGTTTATAAATGCCTCTACAAGTTCATTGAATGAATCAATCAAGTTTTTCAATAATGAAGAAAACCATTTGAAGGCAGTATCCTTCAAGGACCTAGGGAAAAGTTTAGCCAAGATTTTGTCATCAAGAACAAAGTCACTACATAAAGTCATGTAAGTAGAAACATGGTTTAAATGATCTCCTTTCCCCCATATTTCACAAATCTAGGCACCCCTACACCTTGTGGCATCGATGTTCATAATATCTCTAACAACAAGGGACTACTTTTGACATAATATGTAGGTGGGCCATCTTGATTTTGGTTGATAGTGGAAACTTGTATTTTAAGGGATGAAATAGTTTGGAAATTTTGGTTTATGAGGGGGTCATTTCTTGTATTGTGATATGGAGGTGAAAATGGTGGAGGTGTGTATGTGTTCAAAGGAAAAGTGAATGGAATGCTTATAGGTAGTAAAGTGGTAGGAGATATGGCATGCAATGCCACAAAGGTACTAGGGATGGTAGCAAAAATACCTAAGGGATCACATTACTGGTTGGTTGTATTGTTGTTGTAACTTGAGTGTTGGTATAGGTAGGAATAGATCCAATTGTTGTGGGAGGAAGAATTTGAATTCATCCTAGGCTTGTGAAATTGTTCGTAGGTAAAGGAAAACTAGTGTTTGAGGTAAAATATTTTCCAAATATTTGAACTATGTTACGCACAAGGTCAAGTCCATCTTCACTCTTCATGCCTTCAATAGGAAAAAGTGTCATTTTATTTTTCTTTAGTGGTTTTCTCATGTAATAAAGTCTTCTAAGACCATTTTAGATGTGTTTGATCCATATTAGGTTGTTAGGTGTGTTGGAGTGTCAAGTTGCACAAGTTGTCAATTTTGCAAAATCTTGTCAATGTTGTAAAAGTTGCAAAAATATGGAATATGAAGAGTCATAAGTTGTAAATGAGGGAATTTGAATGGTTGTAAGTTTAAATTTTTATTTAGAACTATTGAAAAATAGTTTTAAATGTTTTAAAAGGCTTTGTAAGGTTGAAGACATGGTTGGAGGGTGTGGTGGTTAAAGTTTTAGAAGTTGAAGCAATAAAAATACCTCTATTTTATGCATTTCTGAATGTTTCCTTATTGTTCTTTGATTAACTTATAGATGTGTACGATCTCATACTAACTCAAAATCAATTGTATTTGGTAAAGTTGTGAATCTAGTGTCTATTGGAATTGGTTTCATGTAATTTCATCACATTTCCAGCAAGTTGTGTCCATTTACTAAAATAGGCCTAAAACCCTAATAAACCTAATTTAAGGGAGAACAATCCAAATTTGAACCTTGTGTTCCAAAAAAACCCTACTCCAATTCTTAGTCTTTTGTATAAATACCAAATGGGTATCTAGAAATATTTTTATATTTTTGGTATCAAATTGTTTTTAAAATTTATGACTAAAAAACACGAATTTGATGCTCCACTTCAAGCCTAGTTAAGAGTAGAAAGTTTTAAACTTTTCCTTCCAAAGTAACCATATATGATTTCTTCATATGTTGAATAAAGCTATAAAGGGTATCCAAATCTGGGTTTTTATTTTGGAGATCAATTCTTCTTGAGAAGTTGTGCCTATTTTAGTCAATCTAAAATACTACTAAGAGATTGAGGCCTAATGAATGAAAACCCATCATGTGAATGTTTACAAATTGAAAGTTTTCTTATTTGAGGAATTTTTAGAGTTTTCCACCCCTGCTCTACATTAAATTGGTATCACAACCTAAAAGTTCTGGGAAAAGAAGTTTGGATTTTGTGTGTTGTCTTTTTGCAAGTTGAAGTAAGAGCCTAGATGCCAAAAGACTAGGTAGTGAAGAAAGGAGGAAACTTGTGTAAGGTATCACAAATACAAGAAGAAAAAAGGTGAAAGATACTTTCTTGAGAAAGAAAAATGGACACGTTAAGGAGAATAGTCTATGGACACTTGTAGAATAAGGAGGCACCAAATAAGAAACAAGGGAAAGGAAAAGAGCAAAGTGAGATGAAGAAGAAAACTGAGAAGGAAGAACAGATGTGTTGGTGTAATTAAATGTCTTGTACCTTGTCCTAGGTCATGATTACACCTTAGTTAAGTTTACTTAGGGACCACATAGGAGGTTGTTGGAGATTTTCCACCTTTGGTGGAGTTGACATCTCATACCTCATCACTTCCACCTTTTGTGGACACATCATGTGATCATCTCTCCACCTTTTGTGGGTGATTCACCTTTTGTGGAGATTATCACATTATCTTTTTTCCACTTTAGATGGAGTGATAACTCTTCATTGTTGTCACATGTCATAAGATTACGACACTTGTCATAATCTTATGCCCTCCTATGTTCTCACCTTGGCTATATATCCAAGGGGTCTCCTATGCATTGTATTGAGTATTGAGCATTGTACCATCATTATCTTATATCATTGATAGGAATACAGTTTATTCTTGTCATATTATTTTCTCTCTCTTTTGTGCTTTCTATTAGGCCTCTAGATCTTGGGTGGCTGCCTTCATAGCCAATTCTTACATGGTATCAGATCCATTGGAGCATCTTTGGATCACCATTTTGGAGAGATCTTGGTGCATTTAAAGGAGTATTTTTAGATCTATGTTGCTGCAGCATCTTGGAGCATCCGACGCCAAATCTAAGTCCATCATTGCGTTCAGGAGGCTATTTCCAGTTGAGATCGCCTTTCGTTTCATCCAAATCAGACATCGGGAGCTCCAGATCTGAAAAATTCGCCAATTTGGGGTATTTTTCAATTTTATGAATTTATTCTATAGTTCTGAAAAAAATTCATCAGAAATTTTTTGAAATTTTTTTTAGAAAATAAATCCCCTCTCTTGAAAAATTGTATTTGGGATATTCTTCTGCGAATTTGTTTTAAAAATTCATTTGATATTCGTAGCTTTATTGTATAATTTATTTAAAAATCAAAAATTGTATTTTGATTTTTTGTAAATCAAAAATCAAAAATTCTGTATTGTTTTTTTATAAAAATTAAAAATAAAAAAAATAGAAAAAAAAAACAACATTAAATTTTTTTTAAGTCTCATACACAATGTATGCTGCCCTGCGCAAAGGCTTACTGACGTACCAGCCGGCCGTGGGCCACCATTCACATAAAGGCCACCGCGACCTCTCCACTCTCAACCATGGCCGGCAAACAAAAAAATCGGCAACAACATTCCAACCAGCGGCGAATTTCACTAAATCACCGGCGGTCAAATATTCGAAGAATATTCCTACATCAACCGGAAATCCCAGATTCGCACCGAATCCCGAAAAGAATATTCTCGATTCCGACGCAGCGATGACGGCCGGTAGAACGCCAAATTCGATCCGAGGAGCACATTTTCTTTTGACGGCCAAATAATCGTCAAATTTAAGTCTTTGGTTTGATGACGTCAGCACTGCGCCAGGGTGACATCATCACTTTTTTGAAATTTTTTGCCCCCCTCTCCAATGGAGTTTTTGAATTTGCAGTCCAAGTTCAGAGGCTCATATCTCGCTCAATTTTGCTCCTTTTTTCAAGCATTTTTTTTTATTTGGGCTAATTTTTTGTGTACTTCGTAGTGGTGTACTCGGTTTCTAATTTTGGTGCATAGATTTTCCAAAATTTTCAGTTTCTCAACACTGATCCTGTCTTGTCACCGTTTCTGCAACTTCAGAGGCTTCGTTCAGGCTCATACAAACTCCTTTTCAGGTGCCATTTTTTTTTGAAAGTGCATGATTTTTCATCTACTTCTTGAATCTGCAATCAGTTTGAAGCGATCTTGAGTGGATTTTGTACTTTCAGCATATGGTCTTTTTTGGCCTATTTGGCACTTGTATTGCATAGATCTGAATTTAGGTCTTTGTTTATTTGTTCTCGTCTGTTATCAGCCTCTTTATTAGCAAGTTGTAAATCAGAAATCATAAGCCCACTTAGCCAAATTGCAAGTGGCCTATTGTACACACACTACATTATAAAGTGCCAAAATCATCTATTTGTGGGGGGGTACTTTGATTGAGTGAATTTGGGGGGGTGTATCTCTTGTGCTCTTGTATTCCATCATGGGTTCATCTAAAGTTCCACTCTTAACTGCACATAATTATGGTACTTGGAAAGTACGTGCATGGAGTAAACTAATGGAAAAGGGATTAATTTACTACATTGATGGAACCATAACTGCACCTTCAGATCCTAAAGCAGATCCAACAGCATATATGGATTGGCTCACTAAAACTTCTATGGCATTGGGTACATTAAGAAAGTTCATTTCAGATGATCTCATTTTCCATGTTGATAAATGTACTACAGCTAAGGAAGCTTGGGATAAACTTGCTGCTTTGTATGGTAAGATTGATAAGGTTAAGGGATACAAACTTGAACATGATCTCTTAAGCCTTGATCCCAAAGATTTTGATACAATTCAGGATTATGTCACTAAGGCAAATGAATTAAGAGCACAACTAAAAGATTGTGGAATTGAAAAAGAAGATGATCAATTGGTCTTCAACTTGTTAGATAAACTTCCAGTTGAGTATGCAGCCTTTGTTTCAAGTTTTCAAACTCAAAGATTGACAATAAGTAACTTCACAACACCATCTTTTGAGGCTCTCACAGATCTTTTGATTCTTGAGCAAAATAAGTTGATGAAAATGGGTATTCTCAAGTCTTCAACTTCAAGAGCATTGGTGGTCAATCATGGAAACAATAAGCAAGGCAAAGGGAAGGACCAAAAGCAATCTTCACCAAAGCCACAAGGAGAGAACAAACAATCCACTCCTCCACATCAAAGTTCATCAACTTCATCTTCTTCAAAGAAGTACAACAATTCAAGCAAGAGGGAGCAATCAACATGTGCATATTGCAAAAGGATTGGTCATGATGAGCATCGTTGTCATGTTAAGCAAATTGATGAGTTGAAACACATCCTTAAGAAGAACAATATCAACTTGCCAACTGCATATCAAGAGAAGGACACATCTCCTTCCACTTCTTCTAAGGGAAAAGGAACAACTCTCATGGCAACAACATCAAGCTCATCTCCTTCTTCTTCATCTCAACATGATAAACATAAGGGGAAAGCATTTCTTGCAGTTGTAGATTCCAATATAGATCAGTGGATCCTTGATTCAGGAGCTTCGCATCATATGACTTCGTCCAAGGATATTTTCTCTTCATTTGATTCTTGTTCCTCACCACCCATTTTGATGGCAAACAACACTTCTTTGGAAGTTTGTGGGAAGGGTTCTATTGATGTTGAAGGTGGAGCATTTAATGATGTTCTATGTGTGCCTACTTTGTCAAGGAACATCCTTTCCATCTATCAGATTACACATAGTGGTACAGGAAAGAGTGTAGAGTTCACACCAGATTCTGTCATTGTTCAGGATTTGCATAGCAGGGCTCTTGTTGTAGTTGGGGAGGTTGATGATCGTTCTCGATTCTACACCTTCTCATATTTTGCTCCTATTGATTATTCGGTTCACCCTAGTGTGGACAAACTTGAGGAGATTGAGTATGGTTACTTGAATCTTGGAGTGCTTTCTACTTCTGAGGTTCTTGAGCCTATTGCTGATATTCCATCTCCTATATTGACTGATGTACCTGATGATACTTGTGTTCCGACAGTTTCAGTGCCTTGTGATTCAGTGCAACAGTGTATACCTTGTCTTCCAGCAGCAGCTTCATGGGATGACTACTTGATAGACATTAGCAGTTTGTTTGTGGAATCCTACATTGCAAACTTGGGAGACACACTTGATTATTTACATCTTCTCTTTGATGAAGGTGATTCTTCTTCAGTTGTTGCGAGGGAACACTCTGACCCTCCTCTACATGATCAGTCTTTCAAGGTTGATGTGATTGTGGATGCATCTTTACAACAGTTGGAGGAGGCCACTTTCTCTTTTGAGGAGACATCATCTTTGGAGTATGTTCTACCTTCATCCTTGCTAGATCTTGAGTTGTCTTTTTCAGCAAATCAGAGGGTTGTTGCAACAGGGTTCTCACAAGTTCCAGGAGTTGACTACACTATTGCAGCTTCACATAGTTTGGGGAAGGCATCTTTCGGCATCGACACAGGGACATTTGAGCAGATTTCAGAGACTTCTTACATTTTGAGGGTTCTTCCTTCTTCCCTTGTGGATTGGGGAGACTTCATTCATACACCTTTGGTATTGTTTCTTCCTAAGGGGAGGAATGTTGTTGGACAGTTTTGGAGCAGCTTCTTCATTCCTTCTCGAGCATCTTCCATTGGTGACCCTTGTACATTAAGGGGGGGCTACCTTGTCTCTCTTCTCTTGTATGGGGGGGACTTTTTCCTCACATGGGGTTTTATCCTTCTCATGCTACATTCATAGACTTTTGTATCTCATCTCTCTTTTGGGGGGTAGTTTTTTCCCACTGGGTTTTTCTCTCTTTACTCCACTTGCGAGAGATTTCATTTTCATTTGTACATGGGTACCTAGCATGGCCTAGTAGCCGGGACCCATCTTGCATTGTTTGCATTTGTGTACATTCTCCCTAAGTTGCACTTAAGGGGGGGTGTTGGTGTAATTAAATGTCTTGTACCTTATCCTAGGTCATGATTACACCTTAGTTAAGTTTACTTAGGGACCACATAGGAGGTTGTTGGAGATTTTCCACCTTTGGTGGAGTTGACATCTCATACCTCATCACTTCCACCTTTTGTGGACACATCATGTGATCATCTCTCCACCTTTTGTGGAGATTATCACATTATCTTTTTCCACTTTAGATGGAGTGATAACTCTTCATTGTTGTCACATGTCATAAGATTACGACACTTGTCATAATCTTATGCCCTCCTATGTTCTCACCTTGGCTATATATCCAAGGGGTCTCCTATGCATTGTATTTAGTATTGAGCATTGTACCATCATTATCTTATATCATTGATAGGAATACAATTTATTCTTGTCATATTATTTTCTCTCTCTTTTGTGCGTTCTATTAGGCCTCTAGATCTTGGGTGGCTACCTTCATAGCCAATTCTTACAAGATGAATATCTAGCAAGAGATAATGGAGTTGAGGCACACCTTGGAAGAAATGGAAAAAAAATGGAAGAGATGGGAAAAAATATGGAACTTGAGATGCAACACTTGCTTGAGAGAGTAAACCAAGAAAAAGGTTGGCATTGGCCAATAAGGAAGAAGGTTAAATGGCCTATCAAAAAAAATATTTAGAAGAGAAGAATGCAAAAGAGGAAAATAGAACTAGACATTCAAAAATCTTCATTGATGAAGGAGAGCAACAACAATGTGAGAAAAAGGTTGAACAAGAATCTCTGGAAGGTGAGTTGCAATATAGTCTATATACCTATCATATGTTTTGTCAAGGGTTATCAATAGTTGTAAGTGGATTTCAGTCCCTTCAAGTTCAAGAAATCAAGAAACTTGAGTTTGTTGCTTCATATATACAATATAGAGTTGTTGTTTTAGTTGTTAAAGCTTTGTTAACATAAGGATTTAGAGGTGCAAATGAAGGACAGGTTTATATTGACAAGTTCAAACATCTTTGTCAAATGTTCAAGAAACCTACAGTGAAGATGAAACCAGTATGGGACTATTTCAAAGATAATGAAAAAGGATTTAAAGACACCAGACAAGAGGTTTCAAGCATAGTTCTCATGTTGTAGACCATAACTCACGAGGAGCTTGAGTTCTTTTCTTCCTTAGGAGTATGGTGCAGGGGCACCCTCAAGTTTCATGCCTTCAATAGGAAAAAGTGTCATTTTATTTTTATTTTGTGGTTTTCTCATGTAATAAGGTCCTCTAAAACCATTTTAGATGTGTTAGAATCCATATTAGGTTGGTAAGTGTGTTGGAGTGTAAAGTTTCACAAGTTGTCAATTTTGTAAAATATTTTCAATGTTGTAAAAGTTGCAAAAACATGTAATATGAAGAGTCATAAGTTGTAAATGAGGGAATTTGAATGGTTGTAAGTTGAAAATTTGGTTGAGAACCATTGTAAAATGGTATGTTTTAAAATTATTTGTAAGGTCAAAGCCATGGTTGGAGGGTGTGGTGGTTGAAGTTTTGAAAGTTGAAGCATTAAAAATACCTCTATTTTCTACATTTTGGGACATTTCCTTACTATTCTTTGATGTAGTATAGATTTGTACAATCCCATACTAACTCCAAATCAATTGTGTTTCATAAATCTATGATTCTAGTGTCTATTGGCATTGGTTTCATGTAATTTCATCATGTTTCCAGCAAATTGTGTCTATTTTACTAAAATAGGTCTAAAACCCTAGTAGGCCTAATTTGAGAGAGAATAGTCCAAATTTTAGCCTTGTGTTCCAAAACAACCCTACCCCAATTATTAATATGTTGTATAAAGCCAAAATAGGTATCTAGAACTATGTTTATAATTTTTTTATCCAGTATAGTTTGAAAGTTATGATAAAAAACATGAATTTGTTGCTCCACTTCAAACCCACTCAAAAGTAAAACAGTCAATTTTTTAACCTTTCCTTCCAAAATAACCATATATGATTTCTTCATATGTTGAATAAAGCTATAAAGAGTATCCAAATCTAGGTTTTTTTATTTTGGAGATCAATTCTTCTTTGGAAGTTGTGCCCATTTTAGTCAATCTGAAGTACTACTAGGAAATTGAGGCCTAATGAATGAAATCCCATTATGTGAATATTTAGAGATTGAAAGTTTTCTTGTTTGAGGATTGTTTGGAGTTGTCCACCCCTACTCTGCATCAAAGTGGTAGGATATATGACATGATATGTCATAAAGGTACTAGGGATGCTAGCAAAAATACCTAAGGGATCACATACTAGTCAGTTGTATTGTTGTCGTAGCTTGAGTGTTGGTATGGGTAGGAATAGAGGAAATTGTTGTCAGAGGAGGAATTTGAATTCCTCCTTCGCCTATGAAATTGTTCGTAGGTAAAGGACAACTAGTGTTTGAATTTTTTTTTTGTGGAATACTAGCAACCATTGTTTCAACATGCATCACACTAGTTGAAGGTAAGGAATTGTTGATGGTATGGTCCATACCTAGTGAACTAATGTCAATACTATGAGTGAAAGAGATAGATAAGACAAGATCCATGATGATTTTACTATCATGGGATGATATGAGTCTCAAATTTTGTCTCACTATAGTATTAGAAATACGACACCAAGTAGAAATACTCATGCAAGTGATACTAAATGCAAGATGAATGCAAATGCAATTTAAGCTAAATATAATGAAATTAATATAATAAAACATTGTTAATTGAAAAATAAGTTATCAATAACAAACAAGAGCACGGAAACAAAGTTTTACATTCTAGAAAATGCAATGTAGAATCTGGACTGAGACTAAATTGCCCAGAGGGGTGTATGAATCCAAGTGGAGGTTTTCTTTTTAAATTTAGAAAATTTCAAGTGATTTTGATTCTTTTTAGTTTGTATGATGTGTAAACTAAGTGAAAATGCATTGCAAATGATTTTCAATGATTTGAGATGCAAAAATGCAAGCTAATTGCACATTCATGAATTCCAATTAACTAGTCAAAACCCTAATGCAATGTTAATGCAAGAAAGATATAGGATGATGATGCACTCCAAATTAGAATTATGATATTCTAAATGTAGGTTCACCAAAATGAAAAGTTGATTTTTTTTACTTCTATACTTGGGAGATAGAATAGCAATCTTCACACTCTCTCTTTCAAGGAAAACCCTAGAGATCTCAATCTTAAGTATGCAAAGGAGAAAAAGATCTTGCAATAGGGTTTTCCTAGGGTATGATCATAAGCTAATGAGTGGTTCACCACCAAGCTAGGGATTGGAAAGATAAATAAAATGAAGGATCTAATATTTAAACCTAATATCATGCAATCTTTCACTAAATGACCTAGAAAAGCATGTAAAATAGAACAAAGAACTGCAAGATGAAATGTATGCACTCGTAAATTTGAAGACGATTGGATGAGGGATTCAAATGATAAAAATACTAATTTTAAAGCCTGTTAGGACTCATACACCAGTCTTAATGATTTCCACCCAGATTTTGGTTTTTGGGTAGAAACTAAAATTTGGCAAAAGGGTGTCTGGAACTGTAAAAATATGGAAAATGACCTCAACTTGGACTCATATGCTAGAACTAGTGTATCAATCTTGTTAGGGTTTTCTAAAACTTCAAATCCTAAATCTCCTCCTCAATGTCTGATATGTCCTTTCCAATTGATTTCCAAATCTAAAACCCTGATTTACAACCTGTAGAAGTCTTCCAATGATCTTCAATGCAAGGTGACAACTTTGACAACTCTGAACACTTTGACAACTTTCTCCAAACTTTCTCTTCAATGTGTCTTCAACCTAAGCCTACAAATCACACACTAAAGAGAGGAAAAAATGTTTTCTTAGTAAAAAGTGTTTTTCCTTGGTCAATTCTTGTTTTTTGTAATCAAACCTTGAAATGAAATGAAATAGGAATGGAGAATGATGAATGAACAAAATATGATGTCACAACTCACCAAACACTAGCAATAAGAGGTTACCAACATGTATGAGATGTCTCTAATGGATGTAGATCTTGACTCTTTCTTGAATTTGATTGATCTTGAATTGAATGTTAGCTTGAACCATAAAACCCTACATCACAATTGTTAGCTCAAAAACAAACATGATGCATGAAGACTTTGATATGATGCTTGATACTTTAATAATTTTCTAAGAAACTTGATAATCAACAATTGAAGACTCTTAATGCTCTCATAAACACTTGAAGGTTCTTGTGAACTCGATTTTTCTATAAGGATGTTCATTCAACTTCCTAGGTCACTTGATTGCATGTTAGGAGAAAATGAGTGAAAGAAACTTGTGTTTATACTTGTTTATGCCAAATTTCCTAAAACTACAACATTATAATCTGACATCAGATCAAGGGGAATAAAATCCCACCAAGAATTTGAATTAAATTTGATTTTGGGTCACACAAGACCAATACACCCAAGGTGGTGTATGAGTCCCAGATCACTAAATCTAGTCCATGTAACAAGAAAACACCTAAATTATGATTGGATGTTGATTTATATTAGGATTATCCTCAAAAAGATGCATTAATTAAGTATTTTGGATGCAAAATGGGCCAATTAACACAAAAAGAGGTTAAATTATTTAGGAAACCCTAGAAAAGTATGAAAGTGTATTACAACACTTTACAACACTCTAAATGAGGTATGATTAAGTCTTCTTAGTTGAAAAGGGCCCAATACCTAATGTGAGTGTGTTAAACACATTACAACACTAAGTGAAGGCCTCATTAAGCTCCATTTTATAAGGAGGGTGTAAGGCCCCACCTTGCATGTGATTAGTAAAGACCTAATATGTTTTATGTGATCCTAAATAGATGGTAAGATGTATTATGGATGACAAATAGTGTGATTATTTGATAATATTCTTGCTTATGCTACCATGAATGTAAGACCTCCTTTCGTATCCCCCATTTTATTTCAATCAAACAATTAGTTAGATGATGATCATGATGAAATGAATGATGAAACTCTTTTTAGGATTCATGGGCATTAACCTTGATTTAATTATGATAGAAGCACATATGAATTGTTGGATATAACTTGAAAGAGATGTGTTATTTGGCAAATTAAATTTTGGTAAATGGTTCATCGTTAATGTTAAAGGAGTTTAAAATGAATTACTAAGGTGGTAAACAAAATGATGGAGTGACTATTTCATTGACTATATTCTTGTATGGGGGTAAGTGTGTATTTCCTTGGATTATAATGAAAATTGAATCTAGGTTCATTTGATGTATTAATGAGTAAATAGTTCATGAGTGAAAATTATGTGAATTGGATTAGCTAATAATATGAAGAGATATATGATCTAATCATGTTGACCTTGGTAATGTGCAGGAATCGAATATGCAAATAGGAGGATGGATAAATATTGGAATCAAATCAGATACATCTTTGGGAAGTTCTAAGTGTAGCCCTATTTGACTTAGAAGGGTTTGAGGTTTTATTATTGATTGATTGATTATGTTTGAGTAGAATCCAATTGTAGGTCATGTGATGTGAGTTTGGTTGGGGTTGGAACCCTTGGTCAAGATCAAAACTCGTATGGATTCTTTTGTGGGTTTTAAAAAGGGATTATTGAGTCAATTTCCTTGGTTTTTGAACAAGAATAGACCCCTAGGACCTATACCTATGGGTTTGGAACCCTTTTTGACATGTGAACTTGTCCTTGGAGTGTGAAAAGACCCCTCAAAAGTCCACATTCATGAATGTGGCGAATTCAAAAAGTGTTGGGGCTTGGGAAGAGTGACTTGTCACTCTCAACCTTCTACTCCTCAAAAATTTCTTGGAATTGGCACAAGACTCACACATGTGAGAGAACTTGTGGGAAAGAGTGTGGGTTTGGAGGATCCCTATATATCTCAAGAAGATGGAATATTTGGGCATTTCCCATTTCTCCTTTTGGAGAACTTTAGTGGAGATGGAAGAAAGAATGAGAAGAGGAGAGGAGTCCACCTCTTTGAGAAGAAAGTGTTCAAGATGGCTTGGCTTGGAGGAAGGATGGTTGAAAGAGTTCAATCCCTTCACCAAAAAGAAAGAAGATAAGTTCTTATTTCCATTTACTCTTGTGTATTTGTTGTAAGAATGTGGCATGTTGTATAGATCATGGTTAAACATAGAGATTAGGGAACCTAGATGCATGAAATTTAGAGCTATGCCATTATTGTTCCTTTGTAAGAATTTGAAAAGACTCCATTGATCATCTTGGAGCTGAAAGACTACCTTGCTTGGGGGTATGGCTAGAGCCCATGAGGCTCCATGACACCATTATGGTAGGGTGGAGAGCAAGCCCCATTGATGTGTTATGTTTTCCCATTGACTAATTTCTATCAGCCTGATATGGTTTTAATAGGAATGTGTATGCATTAGACCTCCAAATAAATAAATAAACTTCAATTCTAGTAGCAAATCTGAAAATTTAAGCCTTATTTCTTGGCATGTACTCTTTATGAATATTGAAGCAAGGTATGTTTAATAGCATGTTAAATTATCATATCCTTAACATGATGGTGATGTTGGAGGCTAGCATTGTACTCATAGAAGAGATAATAAAGTAGGCATTGCAGAAAATAAAGGAAAGAAAGGAATGTATTACTCTGTTTTCAACAAAAAAGACAAGAAAAGAAAAGAATAGAATGATAATCCTTGGTTTTAAAATATCTTCACACTGTTATATCTCATAGAAAAGTTGTAAATAACAGTAATCTTACTTTCCTTTCAACCTATGTTTCAGATAATGTTATGAATCTTGTTACAACAGAAATAAATTGGGATGTGTATTCCCATATAAAAGATAAAAAAAGTTGAGACTTTTATGCTTCCTTTTCTCCCTAGTACAAGCAACATTTCCTTTGCAAGAATCAATTTTTTTTAACAAGGGTGGCCTTCAGGCACAGATTAAAATGATACTCCTTGGTTACATTCATGCCTCATTGACTAGATTGAAGTCTAGATATAGCTGAATTCATAAATATACATAGATTTCATTTCATATAGTTTGCAACAGAGTAAAAGTCAATGTTGTAACGACTCTAATATGTTAATGATGAAGCTATTTGTTATTTTAAAAGAGAAGTATACTTTTGTTTCTGGTATTCTCTTAGTACGAGCTCAGTGGAAATTATCAGTAGGAATATTACCTTATTACTATAAAAAAAAAAGAAGAAGAGGGAAATTACATTAACTAAAATGGTTGCAGCTGTAAATGAGTGCTCCCTAGCACCTCCTCCATCAAACGCCTCTCCTCTCTTGTGTAGCGCCACATTCTCAAGTTTTAGCACCCCAAACGTTAGCACAATCAATGACTTATTCCACGCATTTAAAAACTACATTCATTCCCTTTCCAGCGTTTAGACTTGATGCTTACTGCCATGAACGGGTATTTGACTTAATCCTTTTCAAGTGTTTTGCTCACATTACTTCAGGCCTTGGCTATTACCCCATATATGGAAGTGCCATGATTTACTGGCCAACACTGTATTATGCATTCAAATTATACTATATGTTGCGCGAGTTTTCCATTCTAGGTAACCATTTGCCTTTAAGGCAACGCTTATACACATTTTGTTTTGTCCTCCAAAGCGTGGTTCAAGCACAGTCCTGATTCAAGCACTTTCAACTTGTTTACTGCCATTTACAAGGCTGTCTTACCCCTCTTTAAACTCAACATAATATTCCTGTGTATAGAGTTTACTCTATTATCATGAATGCCAGCTTAACCTTGCAGTCGTCCCATCAAATATATTAATATAAAAAAAAGGGTACAAGGCATGTAGCAGCGCATGCACAATAAACTGAATCAAACGTTAGTGTCAGAGAGACATCAATAGAATTGGCACAAATCCCTTCACATCGTAAGAACTTATAAGCCAATCAGGAGTGATAAAGTAAATATCAAAGCTGTTGTGTGTGTGTTGGAAAAACTCTAGGGGTCGGCTGAATCTTCTCCTACATACAAGAGTGTCTCAAAAAGCTTTAATTACTCTCCTTCATCGTTGACCATAGTTGTGAGTAATCCCATCTGCTCAGGCATAGTTCAACCCCAACGTACTCTGTTGCATTTTAGAGAAGTCAATTCAGATTCTATTATTGTATATAAATGGATTTGGGATGTGTGGTCACTTAGTTGTCAGCCTCTTCTTGACACAGCGTTCAACGTGTTATGGAGTACCAGACAACCCTCCAACCCGATTAAAGCAGAGGTGCCTGGCTCAAGTATGTGCCATGCTGCTCTAGGACATGATTCTATTTGCCAGCATTTAATGGCAGTATATTCCAATTTCTGATCTCTGTGTGACTGGCATAATTTTCGTGGACTCCAATGGGTAACGAAGAGCATAAGTATTACTTGGGTAATATGTGTGGAGAGTTAGCCGTCATTTGGATAAAACTATGCAAAGATGGTTTTATATAAAAAAGAAACAAGGAGACTTAGTGATTGCTTTTAACCCAAAACCTAGACATGAGAAATTCTTCTAGGCGCTCTGATTGTGCCATTTTGTTATGTTAATACTCGCCATCATCGATCCATACTCATTCACTCCCATCGCCCTTACTTTGCTCTTTAGTCGAATGCCACCATTTAAAGTCAAAATAAGCCTGCGAAAGAAAGAGAACAAGGAAAAAAAAAAAGAAACATTAGGGCACTCGTCAAATTAGGGTTCCAGAAATTAAAAAGCTTCTTCGTTTTAATAAAAGTTAAAATAAACCAAAAAAAAAAGAAGAGGCAAAGAGGGGCGATTTAATTTAGTGATAGTTTTCTCTTATAAATTTCCATACTCTTACGTATCTCCCAAATGTTTGCTTCCTTGTGAGAATAAGGATATAAAAAGGTCAAGGTTGATTAAATGCATATTTTATATATGTAACCATTATATGTATTATTAGTCATTCTTGTTTTAAATTTTAAAGTACTTAATTTATGCTTTTAAAGCAAGTGATTTAAATAAAGTAAAGAATAAGGTAAAAGGAAGTAGTATATTATTAAATTTACTAATACATATAAAAAAAAAAGCATAAATGAAAGAAGTTTTGAAATTTGTGATTTTCTTTTATATATATAATAATTAAGGTTTTGTAAACAAACATTATATATATAATATAAATGAGTGTGAGTTATTTTTAGTTAATAAAATTTAAAAGGTAAGGGGAATAATAAATTTTGTTATTACAATGAGCTAAATAAGATTTATGGGAATTGTCTTAAGAGAAGGAATATTCTTAGTGGTGAAGTGATGAGAAAATAATAACGGTAGTGAAATTATGGTTTGGGAATACTTTTAAATAAATATCATATTAATATTGTTGGTAATTCAAAGAGTAGTATTAAGAATGATAATGTTATTAATATTAATATTATTTTTAGTTTGGTTAATAATCGTATTAATAATAAGATTATTAAAAAAATTAGTATGAGATTTGAATTGGCTATTAGAATTGTAGTTAACACAATAGTTTTATATATTTAACAATATTAACATTGGTGAAGATACTAGTGTTAACGATTACCTTAATCTAAAATGGCAATATTGATAATGGGGTCTTAAGTAACATTGATAACTATGGATGACCTTAAAAAAAACTTACATGGAGGAATAATATGAATAGTTATAATACGTGGTAATATTACTCCCATCTCGGGGTTGAGCTAGAAAACTATAAGTTGGGGTAACTAAGTGTCATTAGTGATACCATCACTATCAATAATCCCTAGTAATATAATGTTAAATGTACGAATGTTAATATTAAAAATTAGGCTCCTTCTCATTAGAGCTTAAGGGTGTATGCAATGAACTCTGCATAAACCCCTCATCCTTTAATCCCACTTTCCGCTCTCAAGTGATGAGTCATTGATGGCATTGCAAGAGTATTGGCATCCAATGAGTATAGATTAGTCACCATGTGGGACATGGTAAAATTTTCTTATGAATATTTGTAGCATTATAAAAAAAATAAAAAAAATTGGTTAGTTGTGTTTTTGCCCTAGTGTAAATTATGGGCATTACACTTGGTATCAGAGACCTAGGTTGCAACTCTAGGGAACTCTGGGAATAAATTAAGTAGTAATTATTGTGAGTGTTTGGATAATGTGCAAACGAACTCAAGTGTTGCGAATAAAATATTTATAAGGGAAACTCTAAGGGACTTGAATGGTGTAGTAAACATGAACCTAGTTGTACCTATCCAACCCAAATAAAATTGTAAAGTACCCATTGGACAGGAAATGACCATTATAGATGGGTTGAGCATGCATTGAATTGATTACATTCAACTTTTAGGAGAAACTCGATATAAAACATGGTCCCTTGTTTTAAGTAAATGAGGCGAATGACTTGAGCCACATATTAGTCTTGTTAATAAGGTTTATGGCATTAATATAGTCTTTTGACATTAAATTTTCTTAAACCTTAAAAAGGTATTGTTTAGTTTTTAAAGCAAGATATTTTTATAGAGTGCATGAATAGTGTTATAGGACATCATGATGTGTAGAAACATTATTTTGTTGGCTTCCTAAGTCTATAATTCTCAAATACAATAATGACGCTACTTGTTGAAGTTATGATTGTTTTGGGAGAAACATAATTGCTTATAGAAACATTAGTACAAATATATAATGAAAATATATTATTATTATTATTTTGAAAAGGTATCATTAGGTGAAGGAAGGAATTATATGAACCTCAAAAATGGGATTAATGTGTTAAAGGTTGTGGTTGAATAAGATTAGATCTCCACAACCCTTAAATTGATTAAATCAAAATAAAAAAAGGAGTGAAACAATAGAAGATCTTTAGAATTTGTGTTACGTGCAATATGAGCACCACATACATTTGGGATTTAAAATATTGTCAAAGATTAAAATTAAACCTTTAAGGTATAGATTATTGGACCTAAGTTAAGGACTTGTTCACAAATGAGTATTAATATGTTTCATGAATTTGTATCTTGCACATCTTAGACCATGGTATACCTAGATCTTATCCATATACCCAAAGACCTTGATTTACACACATGTGTATAAGAGTTAATCTTGTGAAGTAACAAATAATTTACTTTATGGTTGGTTGGATAAATTTCATGTATGATGGCACCAACTAAGGATCAAAGCCTTACAATGCATAGAAAATCTAATTTTTAAAAGTGGTCAATTCCATATTTTACCTTGAATCAAAAGGTTAAACTTAAGTTATCCTAACATTTTTGCTAGTAAACAGAGTCCTAGTGAATTTAGTAGAACCACAACAACCACTAAATTTTGGAGTTGTTTTACCTATAGACTAGAATAGAAAGTGAAATTAAATTATTCAAGTCAAAGGTGAAAATATGTAAACAACAACAACTAAGTTAAGATTCATGAAAATTAAATTAGATAAATAACTTCTAGAAGTTAAACATAAAATCATTGTGAAGAGACCGTATCTAAATTTGTGTTGAAATTAAAACATTATCTAGAACACATGCTATTACTACCTTCCCTATAAATGATCTAAGAGCTAAAGACCTATTGATTCCAAAAATAAGAAAGTATACATGTCTTATGGGGAGTAATTACACATTCAATTAGATGTTGACCTTTAAGGTTGTGTACATGTCAAAATAAAAGAATCAATTGTTTGAATTTATAAATTGGGTGAGGGATTATGTAGATTTATAGTGAATTAAGTGATTGAGAAACTAAATGGTATCATCATGGATACGAAAATTGTCATGAAATACTCCCAACTAATGTTGTGCATTTTTATACCAATTCTCTAGTACTCTGGAGAAAAATATATATGTGTGTGTGTGTCAGAGAAATACAATGGAGAAAATTTAAATGTAGGAATTGTTACTTATCACATGTCCCTGAACCTTATGAAGTTAGAAATAACTATGATTATAAAAATGATGATTATAACATGTGATTAAATGAGTCAACCTTAGGTAGAAAAATGCAAGATTTTTTTTTTTGAGTTGTGAAAATTACTATTCCATGATTTGTCATGTGCATTATGCATTGACTATGCTTTCCTTTCTCATATTGCAATTATTCAAAACAAAAATAGTTGACTATCTTCCTTATTAAGTAAGAAACCTTCTCTAACTTTTTGTGAAAATTATAATGGAATTACCCATATGGATATATTAGTGAACATAACAAACATGGTTGAATAAAAGAAGAAGACAGGTATGGATATACATAGAGAACCAATCTTGATCCTATATGAGATGTAAAACACTAACTTAGTAAGATGGGTAGTGCGGTGCATCATGTCTTGTTAAATTTTAGGAAGATGGAGTAATATACATAAGCTACATTGGTGCATCAACTAGTGATTCCTTTTACATATACAAAGTGAGTAGATATGTAAAAAAAAATTAAGAAGCAAAGTGAATAGTGTTAAAAGAAAAAGGAGTGTATGTAAACTGTGAATTGATTTTGTTCTACAATATGGTGGATTTCATAAAGTGTAATATGTTATGACATGTGAAGTGAAAACCAGTAAATGTGTTGTGCCCCAAGTATGAGATACAGGGTATCTAACTTGGGATAAGGGTGGTGGACATCTAGTATGATCCCCTATATGTACCCTTTGTGATGGCTTTTATGTAAGCTAGCTAGTTGTGAGTTAAAATAAATGTGTTAAGTGCATACGTTTGTCTATTAAATGAAATGTGATGTGCTCCTTTGTGTTAGTTTTATTTCTATGTGTACCTCTAGCGTTTGGTTCCCCCCTAATGGGAGTGTGATGCCAGCTAGTGTAAATAGGGGTTGAGAGGCACATGGGCTACCATCAGAAGATTACGAGCTCAGGGTGTTGTCCCTAATCCTGATAAAGGATCTATGTCAAGCCATTGTAATCTTCCCATGGACGTTGACCATGGCCTACTCCCCCACATATGAGAGCCACACTTGTTGGTTCATAGTGCAAACCTATTCCTTGATGTTTATAACCCATGGGTAGAGGATGGAATAACATGGATGACCAGTGATTCATACTTATGTGGTCAGGGACCACCAGTGCTTCATGTTTATGTGGTCAGGGACCACCAGTGATGTATATTAATGTGGTCGGGGACCACCTGTTATTCATATTTATGTGGTCAGGGACCACCAGTTACTCATATTCATGTGGTTAGGGACCACCAGTGCTTCATGTTTATGTGGCCAGGGACCACCAGTGATGTATATTAATGTGGTCGGGGACCACCTGTTATTCATATTTATGTGGTCAGGGACCACCAATTACTCATATTCATGTGGTCAGGGACTACTAGTGCTTCATGTTTATGTGGTCAGGGACCACCAGTGCTTCATGTTTATGTGGTCAGGGACCACCAGTGATGTACATTAATGTGGTCGGGGACCACCCGTTATTCATATTTATGTGGTCAGGGACCACCAGTGGTTGCATGCTATAATACTTATGATGTGGTTAGAGAACCACCATTCCCCTCCTCCCCTTAGGTGGCTTATCAAGTCACGTGGTGTTTGTAATGTGCAAATTTTATTGTTGAAATATGAATTAATTATAATTCTTGATTGATGTTTTATTTTATTATGTGCCAGCAATGTGTAATTTTACATTTATGTACTTAGGCTATTTAGCCATTTGGAAGTTGTTATATAGTCCGATTTGCCTCAAGGACTTGTTTAATTTCGCCTTTGAATTATGATTGGAATGTTGCAATGTAGCTACAATTTATCTTTATTTTGTTTCTCTTGAATTTATAGTTCCCTCTTGGGAGTTTTATTGAAACTTTGGTTTATGATCTTGTGTTATTCAGTTTGAGGCTTTCTCCTTGGTTGCAAATTTGCTGGCATGTGTGGTGTAATGTGGAATTTGTAAACTGCCATATCTCGGGGGGATTCCCTGGTAGGTCGTATAGGGGAGTAGATGCACTGGGGAATTATTTTGAAAGGGGATTGTAAATGGGACTGGTATGGGACGGTCATTAATTCATTCTTCCCTTCATTCTATTATTGTTCTTATCTACATGGAGGATTCCTTAGAGAAGGACCTCGAGATCATCTTCTTGATTTGCTATGGTATCCTAGAATATCCATCCTCGTAAACCCCATCGTGTGAGCCTTATGTTGTAGATTTTGTGATTGTATGAGGACAGGTGCACCCATTTGGGAAGAGCATCCTTGCTATTATTGTCTGTACATGTGAAATTAAAAATAAATGTGAAGTGGCATACTTGTGAGCTATGTGAGAAAAATAGTAACATGTGGTGCAAAGTTAATATTATTTGAGACATGGTATGAGTGCCATAATTACAAGGTAAAATGTTCTCTTAAGCATATATTTTGACAAAATGTGAAGCTAATAATTCTGAGACATGATTGGTCAATAAAACAAAATATTTTCTAACATCATGAGTGATGTTTATGATGCAAAGAAATTTTGGAGGTGTATAAAAGGTTATGAATTCATTTAGATATAGTTTTGCATAATTTAATTGAAGTTGATTACATTGTTGATAAATTAGAGCTACATGTATTGTTGTTAGCATTTGTTAAATTAATCATATATCAAATAAATGTTCCAGTATGAGAAATTTTGTTCTAAGTATTTAAATATTTAATTCATGGAAGAGATTTGCCTCTAATATGCGCTTATAGCTAAAAGTTTTGATTCTTCCATCCAGAAAGTAAAAGTAATTAGTAAGTTTGATATAATTGTTCTTATATTGAGATTATGTTTTCAAACCTTAACGACTTCTAGGAGGAAGTCTAAGCTAAGGGGAGGGAGATGTAAGGCCCCACCTTGCATGTGATTAGTAAAGACCTAATATGTTTTATGTGATCCTAAATAGATGGTAAGATGTATTATGGATGACAAATAGTGTGATTATTTGATAATATTCTTGCTTATGCTACCATGAATGTAAGACCTCGTTTCGTATCCCCCATTTTCTTTCAATCAAACAATTAGTTAGATGATGATTATGATGAAATGAATGATGAAACTCTTTTTAGGATTCATGGGCATTAACCTTGATTTAATTATGATAGAAGCACATATGAATTGTTGGATATAACTTGAAAGAGATGTGTTATTTGGCAAATTAAATTTTGGTAAATGGTTCATCGTTAATGTTAAAGGAGTTTAAAATGAATTACTAAGGTGGTAAACAAAATGATGGAGTGACTATTTCATTGACTATATTCTTGTATGGGGGTAAGTGTGTATTTCCTTGGATTATAATGAAAATTGAATCTAGGTTCATTTGATGTATTAATGAGTAAATAGTTCATGAGTGAAAATTATGTGAATTGGATTAGCTAATAATATGAAGAGATATATGATCTAATCATGTTGACCTTGGTAATGTGCAGGAATCGAATATGCAAATAGGAGGATGGATAAATATTGGAATCAAATCAGATACATCTTTGGGAAGTTCTAAGTGTAGCCCTATTTGACTTAGAAGGGTTTGAGGTTTTATTATTGATTGATTGATTATGTTTGAGTAGAATCCAATTGTAGGTCATGTGGTGTGAGTTTGGTTGGGGTTGGAACCCTTGGTCAAGATCAAAACTCGTATGGATTCTTTTGTGGGTTTTAAAAAGGGATTATTGAGTCAATTTCCTTGGTTTTTGAACAAGAATAGACCCCTAGGACCTATACCTATGGGTTTGGAACCCTTTTTGACATGTGAACTTGTCCTTGGAGTGTGAAAAGACCCCTCAAAAGTCCACATTCATGAATGTGGCGAATTCAAAAAGTGTTGGGGCTTGGGAAGAGTGACTTGTCACTCTCAACCTTCTACTCCTCAAAAAGTTCTTGGAATTGGCACAAGACTCACACATGTGAGAGAACTTGTGGGAAAGAGTGTGGGTTTGGAGGATCCCTATATATCTCAAGAAGATGGAAGATTTGGGCATTGCCCATTTCTCCTTTTGGAGAACTTTAGTGGAGATGGCAGAAAGAATGAGAAGAGGAGAGGAGTCCACCTCTTTGAGAAGAAAGTGTTCAAGATGGCTTGGCTTGGAGGAAGGATGGTTGAAAGAGTTCAATCCCTTCACCAAAAAGAAAGAAGATAAGTTCTTATTTCCATTTACTCTTGTGTATTTGTTGTAAGAATGTGGCATGTTGTATAGATCATGGTTGAACATAGAGATTAGGGAACCTAGATGCATGAAATTAGAGCTATGCCATTATTGTTCCTTTGTAAGAATTTGAAAAGACTCCATTGATCATCTTGGAGCTGAAAGACTACCTTGCTCGGGGGTATGGCTAGAGCCCATGAGGCTCCATGACGCCATTATGGTAGGGTGGAGAGCAAGCCCCATTGATGTGTTATGTTTTCCCATTGACTAATTTCTATCAGCCTGATATGGTTTTAATAGGAATGTGTATGCATTAGACCTCCAAATAAATAAATAAACTTCAATTCTAGTAGCAAATCTGAAAATTTAAGCCTTATTTCTTGGCATGTACTCTTTATGAATATTGAAGCAAGGTATGTTTAATAGCATGTTAAATTATCATATCCTTAACATGATGGTGATGTTGGAGGCTAGCATTGTACTCATAGAAGAGATAATAAAGTAGGCATTGCAGAAAATAAAGGAAAGAAAGGAATGTATTACTCTGTTTTCAACAAAAAAGACAAGAAAAGAAAAGAATAGAATGATAATCCTTGGTTTTAAAATATCTTCACACTGTTATATCTCATAGAAAAGTTGTAAATAACAGTAATCTTACTTTCCTTTCAACCTATGTTTCAGATAATGTTATGAATCTTGTTACAACAGAAATAAATTGGGATGTGTATTCCCATATAAAAGATAAAAAAAGTTAAGACTTTTATGCTTCCTTTTCTCCCTAGTACAAGCAACATTTCCTTTGCAAGAATCAATTTTTTTTAACAAGGG
The DNA here is from genome assembly GCA_007258455.2 of Sequoia sempervirens. Taxonomy (NCBI): domain Eukaryota; kingdom Viridiplantae; phylum Streptophyta; class Pinopsida; order Cupressales; family Cupressaceae; genus Sequoia; species Sequoia sempervirens. Next base: position 623,356,715 of record VDFB02058242.1, read on the forward strand.
TGGCCTTCAGGCACAGATTAAAATGATACTCCTTGGTTATATTCATGCCTCATTGAATAGATTGAAGTCTAGATATAGCTGAATTCATAAATATACATAGATTTCATTTCATATAGTTTGCAACAGAGTAAAAGTCAATGTTGTAACGACTCTAATATGTTAATGATGAAGCTATTTGTTATTTTAAAAGAGAAGTATACTTTTGTTTCTGGTATTCTCTTAGTACGAGCTCAGTGGAAATTATCAGCAGGAATATTACCTTATTACTATAAAAAAAAAGAAGAAGAGGGAAATTACATTAACTAAATTGGTTGCAGTTGTAAATGAGTGCTCCCTAGCACCTCCTCCATCAAACGCCTCTCCTCTCTTATGTAGCGCCCCATTCTCAAGTTTTAGCACCCCAAACATTAGCACAATCAATGACTTATTCCACGCATTTAAAAACTACATTCATTCCCTTTCCAGCGTTTAGACTTGATGCTTACTGACATGAACGGGTATTTGACTTAATCCTTTTCAAGTGTTTTTCTCACATTACTTCAGGCCTTGGCTATTACCCCATATATGGAAGTGCCATGATTTACTGGCCAACACTATATTATGCATTCAAATTATACTATATGTTGCGCGAGTTTTCCATTCTAGGTAACCATTTGCCTTTAAGGCAACGCTTATACACATTTTGTTTTGTCCTCCAAAGCGTGGTTCAAGCACTAGTCCTGATTCAAGCACTTTCAACTTGTTTACTGCCATTTACAAGGCTGTCTTACCCCTCTTTAAACTCAACATAATATTCCTGTGTATAGAGTTTACTCTATTATCATGAATGCCAGCTTAACCTTGCAGTCGTCCCATCAAATATATTAATATAAAAAAAAGGGTACAAGGCATGTAGCAGCGCATGCACAATAAACTGAATCAAACGTTAGTGTCAGAGAGACATCAATAGAATTGGCACAAATCCCTTCACATCGTAAGAACTTATAAGCCAATCAGGAGTGATAAAGTAAATATCAAAGCTGTTGTGTGTGTGTTGGAAAAACTCTAGGGGTCGGCTGAATCTTCTCCTACATACAAGAGTGTCTCAAAAAGCTTTAATTACTCTCCTTCATCGTTGACCATAGTTGTGAGTAATCCCATCTGCTCAGGCATAGTTCAACCCCAACGTACTCTGTTGCATTTTAGAGAAGTCAATTCAGATTCTATTATTGTATATAAATGGATTTGGGATGTGTGGTCACTTAGTTGTCAGCCTCTTCTTGACACAGCGTTCAACGTGTTATGGAGTACCAGACAACCCTCCAACCCGATTAAAGCAGAGGTGCCTGGCTCAAGTATGTGCCATGCTGCTCTAGGACATGATTCTATTTGCCAGCATTTAATGGCAGTATATTCCAATTTCTGATCTCTGTGTGACTGGCATAATTTTCGTGGACTCCAATGGGTAACGAAGAGCATAAGTATTACTTGGGTAATATGTGTGGAGAGTTAGCCGTCATTTGGATAAAACTATGCAAAGATGGTTTTATATAAAAAAGAAACAAGGAGACTTAGTGATTGCTTTTAACCCAAAACCTAGACATGAGAAATTCTTCTAGGCGCTCTGATTGTGCCATTTTGTTATGTTAATACTCGCCATCATCGATCCATACTCATTCACTCCCATCGCCCTTACTTTGCTCTTTAGTCGAATGCCACCATTTAAAGTCAAAATAAGCCTGCGAAAGAAAGAGAACAAGGAAAAAAAAAAAGAAACATTAGGGCACTCGTCAAATTAGGGTTCCAGAAATTAAAAAGCTTCTTCGTTTTAATAAAAGTTAAAATAAACCAAAAAAAAAAGAAGAGGCAAAGAGGGGCGATTTAATTTAGTGATAGTTTTCTCTTATAAATTTCCATACTCTTACGTATCTCCCAAATGTTTGCTTCCTTGTGAGAATAAGGATATAAAAAGGTCAAGGTTGATTAAATGCATATTTTATATATGTAACCATTATATGTATTATTAGTCATTCTTGTTTTAAATTTTAAAGTACTTAATTTATGCTTTTAAAGCAAGTGATTTAAATAAAGTAAAGAATAAGGTAAAAGGAAGTAGTATATTATTAAATTTACTAATTCATATAAAAAAAAAAGCATAAATGAAAGAAGTTTTGAAATTTGTGATTTTCTTTTATATATATAATAATTAAGGTTTTGTAAACAAACATTATATATATAATATAAATGAGTGTGAGTTATTTTTAGTTAATAAAATTTAAAAGGTAAGGGGAATAATAAATTTTGTTATTACAATGAGCTAAATAAGATTTATGGGAATTGTCTTAAGAGAAGGAATATTCTTAGTGGTGAAGTGATGAGAAAATAATAACGGTAGTGAAATTATGGTTTGGGAATACTTTTAAATAAATATCATATTAATATTGTTGGTAATTCAAAGAGTAGTATTAAGAATGATAATGTTATTAATATTAATATTATTTTTAGTTTGGTTAATAATCGTATTAATAATAAGATTATTAAAAAAATTAGTATGAGATTTGAATTGGCTATTAGAATTGTAGTTAACACAATAGTTTTATATATTTAACAATATTAACATTGGTGAAGATACTAGTGTTAACGATTACCTTAATCTAAAATGGCAATATTGATAATGGGGTCTTAAGTAACATTGATAACTATGGATGACCTTAAAAAAAACTTACATGGAGGAATAATATGAATAGTTATAATACGTGGTAATATTACTCCCATCTCGGGGTTGAGCTAGAAAACTATAAGTTGGGGTAACTAAGTGTCATTAGTGATACCATCACTATCAATAATCCCTAGTAATATAATGTTAAATGTACGAATGTTAATATTAAAAATTAGGCTCCTTCTCATTAGAGCTTAAGGGTGTATGCAATGAACTCTGCATAAACCCCTCATCCTTTAATCCCACTTTCCGCTCTCAAGTGATGAGTCATTGATGGCATTGCAAGAGTATTGGCATCCAATGAGTATAGATTAGTCACCATGTGGGACATGGTAAAATTTTCTTATGAATATTTGTAGCATTATAAAAAAAATAAAAAAAATTGGTTAGTTGTGTTTTTGCCCTAGTGTAAATTATGGGCATTACAGAGGGCTCAAAAAAGTGTGAAAATGTCATCGACAACATTTTTTGACTCTACAGATACATGATGTTCAAAAGATTGTTAAAGTGTATGTGTCCCATTCTACTATGCCAAAGCCAACATTCACTTGCTTGTCCTAGAAGAAAAGTTCTCCCTTTGACATCCCTTAGAATATATATATCACCATTAATCCTAGAGCCTTCTACAACAAATTTTTTGAACTTCTCTTTTCTAATTTTATATCCTCTTTCCTTGAATATGAGATTGTATACACATTTTCACATCTAACTTACACTAAGGAGATTGTTCTTGAGACTTTTAACATAAAGAACATATTTTTTCTATGCTTTCCATCAATTCTTATTGTACGTTTTCCACATATTTTTACTAAAGTCTCATCTCCAATCTTGACTATGCCTCCACTCCACTTCACAAGCTTGATAAGCTTTCTTTTATCCCCTATCATGTGGTTTGAGCAACCATTGTCAATAACCTAGGAGTTTGCTTCATCTTTTGAATGAAAATTAATACATGCAACACTTGAATCTTTAGTCTTCTTAGCAGACAAGAAATGCTTTCATCCTCATTATTTAGACCACTAGAATCATCATCCTTTGAAGATAAGGAATATTCCTTGGAGTAGAGACTCTTTTTGAACTTATTTCTTCTTGAATATTTGTTTCTTTTCAAAATATTTGAAGGGACATTTAGAAGAAAAATAAACAACCTCTCCACACTTACAACATTTAAAAGGTAATTTACATGTGAAGAAATGAAATAAACTCACTAAAATGAAATAATTCATGTATCACATTTGTACCTAGGTCCCCAACCTACAAGTGTGGATCAAGGGGTGGTATGCTCAACCCTATTGTTGTTGTTGAATGAGGTGCAACCACCTAGCCTAAAGGTGGAGCCAATAAGATGAGGATTGGTGGTGGAGGTGAAGGCACTCGTCACCCCTGCCTCAGCCTCTCTATTGCTCTACCTATCATCTCCATGCCCTCCTTGCTACTTCCACCACCGATATTATCACCTCCTTGCCCCTATGCACCAACATTGTCTACAGGGGCATCTATTTGGAAAATCAAGGTTAGGTTAGCCATCACCCACCATGCTGCAAAATTGTGGATGATAACTGGGACATCCATAATGGTTATATAAGGATGATCTTTCACTCAAAATACACTCTTCATTGATTTCATGTAAATGGTAGGAATTAGAGGGACAGTTTGGATATGATTGAACTATAAAGCCAGCCAATGCTAGTAGGACAAAACATTGATGTGATCCAATTGACTAGCCAGGATTCAATCACACTGTATCCTCCATAGTTGCTTCCTATTGGTGGGCTAGATACCCATCCACCTATACATGAACCAAATGATGTCCTTAACTTGGAGTGAATCAAACTGTAGCCACCAAAACTATACATCATCATAGCACTAATCACAAAATAGAGGATATGTGTGCACCATTAGTGTACCATGTGTTAGGCCCTGGGGAACCCAACCGACCTCGTGAACCTAATTTTCTCAAATTCCCACACATGTAGTAGCATGGAGATGGTGAGGCTATCATAGTCATAGTACATATAGCATTCAAGGTTGTGGTAGAGATGCATGAGAATACTCTGACCCTAGGTGAAAATATTTTTATGCTCCTCCATTGCTCAAATGCAATGGATGATGCCCCCATGCAAGTGTTAGCCTCACTCATCCACCATGATTTGAAGGGAAACTATAACTATCACGAATCAACGAATGAGTGGTATCGCCACTCACCCCTACTCAAGCCATCTCATCTATATATGGTATGTGGTGTCTACTAGGACCTCCTGTCTGATGGAATATTGTTGACCCTCTAGGGAATATTTTTTTGTCTTTCCCTCATCTTAAGATACTTGTTGTCCCTGAATGGGTATCCCAGTGATGTGGTAAACATCCTCTAGGGTGATAATCATCTCCCCATTGGTAGGTAAAAACTAGAAATGTCAAAATCCTAGGGATCCATGAGTGCCATCAAAATAGGAGTATGATAACGAATCTCTAGCATGGTGTATACCCGCTAGAGGCCAACTTGTCATAAAAAATCTTGGTCATCTGGATGCAACTCATTGTTGCGATCTTGCAATAATTTCATTAGTGGTCTACTAGCATTATCATGGATCTACAATCGTTCCTACAAAATAAATAAATTTCCACATCAATAGGGCCTACATCATAAAAAATATCTCACCCTACACCAATGTTTTCTTAAGTTTTCCTCTTCACAGATAAACTGCGTAGATGTTTGTGTGATGCACCAACATTTGAGGTTGAAAACCTCCTGATGAAAACATGTAGGATGGACACATGCATGACCAGAGGTCACTGGCATGATGTTGACATGACAACATGCCAATTTCCATGTCAATTGGATGCCTATGTTTCTTAGGGTGGACAAAAAGCTAAAACAATGCACTAGAATAATAACTTGGGTTGAAATTTCTCATACCTCATCCGACTCGTTACCAGTGGATAATGCTACATAAATTTGTTTGATCCTTGGGGCTACATACTCTCATTTATGAGGCATTTTATTGATTCTTCTCTCATAAAATTCAACAAGATCCTCACCATGAATAGTGAAAATGATCCTTCTATTGGCCCACCTAGGGCATATATAGGTCATTTTTCCCATTTTACATTGCACCTAGTTGGGGGAATAATAGGAGGGGGCATATATTTACCTCTACATCATATTTTTCTTCCAAACCATTGAGTTTTTATTAAGCATTCTTCTCACCATGGTAGCTTCTTCCAATTTTCAAAACTGACCTAAATTTTAGTTTTGTAGAATGAAACTTCACTTTAGGAATTGTAGCTTCTTGTTGAGCTCGAACATCGGGGGAATCACCACTATCCGATTGCTCAATGTTTATAATGTCTACAATATCCTTTTTCACACAAATCTATAAAATTTTCAAATTTTTTTATCTTACCCTAATGTTTTATTTTTTACTTTAGTGTAACTGATTTTTCTTCATAAATCTAGCTCACTAAACTGGGGGTAAGATCTAGTGTCATAAAATTACACCCTCTGGCAGTTTCACACTTTTGCATTTAGCCCATTGCATTTATGGTACCTCATCGCATTAGTGACAAAACCTTATGAGTCAAAATTTCATGATTTCAACTTCATAAGGGACAATGATGCATTAGTAGTCTGTCACCTCATTTATTGTAAAGTTTTGAGTCAAACACTTGCACGACATGCAGATGTCCACATGGCATGCTTGCATCCCCGAATTTCTTGAGTTTTAAATGAGATAATTTTGAGACCTTTACCTAATACACACGTCATTGCGATAAAATAATGATGATAATTCCTCTTCCCACTCATGGAACCTCACAAAACTCCTCTTTCCACTCTCATTCTCATTCATTCTTGCTTTCTCTAATTCATTCTCACACTTTCTCATTTGATCTTGCTCTCTTGATCTATTCTCTTCTACATCTATTCTCCATAGTGAAGCATTTCTAGATTCTTGTCTTGACAACAACCAAGGCTCTCTTGAAAGAAAGCAATATCTCATCTATCAATCCAAGAGGGGGCCATAAACTATTGGTAAAGCTCTCTTGTCTTTATTTTCTCATCTATTTACAAATATCTAATTATCTTATCTTTTTTATTCATGATAGGGCCCCTCCTTCGTATTTGTATTTTCCTATCACACATCTCATGTTTTATATTTTACATCTCATCTAGATCTATCTATTTGGTTGTCTATGGAGCTAGAAACACAAAAACAAGGGTTTTATTGAGGCAAGACTTGAAATAACCCCAACATTTTTCCTCATCCTTTTTAGGTGTAGGTTTTTGGATTTGAAGAGTTTGTTACTTGTATATTTCATTTTTTCACCTCTTTGTTTGACAAGGATGATAGTGAAAGGTGCAAATGTCCCTATGGCATGTTGTCACCCATTGGTCGTGACTCTGTCCTTTTGGGGGAAGAATTTGCAAGTCTTGATTTTTCTTTTTCTATAATTTAATTTCAATAATTCTATATCAAATTATGTTAATTGGAATTTTCATCATTCTATCTTAGTATCTCATTTAAATAATTTATTACAATATTCTTTATTTTATCCTTCATCACTTGAGCTTTAACTTTGAGGTAATTGAGGGCTATTCACTCCTTGTAGACTCTTCTCTATCATAGATACATGGGAGTAGTGAATAGCCTCCCTTACAACACATTTATCCTTTCCCTTATATTTTATTATCTCATTCTAGGCATCCACATGTAGAGAAAATAATATTAAATATTTATGTCCACAAGTCACCTTTATTGTTGCTAGTGGACCCATCACCCCTTTTGAGTATATTACAAAATATTTTCAATATACACCCTAAGTGTCTAGAGACACTTTTCAAGGATGTTGGAACCATGGCATATAATTTAGAAGGTTGGTGTCACCTTAATCCTAAAAATGATGATTTTGCATGTTTCATTGGTTTTGTATCTACAAATTATGCAAGTTGTGGATTAGCTACCCAATTTCTTATAGTGGGATGAATTATATGTGGACTATCTATATAATTAAGATTATTTTAGTGTTAATGAATACTTTATTGGTTGGCCTTATCTATGGTCATTTTCTCATTGGTATGTTGTATTGAGATACGAAGGATGGATATACAAAGACATTATTATGGACTTTGGGTTGGTATGTTGATGGCATGAACTTCTATCTATGTTTTGTATACACTAGTTTGAGGTATTATTAGCTTGGATGAGTTACAAAATTTGGTTTCTATTCTAGCTAGCATGAGTTAGTTAGCTACTCAGAGCCTTTTCTATTATTTGAATTTGATTCTTATGTTCATATAAACATTGGTGTAAGTTTCAGTGGTACTTGATCTGTTTCACCCAAGGGCATGTTGGAGGATGAAAGGGATTTTTTTATTGATGGTGGTAATCATAGTTACTTTTGTAAGTTTCTTGTTAGAGAATGAGATCATTGTGAAGATTTAGATGGCACATGATTGGCTAAGGGATGTTTTTCCCTTGTTTGTGATTCCTATGGGTGTATTTACAAAGTTGATGTTAAGTAGGAGAATTTTAGAATTAAGGTGACATCTACCTTGTAAATCCTATGTCATATGTTTTGGTGTTTAAAAAAATTAATTTAATTAAAATAAACAGAAATTCATACCATGACTAACTAATAATACATTTCGATTACACCAACCTACATAGAGAATCTTTAGACAATATTCTAGGGCCAATTTACAAAAGAAATTCCATCGACTAACAAACCCCTCTATATATCAACAATGAATGGTATGGTGTATTAATATGTCCTACATATACAATACAAATTTTATATGATAAATATTTTTACGACCATAGCAAAAAACCTCTAATGCACTTAGGAAAAATATTAGATCTTGACATAGTGACAATTGATCTTTAGGTTTTCAGGCCTTTCAGACACAATGGTGGGGTTTATTTTTCCCTAAAATGCACAAAATTTTAGCTACCCCCTAGATATTGCAACTGAAACCCTCAAATGAAACCTTTGTAGATTAAACAAAATATAATAAAATTGACAACAATAAAGGAAAATATAACTTTATTTGATGCCATAGATTCAACCATGAGGTCATTGAAACCACATGTACCCAATAAAATCTTCAAGCTAACATGAAACCCTTTTGGAAGGAATATGCAACACTAGAGCTTTGAAACCATGTAGGAGTTAATGGTGATTCCCAACACCTCCAAGACTAGTTGCTAGAACAAAATATCTTCCATAAGAGAGAAAATGGAAAGAATAGAGTTTTGTATTATGAATGCAATATTGATGCAAATTTACATCTTAATCCTATGTTATGAGAAAACTATTAAATGAACTAGGTAACTAACATTAAATAGAATTCAAGGGTATGTGCAAGATCATGATGGGCCAAAAAGTGGAGATATGATGGGTATTTGTAGGGTATGTGGTTGATGACTTTTTTTTCACCCAAAATTGATGAAACAAAAAGGGTTTTTAAAGGAGATTCTTAGCTTTCCACCAATATAAATTATGCTTTACTTTGAATTTATTAAATAATTATTATTCATTTTCTATTTGAATTACAACTAAAGTCTTGATTGATAGGTTGATTGAAAAATATTTATAGCTTTCAAACGGTATCACATTTTTTGAATCTGAAACATGTGTCACATTCTATGATTTGTATAGTATAGGATTAAAAAAATAAAAATTTAATTTCATGATGTTTTGACCAAGTTAACATGGTTAGACATACGATTTTTTTATATTTTTTTAAATTAGTAATAAAAATTTCATAATTAATTATTTACTTGAAAAAAAATTACAAAAAAAATGCATCACATTGGGACATGAGTCTTCTACTTATATCTAAAATCTTATAAAAAAATATTATCATTTTATTGTGGTTAGGGTGGTTAGATAGACACCTACTTAATTTTTCCCCTAAATTTAAGTACTTGCATTGAATTTTCAAAATTTCACCAAATAGATTTTTTTAAAATAAACCTAGTAGTTTAGAAACTACATTCAATTTGCTACAGATTCCATTCTTAAATATTTTTGAAATAATATAGATAACTTATTCAAATTTTTACATCAAGTTGCCTAACTCTGATTTTTTTGAATTTTTTGCCACTTAAGGGCCTATTTTTTCCATGATGATCCTATGCATACCCTTAAAAAGATACGATAGGGTAAGATCTTATCTTAACAACTAATACTTCTAGAATATGATCTAGAACCTAAGTAAACTTAATATGTGAATAAGCCCCCTTGCTACCTAAATAGCTAGGCACAAGAAATTTATTCACACCAATAAAATTGCATGGTTCCAATATCCTTTGAAAGTGTCTTTAGGTGCACTTAGGGTGGATTGGGAAAATATTTTATACTATTAATTCTCACCATTTTTTCTAATATATTCATAAGGGGTGATGGTTCCACTAGCAACAGTAAAAGTGACTTGTGTACATAAATATCTAATATTATTTTATCCACATGTGGATGCCTAGAATGGGATATCAAAAGGTGAGAAAAATGAAAAATGAGTGGTTGTTGGTATTCTCCAAGTGGGGGTTTGGAATGAGGCAATGTGTGTCTCTTGGTATTCCATCATTTATTTCATAAATACAATGTTTATCTCTTCATTTTGAATTCCCAAGTTGGAGGGAAATTATTCGAGCAAAAAATGGTGTCTTTTCACATTCCATGTAGATAATCCAAGGGTTGGGGAAACTTGGAATGGAGATTCATATTTAGGAAACTTATTTGATGCTTAAGATGTCTTCATAAGTCTATAAATTCAACCTCTTGGATATATAAAATATGAAGAACAGTTGTTCATGTAGAGTTAGACTACATGTAAAAGGATAGGTTGAGGCATAGATAGGATTTCCATAGGTGAAAATGTGTTCCATGTTTAAGGAAAATAGGATAATTGAAGTTATTGTATTGTACTATCATTTATTTGATGATAATACATACTTGGGCTCTCTTTTTAGTGGATATTTTTCTTGCAAGGGTTTATCCATGTAAATATTATGTTATGTGATGCTCTTATGTCATTGATATGTGCCTCATTTCTGATATCTTATGCTTATGTTATTCTTTATATATTGTTGTTATAAGTTGACATAAGATTGTGTTAATAAGGATGATAGGTTGGTTGATTTTTAACATCATAAAGAAGATGGATCTAATCATGGAAATTCCATATTAAGGTAACTTAATTTTTATATTTTCATTTAAGTTTTATTTTTTCATGCTTTTATAGTTAAAGCATTGTATTGCATCCATTGAATTCATATTTTTGTAGATATTGAATTTCTCAATAATTGGTTTTGAACCTATTTATTTCTCATCAATAGTATGTCTATCAATATAGTATGAAGAGTGTATATAATGAGGAACCTTACATATATAGATATGGTATGTGAGGTAAGAAGGTAGGATTGAACAACTCACTAACCCTCAAAAAGTAGGAGCCCATGTAGGAGAGACAAGATAAATATCCAAAGCTGGCAATGGTGATGCAACTTCATCAAAGATGACATCATAAAGGATGTGAATATCCTCAATAGTGTCATCCAAATTTTCAAGTTTGGATTATATAAATAATGATGTGATGTATAGTATATATGCATCCCAATGTGGTTAATCTAGAATGATGATAGCAATTTCATGATGAAATATTCACTGGAACTCATGGATGAGTCAACGTTAGATTTAAATGTACAGTTAGGTGTTTCAAGTTTTACAATACTAAAAAGGATTTAGGTGATATAATATGTATGAGGGAAAAACTCATCCCTATGTTGATTACCTACACACTATGTGCACTTCAATTTGCAATTTATAGACATGGTCTTATTAATTAAAATATGAATGTGAAATGCAACTATATCCCCTTAAAATGATTGTCAATTTGAGCCCCCAGAAATTTGAAAATTTCTAATTTATTGTTTTTTACAATGCAAATAATTCCAATGGATTGAAAATGAAAAAAAAAAATGAATTTTTAAGAAAACATCACTCAATTTCAAGTTACTGATCAAAATTTATTACAATGTTTTATTTTTCCATCAACAATAACATGGACACTTCTTATTTAGTTCTTGCAAAATCTGCTTGTTAAATGAAAAATCTAATAGATACCTAGAATATTTTTTGCATTGTAATCAAAACCCAAAAAAAAAAAATTCTTCCCAACTTGTTGAAGATGCAATTTGATCATTTTTTTTTTCTATCCATTATGCAGAAGAGGTGAATTTCATGTAAAAATAATATTTCTTCAACAAAAATAATGACTATTGAAGTATGGATTCACTAGTGTTTTGAATGAATGAATTACTAAAAATTAAAAAAATCAATACCCAAATTTTAAAATAGTTTTGTGATGCTTCGATGATAGGGCTATGTGTTGGAGTCACCTTGATACTTGAAGGAATGTGCTCTCATGGCTCTTATATCATGTTGGAGAGCGCCAATATGAGCACAATAGTATGTCTATCAATATAATATACAGAGTGTATAATACAATGAGGGACCTTGCATATATAGGCAAGGTATATAAGGTAGGAAGGTAGGATTGAACAACTAACTAACCCTCAAAATTTTTAACACTTGTGAGCACACTTGGAAACTGTGTGAGTAAGTGGAAAGTATGTATGCAATAGGTGTCTCAAATGATGACACATATTGTAATTTTATGGAGTGAGAGAAAAACCTAAAAGTCTCTATATGGAGACTTAGGTAATGTGAATAAGACTCTCCTAGGTAGGATAAAAGCTAATTTGTTTGATAAAGTCACTTTTTACACCAAAAAATATTGTCTTAATTAATCTTTGCCCCAAATTTCAATTTCCCATCCATATGTACTTTAGAGCAAGAACCATTTATTGAAATATATTTTCCTCTCATAAATACCTATGTATTGGTCACGCTTATGTAAGCTAGGATAATGGAAATACCTATTTTTCCATATCTTAAATTCCCATCTTACGGGGGTTCCTTAGCCTCCACCTCCTATACAAAATCTCAACAATCTAACCCATCTAAATTGAAACACCAATCCACTAATTTCACCTTTAGAGATTTTCCCCAAGGGATATTTACAAAGTATCCTAAGCCACAAAGAACAATCCAATTTTTTTCATGTGTGAAATTTTAATCCAGTATCATCCAAATGTCTCATTGAGCATGTTCTCATCAATCCAAAATCCACCAAAAATACTCCCATCCATCAAACTTTATATCCATAAAAATTGAATATGCTTCTTCTATCCATGTGCACAACTCCAATTGTCCATCTATTATTTAATTACTAGTACCATAATACACCATTTTTCCATCATCTCATTCAAGAAAATTTGGATATGTTAAGATCTTTTTCCAAATCATGCCCAAAAATTTCCCCATCTAAATCAAGATCCAAGTATCCCAACTAATCCATATTATAGTCTCCTACTATCTCAATCTCAATCTCTCCATTTTTATTTAATATAATCCTATCACCACAATTATTCCATATTTATCTAATCTATTTTTTTCATCACCAAGGAAACTACAATCACCACCACTCCTTATCCATATAAAAGTGGGTTTACATTTTTTATAGAAACAAGCATCCCATCAATAATCATATTTTTCAAAACATACATTATCAAGGGAAAGACCTACATATTCATGAAAAAGGTATTTTAGAACCCATCCCAATCTAATATTTAAGGTCCTTGGCTATATGTATCATAGAAAATATGTTAATAATACCTTTAAAAACCCTAAGGAAACATTTGTCAACATCAATAAAGGTGCTTACTAGATCACTCCTAGCTAGAGATTGTTGCCACCAATCCTTTCATCATTCCCATCACTCAAATCATCTCAACTATTATTTATTTCATCAATATTAGTCATCCATCAAATAAAATACCCAATTACCACAAAAGTCACACATCATTGGACTTACTTCAAAATGATGAAGGTATCACCCACATTATGGGATGCAAAGATAATCTCTCCTCATGGGAACATACCATCACCTTTAGAAACTATTTGGATGCAAAAACATATAATTTAAAGGATTCACAAACATCCAAGGATCAAAATTTCACAATATTTCAACATGCAATTACAATGAAAAATCAAATCCAAATTTAAAATAAACCCAAAAGGCCATATAGGCTTGCGAATCACAAAGAAAAAAAAAAAGGGTTCCAAAGTAAATATATAAATATATCCAAATACACTCCTCCATAAGCTAAATCGATCCCTCAATTGAAAAACCTCCATCCCCCATCCCTATCCTAAATCCCTCCATATAAATCCAAGCATCCCTATCCTAAAAATCCTATATCCTTTTTAGTCCCTACACCACAAAAGTAGTAATCTTAATTACCATATCTAATCCTAACATGAAGAATCCTATTCTCTATCATTTATCCAACTCCATTAATTTTATTAAAACATCCAGTAAGCATAACAATCACAAAACAATCTAGATATTTAAAAATGTTTAAAAACATAAAATTTCAATGGACTTCATTGAATAGCTACGAATGTCTATGAAAAATTGGTCATTCGATTGGTGGTAGATAATCTCCAAGTGTGGCCATTTTTGTGCCTTATCTCACACTCATAATACTTCCATCATTGCACAAACATTCATGAAACAAATATTTTGAAAGGAAGCAAGGTATGTGGAAATCAGTGAAATATTTAGTGGTGAATCTTCACCAATTGGAAAATTCTAGAAATTGGCCAAGTTGAAATTGGTGAATTAATCACACCCAACAGGTATACAAATCACCCAGATTTTACAAACTATTTGTCCAATGCATGTTCATTCGCCAATGAGTTTTTTTATGAGGCATATTTAAGCAAAAAATTCGCCATTGTCAGACTACCCATTTCAAATGGACCAACTAATATTTTTGCCTTGAATCCTAGAAGAATTTAATAAAAAACCTACATATTCGCCAATACTATTAAACCAAAATTGTATTAGGACCCATTTCACAAATTAAAATTTACAAATAGTTGCTTGTGAAGACCCATTTTTCCAATTAAAATTTATAAATAGTTGCTTAAGGACCTATTTTAGCAAAAAAATTAAAAAATAATTACATTTGAGGACACATTTCGCCTTGAAAATTACAATGTATCATCGTATAAGAACACAAGAATCGCCAAATTTTTAATATACCATTTAAAAATCTAACAAAATTTTCCAAATATGGAATCATGGATTTATATAAATACAATTGAAAGTGTCATTTATTCTTACACATTTTTTCCAGTTTTGAGGTTCTACTTCTCGATTCAAAAGTCAACGAAAGCCGAAAACATAGACTTAAAGGTGAGTGATCATTTCTTCATAGTGTTATTAGTTAGTTTTCTTTATCTCTTTTCCATTCCTGCTTCAGTCTTAAAGATGATATTGAGTAGGGAATGGGATCTATATTATTATCCTTTGTCCTTCTTAAACAAGAAGACACTTTTTCTAGTTTTTATTTGAAGTGAGAGATGAATATGTAGAGTAAATTAGAGATCAATATGTTGAGTGAATAGAGCAACAAGGGTAAGGCTCATGCCACTCCTTAGGGTGGTAAGGCTCCTTCCACTCCTTAGGGTGGTGAAGAGACTTGGAGGCCATCAAAACACCCAAAAATTAGACATTCTCCTTTCACTCCTCAGGGTGGTGAAAATACTCATGTCGATCCTAAAGGTGTTGAAAATACTCCTGCCGCTCCTCAAGGTGGTGAAAATACTCCTGCTGCTCCTCAAGATCATGAAGAGATTAGGAGGCCATCAAAATTCCCAAAACATAGATGTACCATATAATATTACTTTGGAATTTCCAAAGCTTCTAATCCATCAAGTCAAGATGGAGCTACATCATCAAATCTTCCACCAAATATTGGTAGCATTCACAATACCTCACTGCCATCAAAAGGTCAAGTTGAGATTATCATTGAGTTAAATCAAAATGTATCAAATGCATATGGAAATACCACAAAAGATGCTTCAAGGGATACCCTAGTTAGCTAGAATGAGATAACTGACTTGGATGAGGATGATGTTGGTAGCAAGAAAAGGAAAAACAAACCAAAAAGGGGGCGCAAGTGGGAAATGACAAGTAATTTTCAACTTGGTTGGTTGTCAAAGTACCCATTCATTGTACCAATGGGGGAAGAAAACAATATTGAAAAAGAAACATTGGCCAAATGTAAGATTTGTACTTGGAAATGTGGAAGAGCCAAGACGTTGTAGCTAAAATTGACACTATAGAAAAGCATATTGGTAAAGTCTATGAAAAAAAATCATAGATGGAAAGGAATAATTAGTCATACGATGTAAACCAAAGGAATAATGTCTTCATGTTAGGTATTAAATGGATTATGAAGAGCATCACCAAAAAATGTCGAAGCTTGCTGCATGTAAAGGTACACTTGAGGGTCAATTTGGAAAAACAATGGAAGCATGAAATCTATCAAAAACTATTCAAATGAGTGTTGTTTTTCATATTTTTTCTAGAGGGTATCCTATGAAAGACTACCCAAAATATTGTCATTTATTATCTTATTTGAATGTTCCTCACTATCCCTACTCACATTGGTCAGTAAACGTTGGATGGGAATGGGAAAAATGTCTTGCTACAATGGAAAAGGAAGATTTAAAAGATAAAGTAAAAGAGTCAAATTTCATTGCATTATCTTTAGATGAAGTTACTATGGTAGATAATACTTCTTGGGTCTATATGCATTTGTATACTCTACAATGACATATTCGCCAAGCTTGTCTTCCTTGTGTTCATAAAATGAAGGAAAATTCAACATCACAAAATATATTTGAACTAGTCAAGAAATATTTGAATGAAATGACAAGTATGGATGAGTTGAAAATTACAAAAAAGTAGGTGTGTGTAGGAGTTGATGGAGTTGCAGTGATGCAAGGTCAAAGGACCAGTCTTTGCACAAAGTTACAAACTACTTGTGCACCATACATGCTTGAAATTCATTGCATGACCCATAGAATGAATTTAGCATTCAAAATTGTAAGCAAGTTTCCTACAATATCAAAAGTCAAAAATCTAGTCTGCGAGATCCATGCATACTTCTTCCAAAGTCCTAAATGTTTCATAAAATTCCAAAATTTTGCTGAGGGAATAACACCAAGAAACAAGCTTCTCAAGGATGTCAATACTAGATGGATCTCCTTGCATGGACCCGCGCAATGAGTTCTTTTAGAATATCAATCCTTGATTGGACTGATGCACGAAAATCGCAACATAGTAGACAAAGCTCCAGACCTCTTGCATAGGTTAAGTGATATAGAGACACTCTTGAATTTAGCTATTCTTCTCCCCATGCTATATGAAATGAATAATATTGTGAAGAAATCCCAAGACAGAACTATGTATATTAATGAATATGCAAATCTACGTAAACATACATGCTTGGCCCTCGATCATCTATATCTAGATCTAACACAAGATGGCACAAATTATTTCATGTGGTGGAAAATTACTGATTTGAATGATCCTAATAATTATTTACAGTTTAATGCAAGTGAGCACTTATGTATCTATGTACATGGATATGAGATACAAATCTACCAATGTAAGACTACCAGGTGCTCTAGCAAAGAAGTACCTATTAACAAGAAGATTTTAAAGGCATTTTCAAATCTATTGGTGATAATTTGAAGGAAATTGCAAAATATCTTTCCTCAGAGATTTGTGAAAGATTCCCTCGACATGAAATACTTGAAACCATGAGTATTGTATATCCTTAATTTTGGGCAAACTGAGATAACCCAAAAAAATTCATGCTCAAGTAAAAATATTGATCGAACATTTTTCAAAATTGTAACATATAATGAGCAGAAAATAGAAGGAATTTTAAATGAAGCTAAGCTTAGAAAATAATGTAGGATTTTTGCAACAACTATGAAGGACCAGTGTAAATCCATGTGCAAGGACAATTCCTTTGAACTGGGATCACTAAAAAATCTTTGGAAAAACTTAGATCAGAGTGAAATATTGCATGGATCGATATTAGA
Organism: Sequoia sempervirens; assembly: GCA_007258455.2. Lineage (NCBI taxonomy): Eukaryota > Viridiplantae > Streptophyta > Pinopsida > Cupressales > Cupressaceae > Sequoia > Sequoia sempervirens. The sequence goes on from VDFB02058242.1 coordinate 623,374,443, forward strand.
ATGTTTCAAACTTGTTGATTTATGTCAAACAATGATATTGGGGTCGGTGGAGGATGAGAGATTTTTTAGTACATTGGGGTTTTTGAAATCAAAGTTAACAAACAAACTAGACAAGAATTTGGAAAATTTCTTGAGGATGAAAGGAACTGCGTATAATGTTAGAAATTTTCCTTTTGATAGGGCACTCACAATTTGGAGGTCCACATGTCAAAGAAGAGGGACCGTTTTGTGCAACACTCCAATTCCAAAGGCTGGTATTGGTGGCAGTGGGATTGGGACAAATGACATTGACAAAAATGACACAATGAATGTTAAATTTGAGACATAGGCCGAAGAAAATGAAAAGAAGACTTAGAATCAAGATGACTCTTTTACTCTATCTGACATGATGAACGTCAGTTTGAGGACCCTGAAACCGTTTGGGAAATGGAAGAGAATTAGCAACTTTTAGGTATTTATACTACAATTCGTGATTCATGAATCAATTTCCATTGTTCTAAACTATAGTCGATGATATTTTATATTGTATTCAATGAAAATTGAAATTGTGAAACATTGCACTTCATGAATCATATTCCAAACTTGAGTTGATGATATTTTATATTGTATTCCATGAAATTGTGTTATTTTATATTTTATCACTAACTCATTTGACTATAAAATATGATGAAATTTATAGACGAAAGATGTATAATTTGATGTATTGTCGGGTACTTGCGATATTTGATATGTAAATTTCATTTTTTTAAAATTTTATCCCCGATGTTCGTCGAAATTTTGACAAACCTAGGTTTTCGTCGAAATATCGACAAAAACTTAGGTTTGTCGAAATTTTGATGAACATGCAAAAATAGAAAAAATCAAATTGTGGCCAACATAAATAAAAGTGAGTTTTCCTATTTATTGCGATGGTGTTTTGCTATACTTGCGAATTTGGGTTAATTAACTTCAGACTATCTTCTCTTTTGCAAGGGTGGTTGCATGCCGAATTTTTTTGGTGCAAAATATTAGAATTATTAGATTTTGTTACCTACCTATGATTAAAAATTATAGGAGTTTGAGTTTGATATTTTTTGAAGATCTAAATATTCAAGCTTGGTAAAGAAAAATCATGTCAAATAATATTAGTGCAGAACAAAATGAACAGACAATTTGTAGAATGTGGGCTAGATTGAAAAGAAAGGGTGATGGGAAATGTTATTTTCCTTGAAATAATTGCAAGGGCTTAAACATGAGAAGGATATTAATCACAATAGCTAAGAAAGATTGTAGGAAGCATGGTCACATTGAAGGGGGGCATGATTATTGTCCATTGGTAAGTTGTTCATTATATGTCTTTATATTGATTGAATTTGTAAATTTTTATATCATTTTAACATTTTTATTTATATAAAAAATCACTTGATCATGACCATGGTTTATTTGTGTCAATCATTATTATAAAGGTGGGGTGCCCTAGGGCACAAGATATGGATTATCACGCCCCAAAGAATGCGGTTTTGTAAGCAGAGGAAGATGGAGCTATGAATATTGAAGATGAAGTTAATGATCCTATGGAAGAAGATGATCATGCGCTAGAAAACACAGTTGAAGATGTTGGTACAAATACATTGATCCATGACACATTTAGTGGCACAACTAATCATGATGATCGAGATGACTTTGATGATGTTCATGGATTTACCTGTACTTGAGAAGGCACATGAGCCCCTTTATGAAGGCTCTGAAACAACTCCTCTCTATTGTATTTTTGTTGGTGAACTTGAAGGTTATGAATGGTTTATCCAACATAGAAATCTCAAGGATGTTAAGGTATGTCATATATTTCATCTTTTTTCATCTATTTTAATTGTTGTTAGTTCATCACTAGTAAATAAAGGATGAAATATGTACCATTAATATTCTTTATATTAACTATTTGTGTAGAAGTTGATTTAAATAATCCATTACCATATTCTATGGATATTTTCATGGGTTCATCTTCTTGGATCCAACAGTTGGATTACGAGACCCTACCATTTAAATGTTGAATTTTCCATGAATATAGTCATCTACATCGCAAATGTCCCAGATTTAAATCTTCCCCCTTGGCTGCCTCTAGACCTCCTAGGGAGGACAAGGGGAAGGCTCCTTTGTCTGATGGAGCTATTGATAAGGAGGGATTTATTCTGGTTAAGTCCTGTAACAAAGGCAAAGGCAAGAAGAGAACCTAGATGGATAGACAGAATGATGGCACCTTTAACAGGTTTGAGGCCCTTGATAGCTTAGTCCAAGAGGAAGGAATTCTAGTTGAGCTCTCTTCTAGGGCTAAAGGTTAACATGAGGCTCAGGACGAGGATGCAAAGAAGGAGGATCAGATTTTATCTTCAGCAGACCAATAGGTAGGTCAGATGGCAATGGATTTTCCTTCTCAAGTTCAGGATATCAGAGATCTCTAGGGGTCACAGGCTCTGATGGGTACAATTGTGGTGGCTCATGTTCCCCCTACTACGAAGGAGACCTCAGATCCTGTGAAGGGTAATAAGGCTTCTCTTGCCTTAGGCTTGCAACAAAAATCCTTTAAAAAGGGGCCTTTAGACAAACCGTCAAGGAGTGGAAGGAAGACTGATCAAGAAAAGGTAAAAATTGTGGGTGATACATTGGTTGAGTCTAGGTCTATAAAACCCATTGATTCCCACTTCTCCCACCCCCATAAATTATTTTTTTATCATGGAATGTAAGGGGGTTGAACAAAATCCCTAGACAAAAGGTTGTTCGTAGATTAATTGGTCTCAGTCTCCTGATGTGGTCTTTATTCAGGAAACCAAGCTTACAGTGGATGGTTTGGCTAATTGTGCTCTATGTATCTAGCCCCAAGGCTATTGGCAGGGGGTGGGAGCTTTGAGTAGTTCTGGGGGGTGGCTTGTTTCTAGAACCCGAGGAAAGTTTCCCCCTTATGGTGGATTTCTAGCCAGTCTTCCATTTCTATGGTTGCCTCTAGTTTTGAGACTGGAGAAATATGCCTTTTCTCCAATATTTATGCTCCTACTGATCTTTTAGGTAAGTCACATCTTTGGACTCACATCAACTTCATTTGGTCGTTGGACTCGTTTCTCCCATGGATTATGGCTGGTGATTTTAATGTTGTTATAAGTTTCGATGAAAAATGAGGCGGGTTAGCTAGGCTGGACCCTTCTTCAAATTTGCTTAGAGATAATATTAGTTCCATGAATCTCATTGATGTGATGCTAATCAATGGTGTATTTACATGGAATAATAGGAGGTGTGGTGTTGAGGCTATCTCAGAAAGGCTTGATAGATTTTTGGTATCCTGTTATTGGATGAACAACAGGTGGACCACCAGTTTAGAAATTCTTGATTGGAGGGGCTCTGATCACTGGCCTATCAAATTCTTTGTCTCCTCATATGGAGTCACCAAAAATCCTTCTTTCAAATTCCAGTTGATGTGGTTAAGAGATCAATCTCTATAGGATCTTATGCTAGATTGGTGGTATGAAGGGATGCCTGCCCATGGGATGACCATGTTTACTTTTAATAAGAGGCTTCAACATGTGAAGTACCAGCTTAAGAGGTGGAATAAGCATTGTTTTGGGAACCTGCATGCTCAGAAGATAGCTAATTAGTCCAAGTTGGATAGTGTTACTCGTCAGATTCAAGACCAAGGGTTGTCCTATGATCTTAGCAATGCTGATTCCTTGGCTCTTAAGGGCTTAGAAGAGTGGGAGCTTCAGGAGGAGATTTTATAGAAGCATAAATCTTGCATTGATTGGATTCAGGAGGGGGATAGGAACACAACATTTTTTCATAACTCGGTTAAGGCTCGGAGGCAAGGGAACTCTATTTCCTCTCTTGTTTCCCCTGAAGGGGCCCAACTCTCATCTTGTGAAGAAATTTCCAGGGAAGCTGTCAATTATTTTTCAAATCTATTAACTAGGGAGGATCTTACAGCTAGGATTGAAGAGAGGGCCATCTTGGCTTGTATTCCCCACCTGGTCTCTATTGAGATGATTGGGGATCTTTTATGTCCAATCATGTTACCTAAATTGGAGAAAGTTGTGTTTAATATGAAAAAAGGTAAAGATCCTGGCCCAGATGGGTTTCCGATTGATTTCTTTCAGGAATTCTAGGAAATAATAAAGTATGATCTCCTTGAGGTGGTTCAGGAATCACATATGAACAAACAAATGCTTAAGTCTTTGAATTCTACTTTTTTGGCTCTCATACCTAAGAAGGAGGGGGCTAATTGGTTGGATCAATTTAGGCCTATTTATTTTTGCAATGTTGTCTACAAGATCATCACCAAGCTGATTGCTAAGAGACTCAAACCACTCCTTTGTGCTTTTATCTCTACTGAGCAGGGTGGTTTTATTTGAAGGAAGAAAATTTTTGGATGGTTCCGTGATAGCAATGGAGGCTATTCATTCTATGGCTTCTTCTAAGGATAAGGCTATGTTCATTAAACTTGACATGGCTAAAGCTTATGATCAGGTGAGCTGGGAGTTCTTACAAAAAATTCTCTTGGATTTTGGATTTGAAGAGGAGTGGGTGAATTGGGTTCTCAGTTGTGTGACATCATCCTCCTTTTTTATTCTCATTAATGGGGAACCTTTAGATTTTTTTAGTACTTCTCAGGGACTTCGACAAGGGGACCCTCTATCTCCCTATCTATTCATTATCATGGCGGAGGGTCTTGGCAGATTTATTAAATCTCAGGTAAGGCAGGGTCTTATACAAGGTTGGAGCTAGAACAATAATCTTCCTCCCTACTCTCATCTTCAGTTTATGGATGACACTGGGCTAATGGGATTGGCTAGAATTAGTGAGGCAGTGAACTTCAAGAGAGCTTTAGACATCTATTTGAAAGCTTCAGGTCGAAGTATTAATGATGATAAATCTTCAATTTATTTCTTTAATAATCCTTGGATTATTCAGAATAGGATTGCTAGGATTCTTAGATTTCAGATTGGTTCTCTTCCCTTGATGTACCTTGGGATTCCTTTGGCTTTGGGATCTCAGATTAGAGATTTTTGGTAGGGGATTTTGGATAAATTTTGGAGTAAGGTTAGTCACTGGACTTACAAATGTCTCTCTTATGCTGGGAGAGTGATTCTCCTAAAGAATGTGGTGTAGTCTCTCCCCATTTATAGATGTTGTGTGTAGGTTCCCCCTTCCTCCTTTGTGAGGGAATTTGATGCTCTATCTCATCAATTCCTTTGGTCTGGCAACCTTCTCTCCTCGAAGTGGAGTTTAGTCAAGTGGGATTTTGTCTATAGGCTGAAGCATGTTGGGGGCCTTGGTCTTATGTTTGTGGCTCTTGTGGTCATGGCCTTGGTGGCCAAGTTGTACTGGAGATGGTGCAACAATCAGGATCAGGATTTGGCCATGATTCTTGCTCTCAAGTATCTTCCAAGTGCTAAGAGCCAAGATGTGTTGCGGCTTGCTTTGTTGGGCAAAGGTTCTTATATTTGGGATACTCTTAAGAAGGGAGCTTAACTTATTAAGGATGGTCTCTTCTAGATCTGTAATAGAGGCTTTGATGCTCTATTTTGGTAGGACTCTTGGGATGGCCACCCTCCCATTCTTTCTAGTTTCCCTCAGCTTCAACCTCTCTACCATATTTTTTCTAATGCTATATGGATTAAGGTGGAGCATTTTAAAATAGTCAAGTGTATTAGTTAGGTGGAGGTGTCTTGCTGGAAGGATCCTCAGGAGTGGCCCATGGGTGGTTCTGATGAAGATCATGTTGTTTTGTCTAAAGTCTTGGAGGGTAGGCTTTGCAACTCCCTTAATGAGAGGGACAAGTTGGCTTGGAGTCCTAGCCCAAAAGGTAAATTTATTGTTGCTCAAGGCTATGCTGTGCTAGACAGGAACTTACATGGTCTAGCTGAGGTGCCCTGGTGGAAGAAGGTTTGGAACAACTTTTCGTGGCCCAAATGTAATTTTTTCTTATGGTTGGTTGCTCAGAAGAAATGTCTCACTTGGGAGAATCTTCGCAAGTGAGGTTTTCAAGGACCTTATATTTACTTCCTTTGTTTGCGCAATGAAGAATGTTCTTCCCACTTGTTCTTTCTTTACCCTTTTTCTAGAGAGATATGGCACATGTGGTGGGAGGCTTGGTATTAGGGTTGTGTTCATGCTTCCTCCCTAATTGAGTTTTGTGAGAGTTTGCGTAGGCCTCCAATGAAGACTTCCTTCCTACAGGTGGCCTGGGCTATTGGGCCTATTTTCATTCTCTAGAACCTTTGGCTGGAGAGGAATCGTAGAGTTTTTTGTGGCTCCAAATTAGGAAGTTGTCAATTGTGGAAGAAGATTATTAGCAGGCTTTAGGAGACTATTTCTGCTAAGTGTGATATGTCTGATAATATTGATCCTGGTGATTATGCTATTATGAGGAATTTGAACCTGGGGGATAATAGTAGGGGATGCATTGCTGGAAATAGACCTCAACATGTCAAGCAATGGGTTTGTCATGATGGGAGGTGGATGCCTCCCCCGGTTGGGGTCCTGAAGATTAATACAGATGGTTCTTCTTGTGGGAACCCTGGACATGTTGGTATTGGGGGTATAGGTAGAGGTAAAGATGGTGATGCAGTTTTTTTCTTTTATGTTTACAAAGGGCAGTACTCTAATAATCTGATGGAGGCCCTTGCTATTAATATTGTAATTGAGCGAGGATTCTCTTTAGGCTGGAGGGGATTATCTATGAGTCAGATTCTTAGATTGTTGTGGATATGCTGAACAACCAGAGTTTGCATGATGTTACTTGGAAATTAGCCTTGGTGGTCAGACAAATTCTAAGTGTATGTTGTTCCTTGGATTTTGTCTCCTTTTGTCACATTCTTACAGAATGGACCATAGTGGTTGACTGCTTGGCAAAGTGGGCCTTGGAGAATGGGGATGGCTGGGATATTACTGGAAGGGATGAGTTACGTCCTAATTATCTTGGGACCCTGGAGAGATTATTATTGGATGACAAGAATATGTAGTGTTGTTGGTTTTTTTTTTGTTCCTAGTTTGGTGGGCCTTTGGCCTTTGCTTTGTATCTTGGATTTGATCGAATAAATTTTTAACCCTTCTCTCAAAAAAATGTTCTTTATATTAACAAATTATTTTTTCATTGTAGATTGATAGGTGAATTTTTGTTATCGCTATCAAATATTTTACCTCTCTCATACCTAGATTTATCTTCCATTATGAAAGATATTGTAATGGAGTATCAATCAATAGATGCATGTCCCAATGATCATATTATATATCATAAACAACATGAATTTGCAAAAAAATGCCCAAAATGTCATATCAGTAGATATCAAACAGATCAACTAAAAAAAAAGGTGCCTCGCAAGGTTCTTCATTATATTCTCATTATTCCACGTATGAAACGATTATTTAGGTGTAAAATCTTATCAAAATTTATGGATTACCATGGGGTATGTGTAGGATTGTTATGGAAAAAATAGGCCCTTAAGTGGCAAAAATTTTAGAAAAATTAGAGTTAGGAAACTTGACGTAAAAATTTGAATAAGTTATCTATATTATTTCAAAAATATGTAAGAATAGAATTTGTAGAAAATTGAATTTAGTTTCTAAACTACTAGATTTATTTTTAAAAAGAAAATCTATTTAGTTAAAATTTGAAATTTCAATGTAGTAGTACTTAAATTTTAGGGAAAAAATAAGTAGGTGTCATTCACCACCCTAATCACAATAAAATGATAATATTTTTTTATAAGATTTTAGAAATAAGTAGAGGACTCCATGTCCATATGTGATGCATATTTTTTGTATTTTTTTCCATGTAAATAAGTAATTATGAATTTTTATTACAAATTTTAAAAAATATAAAAACTCGTATGTCGACCACCTTAACTTGGTCAAAACTTCATGAAATTCATTTTTTCTTTTTTTAATCCTATAGTATGAAGAATAGAATGTGATGCATATTTTGGATTCCAAAATGTGAGACCATTTGAAGGCTATAAATGTTTTCAATCAGCCTATCAAACAGACTTTAGTCGTAATTCAAATAGAAAATTAATAATAATTATTTATTAAATTCAAAGTAGCATAATTTATTTTGGTTGAAAGTTGAGAATCTCCTTTAAAAACCATTTTCATTTCATAAATTTTGGGTTAAAAAAAGTTGTCAGCCACATACCCTACAAATACCCATCATATCGCCACTTTTTGGCCTATCATGATACTGCACATACCCCAATGTGAATGAAATAGAAGTGGATATGACATTCTTCGAATGCCTATGAATGGTTCTACATTTAGAGACATGGAGGAAAAATGACTACACTTTAAAGAAGAACCTCGTAATCTCAGGGTTTCATTGGGAGTGGATGGTGTCAATCCATTTAGAGAGTTGAGATCTGTTTACTCAGTGTGGCTTGTTTTTGTTATCAACAATAACATTCCTCCATGGATGTCAATAAAGAGGGAGCACATAATGTTGTCAATGATTGTTACAAGTATTTGCTTACATCAATTTTCTTTAACATAGTAGAATCACATTTGTCTTATTTGTTGCATGACTTATATTTTTTTCATTTAAGAGTCATGTACATTAATTTATATATATTGTAGTACAATGGTTATAATAATTATGTAATTTTTATGTTCATTCAACTAGGTAAGTACCAAGTTAAAGATATGAATGTATATATCAAGCCTCTTATCCACGAGTTACTAAAGTTATAGAATGGCTTCACTATGTATGATGTCTCTAGACCAATAAGACAAAGACAATTTCAATTCCATGCAATGCTTGTATGAAAAATTTATGGTACCCCAAGGCTAACACATTTTTGTGGTATGAACATAACGTTCAACTACACTTTAACAATATTTAATTTTATGAAGTAGATATCATGCATGTTTTTAAAATAATCTATTCATTATATATGATTATAAAAAATGACATATTTAATCCAATTATATATGATCTTGTAGGTATTCAAACAAAGGGAAAATTTGAATGTCCAGTTTGTGGTCCAAAGATGAAATCTTGTCATTCAACAAGTTTAGGAAAGCAGGTGTTTTTTGAGTACAGGAACTTCCTCCACATAAATCATAAGTATCGAACTATTGAAAAACATATTTTCAATGGGAAAGAAGAGACTACATCAAAACCACGAAGAATGGCAATTACTCATGTTGTAATTGACAATGATTTTCACTATTAATTTGTTTAACTTATATGCTTCATGAAGGTCATCAAGGCATTATTAATGGTTGGCTTCCACAGGGACTGAAAATTTATCCTAGACAATAATAGTAAGTTTCCCTACTATGACTAGCTACAAATTGTGCATTTGTTTGATACAATGCATATCAAAAAGAATATAACAAAAACGTTATGGAAAATATTGGATGGAGGGCATGACAAAGAAAAAATTGTCAAAATTTGTAGTGACATTCAGGAAGCCAATCATGCAATGAAAAATGTCATTCAATTAAATAGCGATGGAGATCAAATTAATATAAGCACCCTTCCTTGGTTATTAACGGAGTGGCAAAGCAATGCTATAAAAGAAGTCATACGAAAAATTTTATTTCCCATAGGATTTGTTGGGAACATAAATAGTATCATAACAAAGAAAGGTGAATTTGGGTCAGGGATGAAAATGAATGATTGTCATACCTTCATTAAGGTAATTATTCTAGTATATTTTATATATATTTGTATACTGCATCTACTTTTCAGTGTATTATGTTTACTAGTTTTGGAAAAATAATGAAAAGATCATTTTATAATTGTTGCAATGCATTCTACCTCTATCTCTCCTAGACAACTTTGACAACAATGTCAAGCAAGTTATATATGATCTTGGAAAATACATGAGGTAAGTAGCTATATTTGTTCAATTTGTTGTATAGATCTTATATTTTCCATTTTTTTTACTTGTTATGTAATATATTGTATATTTTTTTTAAATATCATTATTATATTTGTGCCTTGAATCACTTGTAGATGGTTTTCATCTAAAGAAATCCATAAAGAAGATATAAATTATTGGAATAGAAAAATTTCTCGTCTAATATGTGAAATGCAAAAGTGTCTACCTTCAACATTTTTCAATGCACAAGAACACTACCTCATACACCAAGTTGAGGAGATTGAATTGTGTGGACCTGTACACACAAGGTCAATGTGGATGGTTGAGAGGCACTTGAAATTTTTGAAGGCTTTGGTTAGAAAAAAATCACATCCTGAGGGTTCTATGGTGGAGGGATATATGGTATACCAGACCATGGTGTACATTATTGAATATCTTCATAATTTTGTAGCAAAGATCCATGTAGATCGCATTTGGGATCCCAAATCCATTAACAAATTAAAAGGGGAGTACCTAATGGGGAAAGGTAGATTGAGGAAAGTGAGAGGTAATTATAAGATGGTCACGGAGATTAATTAGAATACATTTTACATTTCCTTCAATTGCTTGAAAAGAAACAATAGAGAACTAGTCCAAATGAAAGAATCTTCCACACACAAATGGAAAAGTACTACTAGACATTGATGGCCAGATGTACTACTAATCTAGCATAAATTGTATTAGTATCAAATAAATATGTTCAGTTAACAAATGTAAAACGTTTAAAATTAAATCAAACTAAGTGATGAAATGTGAAGACCGATGTTCTGTTGGGTATATGGAGTCAAGTAGAAATCAAAGACAAGTGACTTATGACTAGAAATAATTCAAAAAATTTCACACTTCTATGTTTATAACTTGTATAAATAGGCAAGGATGCAATTATCAGATTCTTCTTTAATAATCCAAAATAATATTCCTAATTTGTTGTGAATAATCAAGAGGACTTTAATCTTTACTTGAAAATATGCTTGATATATCAATTTAAACAATAGAGTAATATTAAATATGGAGACAATTTGGCAATATCTTTAGTTAACTTAACAAACAATTGATACCAACATAGAGTCACCGAATTAGAGATTTACCATTAACTTCATCAAAAAATTTACACGTGCATCTTGGTCCTTTGTGATGTAAACATTGTATCAATCCCTATTCTCCTTCTTCTATCTACTCCTATCTTAATATTTTTTTTCTTGGTCCTAGTCTCTCTTATTTATAGGAGAGGCAAAAATATTCAGACCAAAAGACATGACTTTTGATAACAAAACTTAACTAACATGTAAAATATAAATGAAACAATTAACAACTAACAAATAACAATTTTGTTAATCTCTGAGTAAAACCCCAAGTCACCAAAGACCTGTGCAAAGATTTTACTTTATGATAATCATCATTGATAGTGATTAATCTTCATTTGAACCAAGATATTTCTCCTGCCACTTGATTATGGTTAAATCATTCGACCAATTGTATTCCTATGCATCAGTGAAGTTTGATAGGTAGCTTTTCCATCTGCCATCAAGCAAGCTTCTGGCATCTACAAGGAAATTTGTATAACCATTATCCAATGCAATAGTTCCATCAAGCAGAGCATTAATTTTTTCTAGATTGATATTACAATCACCTTATATATGTGTCAAACATTGTGGAACCATTTGATCAAATTCATTTCTCCATTCAACCACATCCTTAAGTTAACCATCACCTTTAATGACATAGGGCTAAAACTGTGTTTTATTGAATCAAATGAATTCCTTATTTTTTCTACCTTCTTCTGCATATCAATCAAATACTTATGCTCATCAATGATTCCTTGTACCATATCTTGAGTAGGTTTTAACCTTGGGGGTGCATCAGGATCTCTTTGAGTGGATTTACATAGAGTGGTTAAGATATGGTAAGTGGGCTGCCATCTTTTCTATAGTTCCTCTAAGATAGGGGAATTAGTATTTATTTGTTCAAGAGATTTTACCAAATGATTGAAGCCCTCGTGAACTCCACTAATTTTCTCTTTTAAAAATTCAACTTTGTGTTTCAGTATTACCTCCAAGGTACTCAAGATGCTCCCTTTGATATCATCCATATTATGATTCTTTAGTTTCTCAACCTCTTCTTTCAATTACTGAATCTGTGGATCTTCACTTGAAGTAGGTGGATGATATACAACCATTTCATTCCCCTTTACATATGTGGCTTGTTGAAATTGTTGTTTCAATCTAACATTTTCAATTAATAACATTTGATAGTTTGAGTCTTTTCTCATACTTTGTCATCTTCTTTTCCATGTTTTTCACTACATCTCTTATAAACATTGTTGAATGCATTGTCATGGTTTTTGTTTATGTCGAAATAGTGTCCTTCATAGTTTTGACTATAGAAGACCTTCTCATTTCCTACACCACATCTAGAAGCCTAGGATTCCTTGTACTTTTTTGTTTCATCCATAGGGCAAGGGTCTGGGTGGTTGGATTATATCTTGTCCCTGATACTCCTTCTAAGTCAAATTTTGCAATCAATTTGGGATCATCTTGAGCTCTAATTTGATCCAATAGAAACACTTTGGAGAGCTCCATTCCTAGTATAATGAGCATGTTACTTTTAAACACTAACTCCCTTGCTTCTTTATGATTAATATTGACATTGTCAATATTTAACTCTCCCATTATTTGTGTTTGCACTTTTGCATGTTTTGAATCATTAGATCCAATTAGGTTAATTTTTAGTCTATCATCAAATTGTTTCATCTTCATTTTTATCCAAAAATATTTGAACTCCATAGTATGGATAAAGTCATCCTCCTCCATGAATCTTAGGGAAGCAATAATTCTTTCATCATCTTGCATTTCATCAATAGCCTCCTCTGATATTCTCATCTTCGGAACATGAGGCTCAAGGATTTTTTGTTTCTCTATAACCTCTTTCATCTCAGCCAAAGTTAAGACTACCTATTGTTCTTCATCACTTGACTCATAGTCCACTAGTGACCCAATCTTCTATTTCTTGGTAGGAGGTTCATCTGTTTGAGATGGAGGAGATGGATGAATTGGTGTTGAAGGTGGTGTATGTGATGTAGAGGTTGTGGATACTGGTGGTTGGGGTGTAGGAAGTGGGGCTGATTTCTCTTCTTGAGCCTTTTTAGATAACTCATTTAATTTACCAAGGACAAATTGCATTCTTTTCAACAAATCTAGCTCCTCATAAAAAAACCCCTTGAACTTCTTATCTTTTCCTCTCTCTTGATCCTCCCATCTCATCATCATTAACCATATTTTACTTCTTTCAAACACATTTGCAAAATTGACCAGGTTTCTTATGACATCCTCTTTCAGATGAAATTCATGTGTTATTTCCCTCTTTGTGAGTAGGGTTCTTCTGATATTGTTGATGTGGCATTTTGGATCACATATTCTTTGTTTCCCTAATCTAAGAGAAAAAATAGCTTGTATAAATCTCTGCAATTCCTCCAACATATCTGATCCAATTGAAAATTCTTCAAATACCATCAAATCAAGTAGAAATGTTCCTTTTTCTGATTTTTCATCAAATCACACTCCATCCAGAGCATTTTCCACATAAATTCTAAGAACAATACTCTGCTCGGCACAAATTTTGGTAAAATATGAGGGGTTTGATCACAACCATATACCCTGATGATGGTGTGTTGTGGTATCAAAAACCAATTAGCATAATTATGTGTAAAACCTTGATCCGGTTTGTATTGCAGGGGTCTCATGACATCCATTATGGATTGTGGTAATCTTGGTGTAGGAAAACCAAGCTGAGCAATCATTCTAATGAAAAAATCATCCCAAATACAACATAATCAATTTCATTGCATTTATTATCCCAAATATAACACCAATTTTGTACTAGGAGCATAACTCCATTCTCATGTGTACTCAATTTCATCCTCTTTGTCCATTTTGTTTCATTTTGAGATAGAATCAAATGACATAATAAGTAATTTCTAAAAGTTATGGGGGCCTTGGTTTCCCTAACCTATAATAAACCTTCATGAATTTGTTCTTCAATGAATGAAGCAAAATCAAACTCCACATTCAATTCAGGATGTTGGTCGATAATCATGGCCATTCTCATCAACCCTATCAACATATTCTCCTATGCATCAAATCCAAGAATTTCACATAATGCATAGTAGGTATTTTTGAAATAGTTCTCAAAGTCAGAGACTAGAAAGGGTTCAATTCTTGAAGAGTGAATGGGAAAGACTCTATTTTTGGCAACCCTTTTCATGTGTAAGGGGATTTCATCAATTCTATAGGTCCTTTTCAACCTTCTATATTCTTGCTCCAGCTTCCCCAAGTCAATTTCAGTGACAACCTACCTGTTTAGGTCAAAATACCTAATTATAGCTTCCCTCAAGATATCTACCAGACATTGACCATCTGGAAGTCTAACCTTTTTTGATGGGGCATGATATCTATTGGCCAAGGCTCTAATTAGCTCGACATCAACAAAAACATTAGGAACAACTAATTTTCCCATGTCAAAATTCCATGGGTTTGACACTAGAACCCTTTCATCTCTGTTCTTATAAAATTACCAATATAAATTCCACCCAGACTGTGGAATTATGGGTCCATACACCCTTGAGCTAAATCCTTAAAGAATTTCTTAGAACCCTTATCTACTAAACCAGGTAACAGGTCAAGTAATGGCTATGACAATGAAATTCTATGATATTTTTCTTCCTTTTTAGTTCCTTCCTTTGATTTATTTGGTGCTATTGTTTAAATTTCAATGAATGATAAGTAGACTTACCCATAATTTTTCTTACTCTACATTTCCACTATCGTACTTTGTGCTCACTTGTATTCAGTTTCTTCTAGCATGAGCGCACAAATTCTCAATTTACCTTGTTAAATTTTGATATCATACCGCATTAATTTCATATCTTAAGTTCTTCATCATTCAATCTTTCATACCAAGTTGAATTTCACACTTTGATGCTGATTTATGTGACTAGCCTTCATTTAATGCTCCAACAATAGATTACTATACTACCGGATGACATTTTTCATCCCCCGCGGTATAGTGGTTCTTCCTTATCTCTATTCTTATTTCACTGCTCTACCACGAGATCCATTCCAACCCTTTGCGGTATGTCAATGCATTATTACCTCTGTTCTTAGATTACAACTCTACCGCAGGCTTCATTTCAACCCCTCACAATATAGCAGTTCCCTCTATTATTATTAACCATGACCCCACTCTACCAGAGGCTTCATTTCAACCCCTCGCAGTATTTACATTTAGAAGTCTCAGAAAATTGATACTATGGGATTTTGGATGATATACTTAAGTGTGACTTTAAGTCCTTCAAATTATGTATGTTCGTCATCCAATGGTACAAGCTATGATTGAATGAGAATGATCTCGAGAGAATTGTTATTGAACATGATAACAAATTTACCATGGTTAATACAAGGTTGATCGAGCAAGCTGGAAATGAGCGGGTATTTTACTTAGAGGTTCCAAGTAAACTAGGTTGGTCATTTTTTGTTAGACATGATCCAAGAGGAAGGCCGGTAAAGTATAATGTGGTGGAAGAAGAAGATATAGAAGAACTAGAAGATGATGTAGATGATGATTAGGATCAACAACTAGTTGATGATGTGCCTAACGAAGATGTCGAAGAAGAGGAACTACATCATGATGATGTAGGAGTTAATGTTCATGAAGATGATATCTGTGTGGATGATGATATTATTGAAACTGATATTAATGATGATGATGATGATATGACCAATCCTTACAATGTCGAATTTGGATTGGATGATACAGACAAAGAGTTGGATGAAGAAGAAGATCAATGACATTGAAATGTATGAGTTATGTGATTATATTATCTATTTGATATTGATTTCTTGATAGAATTATATTTGACTTATATGGTTACATAATTAATTCATGATTTTTTTAATTTTTATGCCATTACATAATTAATTCATGATGTTCTTCCCTTGGTGTTATATTTATCTCTACAATTTATATTTAATATTCAATGGATATATTAATTTACCTTATAAACTCATATGATACTTTTGTATGAAATCTCAATCTCATTTTCTAGCATGCATTCCTTACTAGGTTGGTTAGTTTTCAATTCAAATTTATAAAGCACATTTACTATATATTTTGAATTTTGGCCCCAGGTGCATAGGAGCATGACATAGCATACTACACCGAGACCCTAACAAGAGAGTTGCACTAAGAACCACTGCATCCAGCCCCTGAGTGGAGAGTTGCGAGACTTCATTGGATGAGTGCTACAAGGCCATTGAATTGAGGAGGAAGACTAGGAACCATTTGGCAGGAGGAAAGCCAGAGTGAGAGGTGAGGGCACTCAGAAAGGAAAAATTGACCAAGGGACAATGACTGTAAGTGATTTTCCCCCCACATTTAGAAATATTCTTGCAAGTAAAGTGATTTACAAAGTAGGAACAAATAACATATAGTTTAGAAGGATATTCCCTGAGCAATTCAAACTTGTTCATGATATCAAACTATGGATCCCTATAATATTGAGGACAACCCTAAAACCCTAAAAACATGTACCTTACAAATAAAGCCAAAAATGCTTGCTAACACAAAGCATTATACCAAATTTTTCCAAAAGGAAATTAAACGTAAGTACACAAATCCACATCACATTTTCTAAAATCTAATATCATTTTTCATTTTTGCAGTATTCATCCACACTCCACAACTACACAATAAAAAACAAAAAATGACATATCTAAGTTGAAAATAAGAACTGGGATCTATCTGACATTAAACCCTATTTCACAAAACATGACTCTAATAACATGATTTACAAATTAGGAACAATAACATTGAATCAAATTTCAAAAGATTGATTTATAGAGGCCTAATTATGCCAAGGTGCTCCTGCACCAATACAAGAGATGAAAAAAAGACGGGGAGCCATTAAAAACTTCTAAATATTTCATTGACCAAACAAAACCTCCAAAAGAATAGTATAGATGCCAGCACTAGGGAAAGCCCGAAAGAGAACACTAATGAAAGTGGATTTTTTTTTTCAAGATCCAAAAGAGTATAAATTGTTCGAAGATGATATGGGTGTCTAGAAAATGGTGAAGGAATGTTGGATAGGGAGGGGCCCAATTACCCTCTTTAACTGGATTCTTAAGAAAGGAACAAACTTTGATACATTTTGGGGTTCTTCATACAACATCCTTATAATTGTAGGTACCACCAAATAGTTATTTGTTATATTTGTCTTCCTCGAGTGAGGGAAATTCAGGAAGAGAAGAGGAAAGCAAGACATGTAGTACGTCTAAAAGAGGGAGATCAACTAGAGGTTAAAATATTAGAAGAAAATTTTGTAAACGCATGGAATTTTTTCTTGTTGAAGGGGGGTCATGTTCTTATGATGATGAGATAATAGGTGACATTAAGGTGCCCTTGAGGTACAAACATCTATGGAAACAATGGGTACCCAAGGAACTTCCTCCAATAAACATTGATTTTTGTGTCAACGAGAGGATATATCGCACAACACCATCGTCATTACATGGTTTGGGTCTATTTTGCATGGATGACATAAAGGTCTATTACAAAAAAGTTATTGAATTGATGGAGTATGTCACACCATATTACAGTTACAAATATTGGATGCAACTGGTTCGATATACATGAAGTATGTTGAGGTATGCACTGTCAGCAAATTATATACAACTGAAAGGTAAGGATAAAAATAAAGGAGTGGCTATGTATATTGATGGAAGGCCAAAAGCATCAGGGAATATTGCAAGGTTTATAAATAGTACATGACCTGGGTCAACAAATAAGCAACCCAATTGCATATTCGAGGCGCGCGAGGGAAACTGTGTATTTGTATGTGCGATAAAATAAATAATTGCAGGAGAAGAATTGCTAATCGATTACAATCTAAATCACATAGATACAAACACAGTTACTATGAGTGGTATGTACTATGTACCATTGTACCCAACCTCCAATTAATGACTCCAATATACCATTTTATTATTATGTTTTTCTTCATAAGTCTATTGGTTTCATTTCGGTAATGCTTTTTTATATTTATTTTTTGTCATAGTGGGACATTGATCGTACAGGGAAGGCTCTGGCCCAAAGCACAGATCACGACACATCTTCAAGCACTTTTACCTGATAGGTTTACCTCATTGTAATTGTACAAATTAGATATGAGAAAAATGTTTTATTATTATTTTTTTCATAAGTTTATTTGGTTAATTTTGATAATTTTTTTAATATTCTTGTCATAGCCAGATGATTGGAGAAAGGAACCAGTAGTAGAGGAGAGAATCCATAGGGGCATGGAGTCACTATTATGTGCTGATGACATTGCATATTCTACAAACCCTCTAGATATGATAAGGAAGACCCAAAAAAAATGCAATGAAAAAATCCTTCAGTTGTTATTCATAGTGCCTCAAACAGATGAGATAAGAGAAAGGGTTAAAATATTGACTAAGAGAGCACAAAACTTGCAAGTAAGTTGTCATGAGATCTTTAATTATAACATAATTTCATTCATGGTTTTATATTTTGTACTCTTTTATCTCATGAACTAAAATATGTGTTGTTTTTATAGGATTTTTTGCGTCCTTATGATGCTATTGGCTATGATCAGAGTACTGCAGGTGTTGCCCGGGGAGTAGGGGTTGGTACAAGTGTCGATATTGATCTTCTTGTGAATACATCACATCATTTGACCCCATCATCTATGCCTATATTGTTGACTAAAATTTCAGCAACACATAACATGCAAGCATTGGGTAGTGCACCCTCTGGCAAGGAACACATGCTAGAACATGCATTAGGACATGTACCTGGGGATGCAGAGGCCACTAGTACTTATGATGTTTTAACAACATTTCCTGGATATTCCCATATTACTAGTACGGGAAAAATTTTGGTCACATTTGTGGTGACCGAGGATTTCATTCCCATAAAGATAGAGAAGGTCCTAGGTACTTTAAATTTTTTTAATTATTATTATATATAATCCAATTGAAATTTACTTATTGATCACTCTTTTTAGACTAATGATCCTATGATCATTTTGAAGGAAATGATCTTTTTTATAAACATCTAAGTGATATTACATTGGATATCTTCGAGCCCACCATATGTACATGGTGGAATGACCAAAATTAAGATTTAAAAGATGAGCTCATTAATTGTTTAGTTGTGATGTTCGGTGATAAAACATTCAACCGAACCAAGGTCCTTAAGAAAGCTGGTACCTATCTAAAGTATGTGAGGGACCAATATAGATCACATTTAGAGAAGAACAAAAAGTGTGAGCATCCCCCCATGATTCCAGAGAGGGAGTGGAAGGGCCTAGTGTCAGATGGAAAGGAGAAGGCTGAAAAAAAGAAGGAAAGACACCATCGAGCCAAGGAAGGTATGAGATTTTATCAACAATGTAATTATACACTGATTACTCTTTCTTTTTACATAATCTAAAGTATTTCAAACTTTTCATAGGTTTCCCGACACATCGAAGGAAACAAAGGAAAGACTAGAAAGACATGGGCAACACAAACTTGGCTCTAGTGGTTATATGAAATTAGTCGCACAAATTGTAAGTATCAATAAAGGAAATGTTGTTTCCAAATAATAAATTGCAAAAAAAATTGGTTTTATCACACCATAGAAGAAAAATTCATGATCTTATGCAAAAATGTAGGGCTCTGAATTCAACGGAGCACCCACAAAAGAGGACATGAATATTTCCTTCCAATAAGGCTATCAAGATGTGGTTGAATGCCTAAGAGTCTTGACTAGGAAAACACAATCTTCCACTGCATCTGACACATAGGTAAATAAACTCAATGAAGTTTATTTAAAATTGAATACTTGTGCAATCTCTTCAATATTAATTTCCACCATAAAGTAATTATGTGCCTATTTGTTTTAAATAGACAAGCAATGATAATACTACACATGACATTGGAATGCAGCCTAGTGAGGGTAGAGCACAACCTACATATGAAGGTCATGGTGTGCATCTCAGTACTAGATGTATTCATGTGCTATACAAAATGAATTATGGATTAATACAATTAAACATATTTAATTGCAATTGGTGTATTAATTAATGTAACCTTTCGTGTTTCAACTTTAGAGCATGTAGAGCGTGATCAACATGTTGAGCATGATCAAGCTAGAGAAGATCGTGAACATGATGTGGCCCCATTAGGTAAATAGGATCACTCTAATGTTCTTTTTAACGTATTTAATTGCAATTGGTGTATTAATTAATGTAACCTTTTTTGTTTCAACTCTAGATCAGGATTTAGAGGGTGTTCAACATGTTGAGCATGAGGCTATAAGACAAGATCAGGAACATGATGTGGCCCCATCAGGTAAAGAGCACCACTCTAATGTTATTTTAATTAATAAAATACTTGTAATAATAATAACAAAACATATCAATTTAATATTGCTTTGTTATTGTAGTAGACCCCCCTTGTAGCGGCCTCCACATCATGATCAGTACATGACTAGGCATATATTAAGATCACAAGCAGAGGGAAAAAAAACTGAAGGGGGGACAAATGATTTAGAAAATGATACTTCACTTCACCTTTTTTTAGCTTCAAAAAAGAAACATAAATAAAAAGTGTTTGTAATCATATTATGACAACCA
The DNA here is from genome assembly GCA_007258455.2 of Sequoia sempervirens. NCBI lineage: Eukaryota > Viridiplantae > Streptophyta > Pinopsida > Cupressales > Cupressaceae > Sequoia > Sequoia sempervirens. Next base: position 623,395,020 of record VDFB02058242.1, read on the forward strand.
TATTTTTGATAATATGTAAAAACTGAATGAATGAATGTTATATGTTATTAATGGATGAATGAATGAATTTTATATGTTATTAATGGATGAATGAATGATTAATGTTATATGATCGGGTATGGGGAATTGAGAGTGATGTGGGAGGGGGGGAGGAAGGGGCCAAATGAGCTTTCACCATCACGTGGTTGGCATTGTTAAGTAGAGAATATTAAACTATTCTCAAAACAAAGAGAAGCTCAATCCAAATACATCCAAGTATCTTTTTAATTCCTCTATCTTTCATCAATCTATTTACTACTTGAACCTCGTACAAATGTTTTACATGAAGAACCCATTATTGTGAAATGTGCCTCCAGTTGAGTAAACTGAATCCATGCTCTACATCATAATTTAAAGTTGTTTCCATTCCAATGTTCTGAGTTTAGTTTGTTTGTATAGATTTGTATGAATACCACATTGTGTTGTGTGTGGATTTGGTTTCAAAGCTCTATTTCTTTTATTTTTAGTGGTGACATAACTCTAAAATTTGACCTTTTGTGCATAACAAATTAGTGGAAAAATTGACAACTCTGATGGGTTTAGAGGCTCGATTGAGATAGATACACAAATATTTCGATCTTGTTGTTGATGGGAGGTTTCCACTTAACCATGAAATTTTTTACCATCTCCAGGTATGCAAACATTTCTCTACTTACATTCATTCAACTTATTGTCTTCCTTACCAAAATCTACCCTTGTTAAGCCACAACCATAACTAGCACACTGTCATAATGCTTCAATCTCATTCATTAATCTTTGTCTTGAAAAAAAGGATAATAGTCATTAATACATTACTAAGGGTAAGCATATTTCATAAAGACCTATGGAGGATAAACCATAGTCTAACAATCCATTAATAAGGGTAAACATATTTCATAAAGACCTATGGAGGATAAACTACAAAAATCTATTTTCTACAATTCATTAGTTAAACTCTTTATTTTATTTTGTATTCTATTATCTAATTGAACATATGTTCATGTGGGGAACAAGGTAAGATAGGCATGACTGCAACTTTTGAAGGTGCATTATAGACTCTTCGTAGGTATGTCTACCAGGACAGTTGCCACTACAACAAATTGCAAGCCTAATTTTTAGATTGCTTCATTTAGCATCACCAGTCATCTACTCAAGAACATTGTCCCTATTTAAAATGATGGAAATAGTTTGCATATATCACAACATTTTTTATTTAAATAGTCATTTTTGTGCATATCCTACAATCATTGCATTCCAAGAGATGACATCTCTTTGAGCCATTTCATCAAATAGTTCACGTGCCTCATCTATACTATCACATTTTGAATACATGTCTACTAGAGCATTTCCAACTATAATATTTGACAAAACTCCCCCTTCATTATGTTATGATGGATGTCCATACCCTGTTCCAAAGCTCCCCTTTTGGCATAGGAAGGGAGGATGTTGAAAAAGGTTGTCGAATTTGGCTTTACACCAGCCAATTACTTTTTCTTTAAAAATTTTAAAGCATTTTCAACAAATCTATTTTGTGCATATCCTACAATCATTGCAGTCCATGAGACCACATTTCTTTGAGGCATTTTTTCAAACAGTTCACATGCCTTGTCTATGCTTCAACAATTTGCATACATGTCTAATAGGGAAGTTGCAATAACATCTAATGAAATTCCTCTATCTTTTATGTTTTGATGGATGTCCATACCCTATTACAAAGCTCTCATTTTGGCACAGGCAGGGAGGATGTTGAAAAATGTTGTGGAATTTGTATTTACACCCACCAATTACATTTTCTAGACTAGCATGTTTGCAAATGAAAGAATGCCTAAATTGGAATGAATACTTAAAAAAAAAAAATTGCACTGTTTCGTCAAAATTTCAACAAACTCAACTAATGAAAAATGAAAAGCGTCTGACGAAATTGCTATACCTCCAAAAAAAAAATTGTCATTATGACTTGCCCTTTTCATTGCCATTTTGATGCATTTCTGCTGTTCTTCTGATGTTTTGGCAGAGGCGTCCCACTTGTGTTCTAGCTATTGTTCGTCACTGGATCGACACAATTTCATCGATATTCTGACAAAAAACTAATCCCTTTTTTGTGGTGACAACCGATGAAGTCAGGTCATGATTTTGATGGTTTAAGGTTTGATGAGAAAGCGACAAAAATGTTGTGACGAAAATTATTCCAATAGTGTTTAAGTGTTCTAACAATAGTTTGTGAAAATTTCAACAAACATTCATCGGAAATTGGAGTAAAATATAGTAGTGTATATTGTATTCCATGGTATTGAATTTGATATGTGATTCTGCATCATTTTTAAAGAACAACACTTATCACACTATTTATAAATTCCTATTGCATTTCCATTCACAAAATCTTTGATAAATAGCTGAAAAGAATATTAATCCATTCCTTGAATAGAAGCTAATAGTTCAACATCCATAGCTTATAAGCTAACAGAAACTACCAGTTCAACATAAAAAAAATTATAAAGGCATCCACACAACTTAAACAATAAAAGCTTAATTTACCAAATCACCTAAATTATACTGAGAAATCCTTATGCATCCATCACCATAAAATCTTTATTCATAGATAAACATTCCACAACAATGAAACTAACCAAAAATCTATCATTCCAATAATAGACAATCCACTAGAAAACTACTCAACAAAAGCACAATAAATCCACACAGTATAGACCATAACTCAAAGATTACGCATGCATGAATTTCACCATTGTATTTCTATATATTGAAATAACAGAAAAGTAATAAAAATAGTAGATTTTTTTTTGTCTTGATAATGGTTTCTTGAAGACAGTCATTTTAGAAAATAAAATAAAAAGTCTTTGAAGTATCAAGAGAGCCAAATTAAAGAAAATAACATAAAAACTAAAAACTAAATAGTGGTCCCACTCCCAGCACTGACTCCTTCACTTTCAATTATTTCTACCTCCTCCTTCAGTAGTGCCTCTTGTACCTTTACTCTTTTCCTATACTCCTGGTACTTGGTGACAATTGAAATAATGTCCTTGCTCCCTAGCATTGTAGTAATCTGTAACCTGGTTATGCATTTTCCCAAAGCAATTTTAGACTCAACCAACATCTTAGATCTTTTTTCTTCTCCAGATTTATAAGTCTTCAGGTGGATGTGCATTGCACTGAGTTTTGAGGACTCCCATGTCACTATAGTAGGATCAACTATTTCTTTATTGAATATATCTCTAAAGTTCTGAGAGATCTCTCTTATAGCGAGAATCCTTTCATCAAACTCATTAGTAATTTCCACTCCCAGAATATGACAATCTTCTTTAATTTCCACCAACATTTCATAATATCGACCAAGTTTGTAATTAATTTCCTACATCATATTATCATACATATTCAATCTCTATTCCAATGAATCAGACCAGGAAGGGTCTAGCTCCTTAAGATTATTCACAATTTGCTCAACAATTAAAATCTTTAGATCCATAGAGTTCAATTCTTTCATTTCTTGAGAGAGCACATAGAGACTAGTTTGATCTTTTCTGACATTCTAAAGTTTTGCTACTAACTCCTTCCTCTTGTTAAGAATTTAAGTGTAAAAGTGCAAATATTTATTCAAAATGAAGATAGCCTCTTGAGATATTTTATCGATCCCCTCACAAGTAGCTCTGGAATAGCTCAAATTATTTTTAATTTTCTCTATGGTGAGCACATTGATACCCTCTACCTGAGAACTTGAGGCTTCATCAGATGTAGGAGTATTGGCCATGGAAGAAATAAAGTTACCCAATGCAAGGACTTGAGATTGCAGTTTTATATTTTCTTTCCTCTATTCTTTCACTCTTTTAATCAAGACATTGATTGAATAACTGACACACACCTTCTAGTGTTGTAGGCTCCATATCAACATGTGTGACTTTGTAGTCCACCATCATTATTTCATCTTCATTTAAATCCTTGACAGGGTCAGCAATTTCTAACATTTAATTTTCAAAGTAGCATCAGTCACCATCCTTGACATCCTCCTAGATTTCTTAGGTTTTGAAGAGCTTTGAATTATATCCACTCCAACTAAATTCTTTACCCAAAATTGATGAAATGAAAAGGGTTTTTAAAGGAGATTCTCAACTTTCCACTAATGTAAATTATGCTTTAATTTGAATTTAATAAGTAATTATTATTAATTTTATATTCATATTACAACTAAATTCCTGACTGTCGGTAAGGGTGTGGTTCGGTGGTCAAGTCGCTTGGTTGTGGTGAAGACCACCAAGGTTCAAACCCTTGTTGGGTCAAAGTGCTTATAGGCCTTGTGCCTTTGTTGGGCCATTGCACTCATGAGTTTGGTTGTTTCTTGTGTTTACTTGTACATAGTTCATAGCTCCAGTCAAAAGCATTTACCCCTAATAATATGGGTGCACTGCACCTTTTAAAAAAAAAACCACTAAATTTTTGATTGATAGGTTGATTGAAAAACATCTATAGATTTCAAATAGCATCACATTTTTTGAATCCAAAACATGCATCGCATTCTATGCTTCGAATACTATAGGATTAAAAAAAGAAAAAATAAATTTCATGAAGTTTTGACCAAGTTAAGGCGGTTAGACATACGAGTTTTATATTTTTAAAAGTTGTAATAAAAATTTATAATTAATTATTTACTTGGAAAAAATTACAAAAAAAAATATGCATCACATCGGGGCATGATTCCTCTACTTATATCTTAAATCTTATAAAAAAATATTTTCATTTTATTGTGGTTAGGGTGGTTAGACAGACACCTACTTCTTATTTTTTCCCTGAAATTTAAGTACCACTGCATTGAAATTTTAAATTTTCACCAAATAGATTTTTTTTTTTTGAAACATACCTAGTAGTTGAGAAACTACATTAAATTTGCTACAGATTCTATTCTTACACATTTTTTAAATAATATAGATAAATTATTCAAATTTTTATGTCAAGTTGCCTAACTCTGATTTTTCTAAATTTTTTGCCACTTAAGGGCCTATTTTTTCCATGATGATCCTACAAATACCCAGCGGTAGGAGTGAAAGGTGGATTATCAGTTAGAGAAGTGGGAAATTCAGAAAGAGGAGGAAATATATTGTCTTTAGCGATTTGTTGAAAGAAAGCTTCAAAATCTGTACCCACAAGTTTTTCTTGATTGGTCTTCCTCTAAGGGTTAGGAGAAAGCACATTGTCTTCTTTGCAAATGCTCTTCAACATGATTGTTTCTTGTGGCCTATCACCATCACATCCTAACTAATAATTTTCACTAGAGGACCTAATCAAGGGTTTCCCTGATGATACACTTGCACTAGATGCTTGTGTAGACCCCTATTCATTCTTCTGTGATGACTTAGGCTCCTAAATAAGACCAACAACTTGTCGCCATTTCCCATCCAACTAGTCCTGGGTTCTTTTAAGCACTGGGGTAGCACACAACCTCATATCTAAAATTTCACTTTGGTTCCAATCAACCATAGGGTGGGATTTATCAGGCAATTTTTCATATCCAAGATATATGATTGTTGAATCCTCAACTACATTTTCAGGAAGGTGAAATGACAGACCAAAAGCCTCTCTGTTTTAGTGTTAGTCTCATATAATCTCTTCTCAAAACTTCATTCTCATTGACACAATCTTTCCAGAAATCATTGATAGATGGGTGATGCTGATATGAGCTCCCTCCATAGAGATTCTACTTCACAAAACCCTTACTGTCAAAATTAGCTCTCATAGATAGATTCTAGAGGTTATATTCCTTAAGAATTCCTTCAACTTCCTTGGCCATCTGATTTGTTTTGCACATAAAAGAAGGGGTCTCCAATGGGAAAGCATACCATCGTTTCCCCATGTTCGTATACCTAATATTAACCATGGCCATTTGTCAACAAACTTCTAAAAATATCAATAAATGTTCAGGATACTGAGGTAATTTCAATGGGGCTTTCTCATAACCCCCTATTCTCATATAGGAAAACTTATCAAATTGGATATAAAAACTCCCAAATTTTGATATAAGAGAAATGGATTCAGGGGAAAGGTGCATTTCTAGATTTCTATCTAGTTTCCTCATAGCCTCCATTAAAAATCCATTATTAACATGACAAAAATCACCCATTCCAAATTTTTTAGTGAACTAAGGAAAGCGTTTATACATAGGAATATTAGAAGTTGGGGTTCCCTACAGCTCCAACCCTGGCCAAAAGGACCTCTAACTACCTACAATGTGCATCAAGCAAGAAAACATACAAAAAGTGGTAGTCTTATGGAAATTAATTAATTGCTCATTCAAATGGAAGCAAATAACTTCAGCCTAGTCAATGAAAATATTCTCAACACAGAATATCAAGATAAACTAGTACATCCAATCCTCAAATAACTCAACTTGTGCATTCCCAACAATGTGGTGCAATAAAGCAATTGCATCTGCAATTTCTCCCTTAAAATGCACTCTTTTGAGTTTATTCAACAGTTGCGACTTACCTTTCCTTTTAGACTTCAACTAGGTTTTGGCCATGGAGTTCTTACACCAGTCTTTATTTGCTTCAAAAAATTCACTTGCTACTATGAAAAACATGTCTTCTACAAGTTCCCTATCTAGAATCCCCAGCGCTTGGGAAACAGCTTCAGGAAAAATTTCTACAATTATAGTCCCATCTGTGACTTTAATTTCCCATGTCTACAAAATGTACCTTCTCACACATGCATTTATCAGGTCCACACTCAACACAACTTCTAGAACCCTCTAGCTTGAGCTAGCCCACTTTCTAAGAGTTTTATATCCAACTCAAACTTGTTGTCCCTCTCTAGGTGCAACGCCCCGCTAAGGGACCAAGTGGATAACACAAAAGGCCATTAACATCAAGCCAATTTTTATTTTTTTTAATTTTTATTTTTAAATAAACTAAAGTAACACTAACTAATGCAACTCAACCAATTAATATGAATGACATTATTACATCAACATGATATTATAATCACATTATAACCTAAAAATAATATTAAACATAACCCATTTGCACAGCTATCCTCCATGGTCCCCTAACGTCGCTACTAAGATACACCTGCACTAATTAAGTCTAAATAACATATTTGATATACTATGACCATATTTTACTAACAGTTGAATGTAAATTAATCTCATACATCAAATTACATATGATAACATATCGAAATTATCTTCAACCACATCTAATACTATGCCAATACAAATCTATTCTTAATTAATGTTATAAAATAAGTACATAAAAATATATCATATCTACTACTTAATTAAACTCATGCATTGTAAATACAACATTTCTATATTAAACCACTTTATTACATACTAAACAATAGTAAAAATGTGTATAAACAAGATTGTATCAATTCACTTACTTTTTCTATACAAAAATGCTACCATGAACACGTTTCATTAATCTAAGAGGTACATATGTATAAGATACATTAAACATAATTTTTTTATGAAAATATCACCTGCACATAAATTCAACTATAGAATGGAGCGAAAAGAAAGACTCTCTATGTTGTGCACGAATTGCACCACCTAAATCCCAATGGATGGTTCGGAAATACCACCCTACCACGTGGAACCCTGAGGCCCACTCCCTCCGTGCTAGGAGACAACACTAGGCCCCACAAACAAGCAAACAACAGAACAGAAATAACAAGTGGCTGACACTAAACATCCCAAGAAAACTACCAAAATAAGAATCAACCGAAAATTACAATAACTTCACAAATGCTTCTAGGTACTTCTATAGACCCAAACACATAACACAAATGGATAGAAAACTAAAAAGATTATCATTAAACCACAACACTACAATAAAGTATATTACATCAATCTCACAATATTATAACATAATAACACACTGTAGTTTAGTAATTCACAATCAAGACCAACAATGCACATCCCTGACATAATTGATCTTTTAATGCTATTAGATTTCCACAATCCATAGAGTTGAAGATTGTTAATTTCTGGATTTTTTATTGTGTTAGAGCTTTTTTCCATCTTTACAAATATAGAAACTTCAATGCAAGATCTCACAAATATGAAGGGATTTATAATATAAAAATAGTAAACACAATTAAATAAAAATGGTACAACACAATACAGATCAAAGAATATAGTTATACCCTCAAATACAATTTTTAAAACTAAACTAATTCTCACTTGACAACAGTCAAATCTGTTAACAATAAAACAACCATAAAATAGTCATATGAACTCGAAATCAAAATCTGTAAAATACCCATTTCAGATTTAGACGTCGACTACTCAGCAACGTGAAATAAATTGACTAAAAATGAATAATAATTTCATAAAATGCAAAACAACAGACGGATTCCATAAAACCCTATTTTCGGTAATACTCGATTACAGTCAAATGACAAAATGAGTAACTTAACAATCAGATTTTATCCAAAATAAAATATAAAAAAAAAAAAAATTAATTAATTTAAGCTATTTCAAACCCCTATAAATTTAAAATCTCAATCTTTCATTGACTGTTTACAGAGAGAAATAAAGATATTTGCAGTCACAGAGGAGCAACTTGACAGCAGTCCCGTGTTTCAACCATATCTCACAAACTACAATCTGGGTTTCTGATAATTTTTGGATAGGATTTAAACGACAACAAAATGAAAAAACCCTTTAAAAATCTCACCAACCTAGTTTGTAAATTTAGATTTATGAGCAACGTAATCAGACCCTTTTACTGGTAAATAACAAGAATAACAAATATGTATTGATTTTTATTATAAAATAAATATTTCATTCACACACAGAAATAAAACCATCCAATATTTATTTTTAAAAATCAAAAGAAAGAAATCAATCAAATCATTCATGCATACGAAAGAAAATTTTAACACAAGATCTGAAAATCCAACCTAGATCCAACGTTTGGGAATGACAGAAATTTGATGCTGAGCTCCAAAGTTTTCAACTTTCAAAACCCTCAAATTGCCACAAATTTCTCATTGCTCCTTCCTTTTTGCAAGCATAGAAAAATCTCTTCCGAAAAAGAATCTCAATCCAAATCTAACATGCATGCCAAAAATTGAATAACCCAACAGCACGGAAACCCTTTATCTCCTCCCAGAATAAAGAGAACACTTCTCCCCCCAAAAGACAACCTTCTAGCCCCCTTTCAACTTCCATTTTCGTCGCTTTTCATAATGGAGTAATTATGGTGGGTTCTGGACTCAAAAAATATAATTTTATAAAATAAAAAATACCTTTCACCCATAAAACTAACACATAGGAAATATTTTAAATCATTAAAACCACATAAAGACTCCATAAAACATAAATTTAGTGACCATTTTAATAAAATAAATCAAGAGACTAATAATGCAAAAATTATATCAAAACAAAAGTAAAACAAATATTACTCAATAAACAATAATCAAATACCAAATAATGATAATAATAAACAATAATTAAATAATTATTCCTCAAAATAATAACATAATAAAACATAACATAAATAAATGTCACTTATGGACAATATTATATCACACCTCAAACACATTAATAAAAATTATAATAATAAATATGATAGATTCAATATCTAACTTCACTCAAATAATTCATAAATAAGGTAAAATATAAATCATAAAATAACTTCACATGAAAGAGCAACATTCACATCAAAAGATAAATAACACTAATCACAATCATAACAACACAACTAACCACGGGGTTTAACACCAACAGGTTGGGATCCAAAACTAAGGTTAGACAACAAAATCAAACAATCACATATCACATAAGAAACAACTGAATAAATGCAACACTCTAAACATAGGGTAAAGAAAATCGGACATTGTCTCATGACAACCCGAAAAAGTTAACACATTCTTCATCAATTGTCTATAATTGAGAACAATGGTTAGGGTTAGGTTATAATTTGGGCCTAGATGTTATCTCCTCAACCACCATTGGGATTAGAGGCACGCTCAGACCTACTAATTTGGGTAGAGACGTAGCCTAGTACATGTTCACTTAAACATACAAATTAGAGCACATGTGCATAATATCTGAAGTACTAGGAAAGAGGCTCTAGCAATCGTATCTCATTCTCGTATATATCTCATACGTCCAATGGTACGATGCCGCCCTTTCCACTTATCCTAACAAACATACTACTGTATCACTCAATTATTCAAGTAAATCTCTGCATAATAACAATAACATAACAATATGCATCATACTCACCACAACACTAATAGAAGTTCATGCCCCATCTTGCAACAACAAAGCTTGAACACAAATCAGTATATTTTATAATAATAAAAATAACCATAATCAAAATCATAATAATATGAAAATACAATGATAATATATTAGAATCAAGTAAAAACTCCAAAGGTAACAAAACACTTTCATCACATCAATATGTCAATAACATACATTGTAGTAATGGTCATGTCTAAACACACACATTATGATAAATATATCGTTAAACACATCTAATAAATCATTTCCTAACATTTTTATTTAGTCCATAAATTCATGATATACAATATCAATTATTTAACATCATTAGCACATACCTTTAAATATCTCTATTATTTTACTTTCATCTCCAAGTTCCAAAGCCAAACTTCCTGCACATCCACTATGAGAATGGAGGGGCACTACACTAGGCATGCCCAAAATTCTTCTAACTTAAAAGCTTTGAGCTTCGTATCCCTTATTCTTACCAAATGTTCACTATGCATGAGTGTAAAATGAAAATTCATGGAGAAAGAATGTTTGCACTTGAGAAGTACTAGCCTTGGCAAAGAACGAGAATGTAGGCTAAATGTCTCTGTAAGAAGAATGTTTGCAATTCAGAAGTACTGGCCTTGGCAAAGAACAAGAGTGCAGGCTAAATGTCTACGTAAAAATTTGCCATGCATTTGTCATTATTTTTTATAGGATGTGCATTAAATGCAACATTCAATTAATTCCTCAAAAAGATAGCCTTTAAACATGCTTGCTTTTGGAAATTCCTGAAAAGACAACTCTAGTTTAGTCTGTACATAGCATTCAATGAGATGTCAGATGATGATGCCTTTGAAAGGCAATATAAGTCCATAATGTTGCGCAGTTGCTAAAATTTGGAACCTTAGAACCAAAGTCTGAAGTTTCAATTTTTTTGAAACCTCCGACTCACTGACTACAAAGATGAACAAGAAAGACTTGCAACTCAACCAAGTGAACCAACTCATGGAATCAAGAAGTTATGAAAATTTAGAACTCTACAACAAGGTTATAAATTATAAAACTCTGATGACTAGTGACCGGCAAGGTTATAAATTATAAAACTCTAAGGACTAGTGACTAAGGTTAGAAAAAGCACCAAAACCATGACTTTGAATGATAGTAACCACAACAAACTACTAAGAAGACTCTTAGATAATACACTATAACTCAAAGGTTACGTTAACGTAAGTATGAACTTAAGTTACTCAATGAAGTGAACAAAGTCAAGGAATCAGGTAGTTATGTTTTAACTATGGCTCTAGTTTAATGAACCAATTAAAGTACCTTGATTAAAGCATGAAGGCATATAATTTTTTAGTAATTAGTGGATCTGATAAGTATTCATGGAGATTGAGTATTGATGTGTGAATTGTAATGCAATTTCACTAAGATTATGGATGCCTAAAATTAAAATCACCTTATAGCTCATATATTAATTGTGTTAAAAGTAAAAATTGAACATGTACTAAGTGATTCATCACTCAACTCAATGCTTAATAACATATTAACAATAGTATTAGTATCATATACAACAATGAACATTAGCAATAGTTTAACGTGTATCTATTAGTTGAAACCACTACCAGACTTTTTCTTCAAATGATAAAATAAATAATAAAAATAATTTAACATCAACACACTACTGAAGTCTGAGTTTGAACAAAGACAACTCTACATAGAGTTGAGTTGGAACTTGGAAATTCATATTATCAAAAATCAAATCACTGCAACACCTTTTCTAGCAACTTCCACTATTTAGATGGTGGAATTGTCATTTGTTCTAACTAATGTTGTTTGAATTGAAGATTTGTTAACAGTCCATGATTCAAATTGGAACCCATCTTGCATTGTTTTGTGAATTTTGCATTCAAGGTTAGAAATAGTTTGATGGAATCCAAGTAGTTCACCACATTTGGGTTATGAGGAAACTGGCCCAAATCAATCGTAATTGCATCCTCCATCTTCTTTTTGAAATCATTATTTCCAATGAATCACTCATTTGTGTCAAAACCCTCTGGCAAACTAAGCTTTGTGAAGTTCCTTACCTTTTCATCCACCTTCTTCATCTTGTCTGCAACCAAATGCAAACATTCTTTTGTTTCACACATTCTCAAACACTTTTCAATTATAGATGACAACATCATTGATGTAGCAAGCCCATTAGTAATCCCTTTTGATTTCAAAACATTTTCATTGCCTTTGTAGACTATTTGTTGAATTTAATTTGTAGATTTCTCTAATGCCAACACATTTTTGTTGTCCACTAAATATTTGTTGAGCTTCTTATGATTTTGTCTGATAGCATCAATCAATTGAAACATGTCACACAAATGATCAATCCTCTGCATTATTTCATCCCAAATCTTTTGTTTCATATGGCTCATTGTCTCTCTACAAAATGAAAATAACTTATTTTGAAAAGTCTCAATTTCATTTTTTCTTCCATCAGCTCAGCCTCCAATCTTTCATTTATTTTTCTCTCCTTCTCCAATTTTTGTTCCCATTGTGCATTTCCATTTGCAATGCTTAGTCTTAGTTTTTCTGAAGTGGATTTTTCCTCATCATATTTCTTGTTGCTCTCATCTATCCTTTGCTTTAGTTCATTCACTACAGTCTCATTCTTCTTATTATCTTTGCTTGTTGATGTAGAGGCAAATTTTTTTATTCTTTTTTCTAATTCATTCCTCTTATTATTTGTTGCTTTTGTCTTTGCTTTCTCATTTGCTAGGTCTTCCTATAACTTTTCAATTTGAGTCTGCAACCTTTTTTTCTCTCTATCTTGCTTTAGCAATGATGTACAGTACACCAATTCATTGTTCTTCTTTGATACATTAATTTTGTCAATATTTCTGAGTCCAGAAAAATCCAATTGAATATTGTTCATCTGAAATTCAGATTGAGCCATCTAATTTTTTTGTTTGTTTTGAACTATGGGAACAAGAAATGTGCACTCCATGATTTATTTATTTGTGTCAAATGTAGGTAATACCATGGTTGTTGTAGGCTATGAAGTTACAATAAATGCACTCTCCATCAATTGCTTCTTTTCTTTTTTATTCATGTCTGATTTCTTTTTAAAATCTTCAATGTAATCAAAACCTAGGGACAGAGGAACAATGGAATGCTTGAATGGAGAAGGAATAGGAGTACTTGCAGTTGTTAATGATGTTGTAGGCAAACTAACTGGAATTGGGGGGGTGCCTGGAAATAACTCCTTTGTGGTGGATATACTAGTAGTGTGACTTGGACTTGTCAAAATCCTTTGCCTCTTTTGTATGCCTTGATCACATGGTCTTTCTGTGGTACATTTTATTATTGTCCTCTTGTGTGTAGTTTGTTGTTGTAGCACATGTTGACCACTACTAGTACTACTACCCATACCATCACCACCAGAGGCAGTTCCAGTTACACTAAGCTCTCCACCATGGGCATGTCCTAGTTGTGATTGTGTCTAACCATGAGGATGAGGAATTGAAGCTCTAACAAATTGACTTGTATGCCCTAGGTCTACTTTTTCACCTCCAATCCCAAGGATAGAAAAATCACTTGCTTTTATATACTCTACATTTGTCATTGTCCAAGGGCCTTGTCTTTGGGATCCCAAAGGACCACCTTCATAACCCATTTTTTCATCTATGGTTGCTCCAATATATATGCTTCTTTTGTGGCCTCACTTAAACCAAGTGTGAAATTGACATGGCTTTCTTCTTCCCTATCATCATTAGATTCATGATCGCTTTCTTTATCTTCTTGTTCATCTAGATGCTCTATATTCAATTTTTTCTAAACTCGCTATCTTCTTTGTTATCTCCATACTTTGCAAGAGCTCTTCAATCACCTAGCTCCTTCCTCATAGACCAAAAGGCAGTAATTTTTTATCATGACCAATTTTTTTTTGTAACTTCCTTCTCTAGAGAACCTGACATTTTTACTCTACTAGATGGTTTAACACATTTTTGATAAAAATTGTTGTACCTCCTGATTTTCTTTTGATGCAATGCCATAATTTCTGCTAACAATTGTTCAAAATAAATACCATTCTCAGGAACACTTTTCTCCATTGCAGTTTTGACCTCATCCTAAGAATCCTTGTTTCTCAAGTTTTCAAGAAAGGGTTTACTTTCACGTTGAATTCTACTTGCAACATTCTTATTGACCACAATCAATTATTTAATGGTGTCACATGGATCATGTATGGCCAGTGATAGATAGCATCAAAATAAACAAAAATTAAAAGATTATGTGCCACACTAAATATTTTTCTATCAAATGTGATCCCTCCACATGAAAAAGGTAAAGCAGGAAATGAGGTCTTCTTTTGCTGACTAGTAAAGTGTAGTTCATTAGTACTCTACATTTTCCTTACATATTCCAAAGAAAAAACTATTTATGTCACATGTATTGGAATTTTTTATGGTTGTACTCTTGATGCATAAAATATTAGCACAATATATTCTTCCATTAAGTACCAATCAACCAATTGTATTTCTTTTCCTAGTTGAATGTAGTTTCTACATGACATAGGAAATCTAGGCATTGGAGTATTTTTAATTGCTTGATGCAATGGAGCCAAAAATTAGTCTACAAATTGACTATAATTCCTTCGAGAATCATGCATCCTTACAACAGTGGTCCATTCATATTCTAGAGCCATTTTCTTTTCCTTGGGATTATTATAGGGCTGAATCTGAAGGTTGTTGGTTTGAAACATTCCTCTAAATTTGAATAGAAAAAGATAGCACAAGTAGGTTGTGAACCTAAATTTCTTAGTGGAACCTCCTCTAATCATTAAAAATTGTTTATGCATCGATTCTACAATGTGCTCAATAAAATTATATTTTACATGTGGAACACCATAATGGATATTATACACCATTTCAAGGAGGCATGCACCCACTTCCTAATTGCTATCCAGTCCGAGGAAAAATGCTAGCATGGAAATAGTATCATGAGCCCATGGTCTAAAAATATCCAAATCATAAGGAGACTTATGATCACCTTTCAATTTGTTTCTATCCTGAACTATTCTATTTAAGAAAGAATTTTTCTCCATTTCATCCACTACTTGATAACCACTAGCAAGCTTTTCTAGGTCAATGTGGACATTTTCAATTCCAAATTCTTTGGTTGTAAACCCCAACACTTTTCCGAGTTCTGCATTAATGTATAAAAATTCTTCTTTGCTATCTTTATTAAAAATTTCTCTTTTGTTATCATCATAATTTTAGGTATAGACGATGATAAATTTTGGGCAAGGGAAAACCTCATGTAACATCATACGCCCTAATCCAGTAACTCACGGTGCACTAATACTATGAAATTACATTTGCTTTGAGGCCTTATTTTGAGATGAAAATATAAGTTCTGAGGTATGCCTACCATAGGTTTCAGGATCATAAATATCATGGTATTCATTAGTGAAACCTGGGGTTTTAAGCAATTTTGCATAATGTATATTTTTATCCGACATTGCTCTAGTGGTACTACTAGTAGAAATGCTTATATAATGTGAAACTGTGAATTCCCTATTAGTCCTCCTCAATTTTTCTTAATTCTTAAGTTTCTTAGCCCTAAAACCAAACTTCAAAGTTTGACAAAATAAGATATTAAGAAACATCAAATGATGAAACATAGTTGCAAGAATTCTTTCACTTACTCGTATTTTGATTCTTGAAAAGGTTAATGCTGACAGTCATGGAAACTAGCCATTGGATTACTGGAATGGCTTTGTTGGAAGTGAAACTATGGAACCCAGAATAGGGTGGTGCACTGCAATGAGAAAACTAAAGACTGAAATCTCCCCGTGTGTTGACCCTCTCACTTAAAAATAAAATCACTTAGCAGTATACATTGAAAGTGTTTTTCTTTTCAAACATTAAAGTGAATGAAACTGAAACATCTATGTGTTTCTTCTAGACTACATAATTAGTACATAGCTATTGTTGACAACATTTAAAACAAGCCATTTAGTCCTGCATTGACAACAAATTCTAAAGAATCTAAATTGTTGATCTTTGTAAATCTAATGGTTATAGGGTGATTCTGGGGGTTTAAGTTCATAACCCTAGCGCTCTGTGCATTTCATTCCAGAATGCAACTAAATCCATACATCAAATGTTCATCGAATGGTTGAGTACTTTATGATATAAATAGTAAACATGTGTTTTAAATTTTTTTAACATTTAATGCATTAGAATTGACATCAACACCTTTATAAATGAATTACAATGTCACATTAATATCACAATAACAATTAACATTGCAAAGGATTTAATAAAAGGAATTGCAATGTCACATTAATAGCACATTAACACTTAACATTGCAAATGACTTAATAAAAAAAATTACAATGTCACAGACTCACATTAATAACACAACCATTTTCATTACAACTGAATGACAATGTCACATTATTACATAGTACAAATACAAATGTAAGCACAAGCACCAAGCTTCTGCTAGACCATTGGTGAAAATGTAAATGTAATACATGTGTGTATGAAAATAAATGGGACTTGTTGGTTCAACCATGCACTCTAAAAATAAACACATGGGACTTCCCAGATCAACCATGGGGCGGCTGCATGAAGTTGGGTAGCAATTTTGTGGCCACGTTTTTAAAAAAAATTGAAAACTCATAGTGCGAGCACTTTATAACGCACTCACATTATTTCACATTAAAAGAAAAAGAAAAAGTGAAAGTTATTTTCCTTGGAATACCAACCCAAAGGCTTGGAGGGTATTCCCAATGACTAGAGATGTGTTTTTGCAAATTCTACAAGTTTTCACATAATTGGGTTCGTGATCACTGTCAGGATTGCATCTGGTTTAATATCGACAAAATCAAACACATGGGTAATGTTAGGTTCTCTCTTAGCTATCCAACGATGTAATTTTTTTCACTTTTTGACAATGTTAAGCCTTTCATCCATAATTTCTTTTGTTTGCATGTCTCTTTTTTGCCAAAAAGTAGTGTTTGGTGTTTTTTTTGTTATAAATTATCCATTCATCAAAATTTCAAATAAATTACATTTTTAGAAACTAGACTCTATTCTACAAATATTTTTTTTTTTAAATAAATAAAATCAATTACTTTCCAAAATTTGTAGGGGAGCCCTGGCCAAAATTCTACTTTTTAGGAAGTGCCCACTTAGAAAATTAGTAAAAAAATCAAATATTCATTAAAAAATTATTAGAAAAATCGTGCATCAACTAGATACTATTAGCTAACTTCTGACCATAGCGATTTTAAAAATACTAAAAAAAATTTCACCGTGCTAGGGTCGTACAAGAGTTGCTATGTTATGTTTTTCTAACCAAAACGACACCAATTTGTGTACGTCCCTCTTTTGAACCCCTTAATCTCAACCATTTTCAAAATAAATTAGTAGTTTAGAAAGTATACTTGGAGCACTTTGATCCTTGTTATTGTTTCATCTCAAAAAAATTAGTGTAACTATCCTCAATTTCATGTCCAAGGTCAGTATTTCCTAATTTAAAAAAAAAAAAAAGTGGCCACTTAAGCCCCCTTTTTGGGAACAATCTTGGTGCACTTACCCCATGCACTCTGAAAATAAATGCATGGGGAAAGGGGGCCTAATCAAACGGGGGAATTTGGAGCTCTTAAGATACAAAATGTACTTATACCCTTTGAAAATCAAAGTCATGCAGAATATGAGGGGTTGTAAAAATACTCTCATCTTCTACTTACAGCTTCCATGCACTGGGAGAGCATTTATCTCCATCAGAGCTCCTCATCCTGGCTCAAAACTTGTCTAAGAAGTTAGGTAAACCAAATCAACTTCTTTCCAATTCCACCCATGCTAAACTTGAAGGAAATTTCTCTTTTACTCTGTAACTATGTAACTACAAGAATGAGAATTTAGAGTATTCTCAATAATACCACATCATCTTCTCCCTAAATCTTTATTAACCCTACAAAATGAAAACAGGTATGTGCAGGATCATGATGGGCCAAAAAGTGGCAATATGATGGGTATGGGGTTGATGACTATTTTTTTACCCAAAATTGATGAAATGAAAAGGGTTTTTAAAGGATATTCTCAGCTTTCCACTTATGTAAATTATGTTTTACTTTGAATTTAATAAGTAATTATTATTCATTTTCTATTCAAATTATGACTAAACTCCTGATTGATAGGTTGATTGAAACAATCTATAGCTTTCAAATGGTATCACATTTTTTGAATCCAAAACATGCATCACATTCTATGCTTCACATACTATAGGATTAAAAAAAGAAAAATTGAATTTCATGAAGTTTTGACCAAGTTAAGGTGGTCAAAAATATGAGTTATTATATTTTTTTAAAAGTTGTAGTAAGAAAATCATAATTAATTATTTACTTGGAAAAAAATTACAAAAAAATATGTGTCACATTGGGGCATGAGTCCTCTACTTATATATAAAATATTATATAAAAATATTATCATTTTATTGTGGTTAGGGTGGTCAGACAAACACCTACTTCTTATTTTTTCCTTGAAATTTAAGTGCCACTACATTGAAATTTCAAATTTTCACTAAATAGCTTCTTTTTTAAAAACCTAGTAGTTTAGAAACTAGATTCAATTTTCTATAGATTCTATTCTTACATATTTTTGAAATAGTATAGATAACTTATTCAAATTTTTATGTCAAGTTGCCTAACTCTGATTTTTTTGAATTTTGTTCCACTTAAGGGCCTGTTTTTTCCATGATGATCTTGCACATACCCAAACCCTTATGACAATTAAAACATTGCACTCAATAGTATAGCCTTTAGCCTTTAATGAATGATTTTAGTTGTGCTCACTATCCTTATTTATGGGAAACCATTGTTGCCAATAGTTCCACTACCAGCCTGGTCCCTGTGTACATCTCACACATGTCACGTGTGAGGTTGGGTATAGTGATAATCACGATTCACCCAAACCAAAAAACCAACTGAATTGATTTGTGTACTTAACTTAAGCCATACATTTAATTAAATGTTTAATTTTATTGATGTCTAGATTATGACAGCCTCTCTGCATGCAAAATGTACCTCAAGCTGACAAGTTGTCAATTGTATTACTTTATATTTTACTTTTAAATCTACATGCAATTATTTCATAAATAGATAAACCCTAACAAGAGTGACAACTTAATGTTTTTTTTTTTTTATAATGGTTTTTGTCAAGTTGATGGCAACTTTCTTTTTTCATTTGTATTGCTTTATGTTTTACTTTTAAATCTAGATGCAATTATTTCATAAATAGATAATACTTAATTTCTTAAAGGAAAAAAAATTGATTTGAATAGATTCATAGACACTAAACTCAAAAAATAACTCTTTACTGTAAATTTATAACAAAGATTAACACAACCATTTATTTTATTACAACTGAATTACAATGTCACATTATTACATATCTTTTTAAAGATGAGTAGCTGTAGAGCAAGCAAGCTCCTATTTTGTATAAATAGCATATGCCACTTTACATAGACTCAATATATTCCAAGTTGTTGCTCATGACAATGGATTACAAATTTATTCCAATTTCCAATGTTCTACTAGTGACAACATAATACAAATGTGACACTAAAAATAAATGCATGATTCCAAAGCTTTTTCTAGTGAGAATGTAATAAAAAAGTAGCACTGAAAATAAATGCAAGGAACTTTCTTGGAGAACCATGCCAAGGAAATGGGAGTTGTGAAGATACAAAATGTGCTTATCCCCTTTGAGAACCAGAGTCATGCACAAAGATGAGGGGTAGTAAAATTGCTCCCATCTTCTACATGTAGCCTCCATGCATCGGGATAGCTGTTATGTCCATCAGAGCTCCTCTCATAGTTCAAAACCTATCTAAGAAGTTAGGTGAACTAAATCAACTTCTTTCCAATTCCACCCATTCTGAACTTGAAAGCGAAAGGAAATTGTTTTTTTACTCTGTAACTACATAACTGGAGGTAGGAGAATTTAGGGTATTCCCAATAATAACACATCATCTTCTTCCTAAATCCTTATTAACCCAAAAAAATGAAAACCCTTATGACACTATACTATCACTAACCCTATTTATGGGACACCAGTGCCACTACCAGCCTGATTCGCACAAACCCAAAAACCAACTTAATCGATTCGTGTAACTTAAGCCTTACATGTACAATTAAAATGTTTAATTTGATTAACATCTAGCTACATGCAAACTGTACCTCAAGTTGACAAGCTATCAAAATTTTTAGACTCCAGTGCCACTCAAACGATATGAAATTATTACAAATCTTGTTTCATTAAAGTTATGAGTTGTCCAATCAATCGCTTCATATGTTCAGATGGCATTAATCACCACGATCAGTACAACTATCACACTTTCTTCAAAAAGATTGAGAATTTCAATTAAATGAAATGTAATACACTGATTCATTGAAAAGAGACAAATGAGCCTTGATCTCACCACGTGTCTACATCTAATGGTTCTAGTGTTATTCTGGAGGTTTCAATTCACAAGTCTACTGCTTCAAAGATTTACTTCTGAAATGCAACTACAACCGTCCATCAAAAATTTATTGAATGGTCATGGTTAGATTGATTTTTCATTACATCCTTTGTTTAAAATGTTCTTAAGTTTTTAAGCCTCCTACGTTCTTCCTAGGTGGTCCCTCTTTTAAAACAAACTTTATGTGCATGCATATTTCTGCCACTTAAGTTCTTCTATCACTCATCACCAAAATCCAACCACGATGATGACTCTTGATCTTGCCACATGTTTGCATCTAACGGTTCTAGTGTTATTCTGGAGGTTTCAATTCAAAAGTCTATTGCTTCAGAGATTTACTTATAGAATGCAACTATAGCCATCCATCAAAAATTCATCGAATGGTCATGGTTAAATTGATTTTCCTTTACATCCTTTGTGTAAAACATTCTCAAGTTTTTAAGCTTTGGTCATGCGTTCTTCCTAGGCATTCCCTCTTTTAAAATAAATTTCATGTGCATGCATATTTATGACACTTAAGTTCTTCTATCGCTCATTGCCAAAATTCAACCATGATGATGACCCTTGATCTCACCAAGTGTTTGCATCTAACAGTTCTAGTGTTATTTTAGAGGTTTCAATTCACAAATCTAGTGCTTGAGAGATGAACTTTTGGAATGCAACTATAGTCGTCCATCGAAAATTCATCGAAAAATCATGGTCCATAATGTCACGTGGTCACTAAAACTTGGAACCTTAGAACCAAAGTCTTGAATTTTGAATTTTTTGAAACTTCCAACCCACCGACTAGAAAGATGACCAAGAAAGACTTGCAACTACAACCATCCATAAAAAAATCAACAAATGGTCATGGTTAGATTGATTTTCCTTTATATCCTTTGTGTAAAATGTTCTTAAGTTGTTAAAACTTGGTCCTACATTCTTCCTAGGCAGTCCCTCTTTTAAAACAAACTTTATGCACGTGCATATTTCTACCACTTAAGTTCTTTTATTTCTCATCGCAAAAATCCAACCCGTCGGGTTCATTACCATGATGATGACCCTTGATCTCACCACGTGTCTACATCTAATAGTTCTAGTGTTATTCTGGAGGTTTCAATTTGAAAGTCTAGTGCTTGAGAGATGTACTTCCAGAATGCAACTACATCCGTTCATCGAAAATTCATCAAACAATCGTGGTCCATAATGTCATGCGGTCGCTAGAACTTGGAACCTTAAAACCAAATTTTGAAGTTTCAAAGTTTTTGAAACTTTCAACCCACTAATTGGAAAGATGACCAAGAAAGACTTGCAACTAAGGTTAGGAAAAGCACCAAAACCTCAACTTTGGTGAATTAAGATAGAAAAGGTGGCAACGATAGTGCATTTATGAAGTGAAGATTGTGATAGATTGGAGTAAGTGGACATGACTGGAGGATCAATGGGTAATTAAGATTGATACATGCAGAGTTTGGAAAATTTTAATTTTCCAATGATTTTTTTTACTAGTTTGATATATTATGTTTAATTTTCCAATGTTTTTTCTTAATCATTTGAAAATAGATTTAATTCACCAATGAATTTTATTTTTTAGTTTGAAAAATAGTTTTAATCGCCAACAAAATTATTTTTTCTAGTTTAAAAACAAGTTTAATTCACCAATGGAAATATTTTATTGGTTTCTAAATAGTTTTAATGGCCAATGAAAATATTTTAGTGGTTTTAAAAAAATTGTATTTTTCCAGGATTTTCCATACACTTTTAGCGATTAGAAAAGATTCACCAATGGAGATTTTTTTTTCACAAAAAATGAAAAAAATTGCCACTAAAATTAATATTTTTATGGGGAAGTATAAAAGATTCACCAGGATTTTAAACCTTCCACTGGGGGGGTTTCTTAAATTTTTCCCTGGTGGAAATGGTTCCTACACTAAAATAAATAATAAGAATAAAATAAATAATATACCATAACATAGGTGTATATGGAAGAAACCCTTTTGGGAGAAAAACACCACACTATAAATAAACCTAATGTAATAATTGTAAATATAAGATGCATTAATATCCTATGTATTGTAGTGAAAATCAGTGATAATACAATTGTATTTAAAGAGGTGAGGACTGGTGTGATTGCATGGTTAATAAAAACAATTGAAAAAAACCGAATGGAAATGGAAATGTAATGAAACATCAATGTAATATTCACCAATATCCCCCCCCCCCCCTTATTACTTTTTTCCTAAAACCACAAAGTCACCTTGCCAAGGGACCCCCCCTTAAGGCTTACATAACAAAACTTGTTGATTATAATATATATATATACATCTTTGTGAAGATCTTCCTTGAAGAAAAAATACTAAATTAAGTGGAGCTCCATCAAGCTGTCTCATGAACCTTAGAAAGGTGTAGCCCCTAGTTGAATTCCCAAGTTCTTCCTCCCATGAACTCTTGGATCACAAATTCCCAAATTATTTGACAACAATCCATATTGAGGTTTCCAAACACATGGCTCCATCAAGTTATCTGATGACCCTCAAAATGGTATAATTCTTGTTCATAGCCTTGAGTGCTCACTAGAAAACCATCCATATTGATTTCTACACCAAACCCCTTACCTTTCTCCAAAAAATAACCTTCACAATATATATATTCTTCAAATATGCCAGCAACAACAAGGAAAAGTAAAAAACTAAAGCCAAAAATGCTTCTCATGCAAAGCATCATCTCAAAGTGAGAAGCTTGTTGAGGAAGGAAACTAAGAGGGGAAGGTGAATTAGTTGTAGCAAATTTTTCCTTTACAACAATCACCAGTGATTAATTCCATTACCATCCACACAAAAATTATTCTACTAATATGGTTAATCAGTAAGTGCAACTATAGAAGCTGAAAGAACTAATAACAATAGACACACAACAACACCATATTTATGTCAAAAACCAAATAAGGGAAAAACCATGGTGAGGACTATCTCACAATATAGAGAATATTAAAATTGAATGCAAAGGCTCACTACTAGAGAAGGCTCATTGCCAAAATAGGACTCACTGTCCAACAAGGTTAGCCACTCGGAGGGCTCACTACCACACAAATACAAAGAAGATAGAATATATTTGTTACAAAGAGAAGAAAATAACAATGCAACATAAATTTACACCACAATTCACTTACACACTTGAAAAAAAAACTTGAATGATAGAGTACACCTTTAGCTCAGTGCTTCCAAAAAACTAACAATTAGACTTCACACTAATCTGTGCAACTATACACTCTACTTCACATCTGTCTCACATCAATATCACATCTATTCCTTTGCAATTGCATATCTTTTCAACAATATCTCATGCTATATTTATACCATCTTCAACTTTGAAATATATCTAAAGTTGGCCACACGCACCATTTATAAATTCAAATTCAAATTAGGTCAATGTCAAAATATTATAAGGCAGAATTAGAATGAGAGTGGCCCAAACACATGCTTCAACACGCTTCCTCAAATGTCGAAGGTAGTGTTAAACATAAAGTTAGCAAAAATAGTGTAAAACACATATAATAGTTAAGTACACACATCCTTTTCACGATCCAATCTTCCCAAATAGAAAAATTATCTTCAACACGACCTCAACAACATATCCTGATGTAGTGTAGGAAAATGCATACCATTGCATTTTCACACTTGTTTGAGCGCTCCTTGCTTTGTTTATCCTTATTTATGTCTTAATTGGTCCTATTTTGCATCCACAAGCCTAATGAACTATATCTCTTTCTGGCTAATCCCAACAAACATCAAAGGATAAATGATAATTTAATGATTTTAGATGTGTGTCCCTAATTTTTGGTTTCGAGACTAAGATTACACCTAGGGATTCTTTTTCCCCCAAAGGTCTTGGGACCCTGATTTCAAGTGTGCCTTAAAGTGGCCCCTTTTTGGAGTTTGTGCCCCGAGTTTCATGCCTTGATACTAAGACACCACCTAGGGTGTCCTAGTCCCCCTTGAGGTATTTTTAGGATTTAATTTCAAATTCTAGAAATATTTAGTCTCCTTTAATTAATGATTTCATATTTCGGCTAGGTGTGGTGTAATTTCAGGATATTAAGATTGGATAAGTATAAATACAAGGTTCCTTCTCTCATATTTTCATAACAAGAAATCTAAGAATCCAAGCATTCAAGTATTCTAACATTCAAGAGATATTCATCAAGAATTTGGAGCCATCATCAAGATTCAAGCATCATATCAAAGATATTATTGCATCATGTGTGTTTTTGTGCTAACAATTGTGATGTAGGGAACCTATGATTCAAGCAAGTGTTTCATTCAAGATCAACATCCTTCAAGCAAGAGTCAAGAACCACATCCATTGTAGCTATTTCAAGCTTATTTGCAACACCTTATTACAAGGGTTTGGTGTGTTGTAACAATGCATGTTATTCATTCATAATTTCCCTTCATTATTCTATTTCATTTCATTGTTGAATTACCAATAAGGGGTTTGACCAAGGAAAATCCCCATTCCCTAACAATCAACAAGTTTTTTTCCTCTCTTGCATGTTTGTGATTGTAGATTTAGGTTGAATACTTGAAGATCATTTGAAGTGAAAAGTTACAAAGTTGCAAAGTTGCATTGCAAAGTTGTCATCTTCACAAAAACTCACCTACAAGCTAGATCCATAATCTTCAAAACTTGAGGTCAGAGAGGAAGGACGTGTAGACCTTAAGACTTAGGATCACATTTAGAGATTTTGGAAATTTAGATTGGGACTAAGATGGTAGCAAGGGTTTCTTAGTCAACCAAGTGGAATTTTTTAGAGATTCTTTTGAATCCTGTTATAACATCCAAAGATTTTGCATTTCCCCTAAAAAACAGTAGTGGAACTAATAAGATAGTAAGGGCATCTTAGTCCTCCATAACATATTTTGACAACTTCTTTGCATTTCCATAATCCTTGCCACATTTCTAGACTTCCCAAGTATACACGTCATAACTTCCTATTGCATTATTTCATCATTTTCATCCTTCATTTAGCTTGCATTACTAGGTTTTGTAAGTTGAATGTTAAATTGTCTTTTCCAATATTTTTCCTGGTGGTGAACCCCTCAAAGATTAGGTCTTACTTATTGAGAATTGACTCACCTTTTGGGGTTGATAGTCAATCCAATTAGGGTTCCTAGGACATTATTGAATGACCATTGGAGAATAGTGGTGTTCTATGACCTAGGTTATAAAGAATCCACAATTTTCTTACAATTCATTTTGGTGAACCCAACATTTTAGAGCATTCATTTTCTAAACTGTAGTTCATTAAAGTCCTAGATCTAGGTTACATTCATTCTTACATTGCATCTTGCATTAGTGAAAGTACATCTAGGGTTTCTCACATTTGCATTAGTGGAAGTGCATATATAGGTTGCATTTTTGCTTTCTTGCATCATCTTATCTCATTGAAAAGCTAAAAAGTGCATTATCAATAATCCTAATTGCATTTAGGAACATTTTTATTGCATCCAAAATATATAAAAATTTCATTCAATTTCTTTTCATTAGTTACTTTTTCTTGCATTCATTGGCACCCTTTCATGTTTCTAAACATCAATTCCCTAAATAGGCAACCTGTGAACACTATTAACAATCTACATTCTGCTATTTTTCTGACAAAAGCCTCTGCTAGGATTAAAACACCCTTCTTAGCATCTTAGCACCTCTCAATTTTTTTGGCTCAAAATCTTGTCTCTGTTGTTTTCTTTCTATTTCACTTTCTAGAACTTGAAAATTTCACCACTAGGACTAAAACGCCCTTATTGGTGCCTTAATCCCTATTGACTTTGACTTTGTAGTTTTTAGGACTTGAACTTGCTTTTTCGTGCTTATGTTGCTTGCTTTCAGTTCTCTATTACAGTTTGTAGAGTTTTTTTTATTCCAATTTCTTTCATTTCAAGTGTATTTGTGCAATCTTGCATCATGGATATGTGCTTTGGAAAGCTTGGAATGTCCTTGAAATCTTTGGTAGATGTGTCAATTTTTGCTTTCGGACATTAACCCTAACGACATTGAACTCACTTATGCTCCTTCAAATGCTAATGCATGTCCTCATAATTTTGACATCAATGGAGAATATTATGACAACATGAATATATTCCTAAATGATTGTCTCAACAACCTTGAAGTGAATGCATCCTTCTATCCATTTTTGAAACAAACAAATCCCCTAATGATACCACCTCTTGAGATATTTGGTTACTTACATTTCAAAACTGAAACAAAAGTTGAACATAAGTTCCCTACAATAGGTGAACCTATTTTCTCTAAACAAGGAAACACTCAACCATTTTATGATAACAAACTAAAAAAAACTCCAATAAATCTAGAAGAAATATATGGAAAAGGATTCACAATCTTGAATAAACAGGGATGCAATACAACAAGTGAACATAACATTCATCAAGTCCTAGAGAAAATACCAATTATTGAAAACACAAAGGGATTAGGATATCAAGATCCCTAGGAAGCTCGTAACATAAGACCTCCTAGAGAATACCTATGACTTCATTGTGATGTTATGGTAATATTAGATTCTCCTCTCGATATCAATGTCCTTCTTCTTAAAGAATAACCAATAACTCATAACAATGACAAGGGTAATAGGTGTTGGATCTCAGTTGAGTTTACAGTTTGTCCTTGATGACAAAATCTCTTTCAGTTTGTTCTCATTGATGATCTGTTTCAGAATGGTTCTCCTTGCATATCACTGACTTTGGTTGTTTCTCTTTCGGGCTTACTCATATCGGTGTGAAAATAGCATGGTCTCCCCGATCCACTTTGAAATGTCTAAATTTCCTATCGACAAGACATTTTAGATGTCATGTTGATTGAATTTAACATTCTGGCAGCTGTCGGCAAGACCTCTTTTTTTTTTGTTATGGCGACAGCATAAAGGTCTTTCGGCATAAGCTTTTTCCATCGGTATGTGGTCACAGCGAAATTACCTTGTCTCACCAATCAGAGGTTGAATGGGAACATTTCGGCAAGTGCTAGGCAGTTTCGAAATAGGTCTCGGTGAAGTGGTTTTGTCTTTCCGACATCACATCTAGGATTCACTTTGGCTAGACTTTTTGCTTTTAGCGTGAAGTCATAATGGGTGTGCAATGTCACACCGACCACCGTTGGAGAATTGCATATCGGTAGAACTTTCTAGAAGTCTCGGCGAATAGATTGCTCATCGGTGAGAGATGTTCTCTTTAGAATAGGTCTTCCCGAGAGCGATTTGTCACGGCGACAATGTGTATCAATTGTCTTTCGGTGAAACATTATGAAGTCTACAAAAGGTCTCCCTAAAAGTTGTAGGTTATAGCGACTCATAAGAATTGAAAAGTCTTTTCGGTGAGACTCTTTCATCGATGTGAGATTAATTTTGTCTTGGCGAAGGTGAATGAAAGGCTTTCAGAGAAAGGTTGGTAAAGTCTTAGCAACTCAGAGTGGCTAAAGTCTTTCAATGAAACTTAATGTATTCTATGAAATGTCTTCCCAAAAGTTGAAGGTTACAGCAACTCTCAAGAGTTAAAAGGGCTTTCGGTGTGACTTAGTGTGCTCTACGAGAGGTCTCCCTGAGAGCGATAAGTCACAGCGACAGTGTTGAAACAAAAGAAAGGATTTTGGTGAGAAAGACTCTTGATGTCTCAGCGAATGAATAATACTCTAAGGAAGCCTATCGATGAGACATGATGTATTCGCCATGTGTTCTTCCCAACTCTAATGGGTCTTGGCGAAAGTGACAAATATAAGATTTTCTGGCGACGTTATTGTTGCCTTCGGCATAACGTGTCATCGATGGAAATAATAAAGGAATAGGGAAAACTTGTTGAGGTTATTCTTTTAGCCTAGTATCAAACTTGCCTGGCCACCAGCTTGGGTGTTTACATTTATGTTATTGCTGACTGTAACGGTTTTTACAGTGGTGTTTTGGAAGGTTTATTTGATGTATTTCTGGCTGGAAGCTCGATAGTGGTTGATGGAGCCATGGGAGTTACAGATTTGTCTAATATTTTTATTTATGTGTTTCATGCTACACATACTGGTTTATAATCACCATTTTACTGTTACTAGTATGACAAATGATGCCCTGACTGAGTATTGTCTTTCATGCATTAGAGGTTATGATTTTCTGTGGTGGGCAGTTGTGATTTTTAGGTAGTGAAATGAACTCATACATTACAGATTTGTTGTGAATGACTCTTAGCTAGGTTGATTGTTCTATCGTTACTTCTAAAGACAGTTACATTTCTGGAAGATGTATAAATTGAAGCAGAAAACTCTTTTTTGGAGTTGTTGTGGTTGTTGTTGTAACTCTGAGATTATCATTCTTTGGCTGTATGAAAATATATGGATAAAACTCTGCAATAAAGTCTGAATAACAAGATACAGAGATTGTAAATTTCTTCTCTATGAAGTATTTTAGGGATTCAATTATTGAATCTTTAAGGTATTATGTAGATGAGAAAATAGACAAATATGTGCTTAACTGAAAACAGAGAGATCCTCTGATATTATGAGTGTAATTCTGAAATCTGAGTAAGGGGTTGGTACTCCTTGAGATTGGTATCTCTAAATGAGGGGCTGGTGCTCCTTGAGTGGGTGCTCAAAAAATTAGCCTATAAGGCATTGTGAACAGTTGTTTAAAAGATTAAGCCTGGAAGGCATTTAGGGAGTGGTTTTTATACCCCAGGAGGGTTTTCCACTCGTTTGTTTTTTTGTGTGCTCCCTGCTTTACAATGTTGTTTTTTTTGTTCACTATTGGGAGTATTACTTTTCTCAATTTTGTTTATGAATGATTACATTAAACTCATGAATGTTTTAATCAGAGTAATATTGAGATCAAATCTGAGCTATGTTTTTGAATTTTTCAAAAATTGGTCAAATCTGTTAAGACACTGATTCACCCCCACCCTCTCAATGTCATTTTAACTCCAACAATAGGTTCACCTTAGATCCTTATGCTCCACATTCAATCCGAGAAGTTGGTGAATCTAGTAAACACAAAAGACCTTATAAATTACAAAAACTACAACCCCCTCATCTACCACTTGAAAGTGAAATAAAATTACAAATCCTTCTCAATCAAGGACTTATACTATTGCCACCAGAGAAAGATAGGATCATTCTATATCCTAAAGATGCAAAAGTTCCACATTTTCAATACCACATAACTCTTGGACATAGTACGGATGAGTGTCGTGCATTCAAGATCATATTGAGTAAATGTCACTTCGATAAAGACAATTGTTATCTAGTGATCAAATAACATCTCCTTCTCCCTTCTTGTCATGTAATAGTTGCAAAATACTCTATTCTCACTATTACATGATCTTTCCCATCACCTACCTCAGCTAATTTTTGTCTTGCACTTGGGTATGTGCACGATCATGATGGGCCAAAAAGTGGTGATATGATGGGTATGTAGCTGATGACTTTTTTTTACCCAAATTTGATGAAACAAAAAGGGTTTTTAAAGGAGATTCTCAGCTTTCCACCAATATAAATTGTTCTTTACTTTGAATTTAATAAATAATTATTTTTTCATTTTCTATTTGAATTATGACTAAAGTCCTGATTAATAGGTTGATTGAAAAACATCAATAGCTTTCAAATGGTATCACATTTTTTGAATTTGAAACATGTGTCACATTTTATGCTTTGAACATACTATAGGATTAAAAAAAAAAAAAATTAATTTCATGAAATTTTGACCAATTAAGTTAAGGTGGTTAGATATACTAGACATACTAGTTTTTATATTTTTTAAAATTTGTAATAAAATTTCATAATTAATTATTTACTTGGAAAAAAAATTACAAAAAAATATGCATCACATCGGGACATGAGTCCTCTACTTATATCTAAAATCTTATAAAAATTATTATCATTTTATTGTGGTTAGGGTAGACAGACAAACACCTACTTATTTTTTCCTGAAATTTAAGTACTATTGCATTGAAATTTCAAATTTTCACCAAATAGATTTAAAAATAAATAAACCTAGTAGTTTAGAAATTATATTCAATTTGCTACAAATTATATTCTTACATATTTTTGAAATAATATAGGTAACTTAAATTCAAATTTTTATGTCAAGTTTCCTATTGTGCATATAGCACACACACCTCATTCGGAATGAGGACCCTCTCTTTTCTTCACCTTTCCAGGTTGTTTTGTTGCCATCTTGTTTTGTGTGCCCCTAGTTTTGGTGTTCAAAGTGGTCAATGAGTCCCAGCAAAGTCATGCTGCGTTGACCATGCTTGTGCCCCCTCAAATTTTCTGAGTCCTAGGTCTTCGCGGGTCCCCTTCAAATGTTTTCCTTTGTCCTTTTCAACTAGCATCCTTGGGCCCTCTCAGGCCTACTCATCCAAGTCACCTCTGTCAGGATTATGTCATACCTTCATTGTTTCCAATGGATTTTCATTGACAAATTTTTGCCCACTGGGCTCCATAGTCTCCTTTCCCGTTAGTTTTCACCAAACTTCCAAACGGCTTTCCCTTGCCTACATTCTGGTTCTTGAAGCTTGAATTTCCCAACGACGTCCCTCATTCTGAGCTATTAAACATCCAACTCTTAGAGGATCTCCAATTCTTGGGTCCTAGCGCTCTCATGACCGATTTCAAACCCACCAACCTTTTTTCCGCCATATGAGCATTTAATAGGGGAATTTAATGCCAAAATTTCTATAAATAGGTCAGTTCGACCTATCATTTTTGAATGTCATTTTAGCATAAAGTGACTAGAACCAACCAGAATCACCTCCCCGCGCCATCTCTGAGCCTGATGAGTGTCCAGGACGATCCAACATGTTTGCAGGGCCTGATTCTTTGCTATTTTCTTTGGGTTATTGAGGTCATTTTTCCGCCCACACCCCATTTGATGTTTTCTTCAATTTACAATAAAATGAATGAACTTATATGGGTAAAACTTAGTGATTTAGATAGATAAAACCATGGCGCGCAAAACCCATGTGCTTGAATTCTGTGAAACCTCAAAAATGACCAACATCATGGCCCCAGAACTTGACCTTCCTGGTGTCATTCTTTGGGAAGAGCTTTCACGTCCTTCGAGTCTAAGCCCTATCATTTCCCTTAAAAATTTTAGCAAGTTTAACTCTAGTAAATGGCGTTTATGCCATCCAGGTTCTCTCTCTCAGGACTCCTTCCCTATGGTACTGTTCTTAACTCGCTGACCAACAATAGATTCCAGAACTCAACCTTCTGGAATTTGGGCCTTGCCTTAAATGCCTCGAGCATCTCACTCAAAAATCTTAAGGGATGGACTCTTTTTGGGTCCCGATAGTCGGGTCTCCATCAACAGAACTCTGCCAATGCTTCGCCATCTTGAATGACTATCTCTTCCCATCCACCTAATACCTGGCTCCCAACTTGGTGAGTGCCCCTTAAACATGCTTTAATAATCTTGGGGCCACATCCCTTTGGGTCTCAGCCACTAGGTGTCTATCATCATAACTCTATCCATGTTTCACCATCTTGAATGTCTATTTCTACCCAGCTTCCCAACCTTCAAATCCTAGCTTCCCAAATTCCAAACACCTCTCGGGTCCCAAATCGTGGACCTCCGTCCACAAGCCACCGTCGATGGCTTGTCATCTCCAAAATTCCTTCAGCCCCCATCCTCCTGGTCATCGGAGCCCGACCTCCATCTCATTGATGAGCTCTACAAAAATAAAATCATCAGGCCAAACTCCCTACTGGGTCCAACTTCCTGGGTTTCCTCTTTTGGACATCTATGCCACCTTCGTTGTTTCGAACGATGAACACCCAATAGGCCTCCGAATTCCCTAACCTGAAATGTAAAATGAAAATGAATTATGCTAGCGTCCTCTAGAGCCTCAAGTCCCGACCCTTGGGTCTCCGTCCCTGAAACTTTATCCTTCCATAGCCATTTCCCAAATAGTAGAACCAAATAGCCTTTAGTCAGAGGACTTCTGGCCCTTGGGGCCTGAGTTGCTTAAACTCCCTCCTCCAAAGTGATAATGGAAAATTGAAAGAGATGTTAGGGTGCTTGAATATGATTTATCTAATCTAACATCATTTTTCAGAGATTTGACTAATGTTTCCATGTTTTCCTGCTTAATTAGGCTTACCTTGTTTTGTATGCAGAATATTTGGAATCAGGTGGGGAACCCTCAGAAGCAGCCACCAAGAAGGACAAAGGAAAGAGAACAGCCAAAACATCTTACGAAAAAAATGACAAAGACCAAATGAAGCATAAGTTCCAAGGGGAACCCCTCAAGTCCAAGGTCACCTCAGCTTGGAGTGAAATCACTGGCACAAACATCAGGCACGTAGATATCAATGAGCTCACACAAAGATTCTGAATCAACCCTATAGGGGAGGCTACATTACTAGCCAAAAGTAGTGGAATAGCCAAAGCTGCTGGATTTCCTCCCACCCTCATTGCTCCTAAGATCTTCATGGCCTGTAGGGAGGTTTATTAGGAGAAAACCAAAACAATAGTAGACTATGATGGAAGAGTGTTAGCAGATATGTCTCACAAAGCAATAATGAGAACTTTTCATATTCCAACCTTTGGGGAGATGGAAGTGCCAACCATCAAGGATGGCAAGGATGTGTGGGACAAAAATCCCCTTAAATGCAAGAAACTCATTAATCAGTATTGGCTTAAGGAGAAGAGAGGCAGTGCAACAAAGGTGCCTCAAGAACAATATCATAGTGATTTCTATAAATAATACCATGACTTGGTAACAATGCTTAGCAAGGTCATGGTTCTTCCCACTGCTACCTACTTCTAGGAGTGGATGGTATATTTTGTGGAGGAGATTCTCCAAGTAAAGGTTAAGTGGTCGTAAATAATTAGTGATTGCTTCCGTGAGCAATTTATGGCAATAAAGAAAACCTTGTGCTTTTACATGACCTCTTATCTGGTGTACTCATTGGCCAAATGAAGATAGTATAAAGGTCTATTTATAGTGCCTAATGTGGAACTAGGAAGGGAATTGAAAGTTTATGAAAAATACCCTCAGCTGCAATTTAGGAATTTCAAGAGGGACTACTGCAAAGTCAATGATGCTTTCATAGTGTATACTATCAAGTTGCTCAGAGGATACTTTGAGAGGAGAATCTTCCATAGCGGAAGTTCCTTCCTTCGATGATTCACCTTCCTCTTCCTTTGTTTTGAAAATTCACATACATTCAAGCAAAAGGCTTCTCAAAAATGTCATACAGGCTACCCTGATATCCTAATGACCAGATTATATTGTTGGAGCTCTCTCGATAGTTGCAGCAGTCACATGCTCTTCTAAGTAACAAACATTTGGCAAGGGTCCCCTATCCTCTCTCTTTGGGCCAAGGATTATAGAAGCTCCACACTTCCCAATGCACAGACAACTCAAATAAAGAGCTTACAAAGTATCATTTGAAGAGTTACACTGCTAGGCAACACATGGATCCCTATGACAAGTTGCAAAAGATGCTTGGTGCTAGATATGCCCATGAACACAATGTTGAAGATTTCTATGCTAATTGCAAGAATGACAGGGGTATGTGCAAGATCATGATGGGCCAAAAAGTGGTGATATGAAGGGTATGTGTAGGGTATGTGGCTGAAGACTCTATTTTTACACAAAATTGATGAAATGAAAAGGGTTTTTAAAGGAGATTCTCATATTTCCACCAATATAAATTATGCTTTACTTTGAATTTAATAAATTATCATTATTCATTTTCTATTTGAATTATGACTAAAGTCTCGATTGATAGGTTGATTGAAAAACATCTATATCTTTCAAATGGTGTCACTTTTTTTGAATCTGAAACATGCATCACATTCTATGCTTCACATACTATCATATTAAAAAAAGAAAAAAACAATTTCATGAAGTTTTAACGAAGTTAAGGTGGTCAGACATATAAGTTTTTATATTTTTTAAAAGTTGTAATAAAAAATTCATAATTAATTATTTACTTGGAAAAAAATTACAAAAAAATATGCATCACATTAGGACATGATTCCTCTACCTATATCTAAAATCTTATAAAAATTATTATCATTTTATTGTGGTTAGGGTGGTCAGACAGACACCTACTTCTTATTTTTTCCCTAAAATTTAAGTACTACTACATTGAAATTTCAAATTTTCACCGATAGATTTAAAAAACCTAGTAGTTTAGAAACTACATTCAATTTGCTACAGATTCTATTCTCACATATTTTTGAAATAATATATATAACTTATTCAAATTTTTACATCAATTTTCTAACTCTGATTTTTTTGATTTTTTTCCCACTTAAGGGCCTATTTTTTCTATGATGATCCTGCACATACCCATAATGAAGTATGGATGAGACAATACATGCATATGACCACATACTTTGTGAAAAGATTCAACCTATTTCCCATACCATAAGAGGTGATGGACGATGAGAGCACCATTATGGACCCTCGATATAATGCAGTCGCTAACTTTCCGCTGCCAATAATAGATTGGGATGAGCAAGAGTTCGATGATCTTGAAATTTTGACAAAGCCAATAGAGGCTCAAACCAAGGAGTGGATTGATGGGTAGATCACCCAATTGAAGTAGCAAGGAATCCCTCTAACTTATAGTGAGTTAGAGGAGAAAATGAGGAGTGCCACCAAGAGTGGAGGTGAGGACACAGTCACTGACACTACTGCTACTCCATCAAGGCAGACCTCAACATCTCCTCCATCCACTAGGCTAAGGAAAAGGAAAGAAAATGTAGAGCAGTAGCCCAACACGAAGGTATATGCGAGAAAGGATGTGGAAGGGGAACCTTCCAAGAAACACAAGAAGTTGAGTAGCTTAATTGAGATGCCTACCATCATAGAAGATTCACTCCATGAGGGAGAAGAAGCAGAGGTTGAAACATCTAAATTTCCACTTAGGACCTCTAATGTTGTTGCTATTGTCATTTTGATCCCTTTTCCTACTTCTCAAGCAATGGTCACCTCTTCTCCCCCTACAGTGAACATATCATTGCACCTTGCCTCTTCCCCACCTATCACATAGATTGTAACCATCAATTCCTTGTCTGCCACTGTGTCTAATCTCTCTTCTTCTTCCATGTCCACAACAACATTGCTACCCCTCACAATAGTTATTGCCACAATGCCAACCCTCTCACTCCCTAATTCTTTGGCTAAGTATATGAAAACTATTCCCTTTGAACTTTTAGGTGCATTTCTAGATCCAAACCATTGAAAACAAGTTGCTTTGGCACAAGCCATTGAAAACAAGTTGCTTTGGCACAAGATGAAAACAAGTTGCTTTGGCACAAGCCATTGCTGGCCTACCTAAACCACCTCTTCTTGATCCCCCAAAAATGAATGCTATAATGCTGATATCAGAGGAATTGGAAAGACAATCACAAGTAGCCACCAAGAGCTTAGAAGAAGAGGTGGATGATCATATTGAGCACCCCGAATTTTAGCCTCTCACAATTGATAAATTGGTCTGAGACGATGAAGAATCAGGATCTACTAAGGCGAAGAGGATGAATGAACTAAATATATTATAGAGACCTTCGATCCATATTTGGAGGAGGAATTGGCCCAACATCTCAAGAATGTTGGAGAGGAGTTAGAAAGACCTCCGCTTGAGGAAGAGAAAGATACAAGTGATAAAATAGAGGAAGACATTGAACCTCCTACAGGGGAACAAAACAAAATTCCCAGAAATGATTAAGAAATTCCTTCTCCCGGTGAAAAGGAAAGGGAACAAATATAGGAAGAAAAAGCAAATGAAGAAGAAAACAAGCTCGAGAAGAAGGACAAAGTCAAGGAAAGTCCAAGAAAGGAGCTTCATAGTGAAGGGGAGCATTCTGAAGAATCTGAGCATGAGGGTAAAGAAGAGGAAAGGGTTCCTCAAAAAGAAGATAGTTCCCAAAAGTGCACACCCTCCAAGTCCCCAATCAAAAGTGTGATACTTATTCAGGACTCTAATGAAGAAGAAGATGCAAGAACAAAGTGAAAGGCTCTAGGAGATAAGGAAATAGAAATTAGAATAGATGAAGGGGAAGGTGATCACGAGTCACCCAAAGGGGAGTCCCAAATGCTTGAGTGGCTTGAAAAACAATTGGAGAAAAGGACCCCAGCCCCAAAGGACCCAAAATCAAGACTTGGGGCTATTTTAGCTCGAGTATAGGACAACTCACAAAAGGAGAAGAAACCAAAATTCAGGTCTAAGATGACCATGGATGCCTCGAGCTCAAGAACTATGCAGGTAGCCACACCCGTGGTGGATGAAGAGGGAATAAGCTATAACAAATCCACTATCAACTTGGGGATGGCTAATAGGGAGCACAAGATTGAACATCTTGAAGAATCAGTTGCTACAATGGTGCATCAAATGCACAAAGATAAGTCTTCTAACGAGGAAATGAAAGCTCAAATAGAGGACCTAGTTGGCTACATCCAACAATGGTTGACAATAGAGGAGATTCCTACAACATCCTCCACACCTTCCCAACTCCTGTCCAAAGAACATATTCATTGACAAGTTAGAAAAGAGGAAGAAGTGGGAAAAAACAATAGAAGATTGGTTCCAACAAGTTCTCTACACTAGAAATATGGGTCTAAATAATGTTGTTAGGATAGAAAATAAATTTCTAGAAGTGAAAAAGTTCCTTGAGGGAACAAGGAAATTTTTCACTAACTTTCCTGAGCAATATAGGGTAACCTACCCAAATATCGAAGCTATCTTGAAGATGCTAGAAAAGATATATGAAAAGGAGCTCTTCTTTGTGAAGAATGATCACTGGCTCGTAGATATGTGGAAGATCAGCTTCGATCACAAAAAAGAAATACTAGAACAAGTTCTCCCATGTGTATAACAAAACATCAATTGGGCAAAGGAAGTAAGGGCAACGTGTGAAGAGTATATCAAGTTATTGATGGATTATAATGTGTTGTCGTTGAGCTGGATGTTGAGAAGATCAAGCCACACTTTTTCCAAAAGATGGAGAAGGGAATGTTCGATGACTTCACCACTGTCTTCATGAGTTTTGTTGCCCGAGTTTTTTCCCAATAAGAGCAAGTTAGGGATAATACTGCCAAGTGTGACAACGATTGGGATACCCTCACGAATCAGTCCAAGAAATGGAATTTCCAAGTGATCCAAGCTGAGATTATAGAGTTTGACAAACTTTGGGTATTGATTAACAACTTCATGGAGTATTCCATTCATAAGAAGGCAGAGGGAGACCCTATTATTGATGAACATCTCACAGAGTAGCTGTAGCAAAGAGAAAATCACTAAAAGACAAGTTGCTACAGTACTACCACTAGAAGATGAAATAGGGAAGAAGACAAAATGTAATTTTAAATTATAAAATATTTGGCGGTAGGTGAAACCCTAGTGTAAAGTGAATCTTGGCCACACAATGTAATTAAATCTTGTACATTTATTTTACTTTTTGAACACTATAAATAAGGGGTCTCCTCTCATTTTCAAAGAGAGAGTTGAGTTGTTGTAACAACATGTTGCTGAAATTTTAATAGAAATTCATGCTTCTTGGTGGATTCTTGAGTTTCAAATGCATGCACATGATTCTTCTCTCATAGTTAGTTAATTTCAGTAGATTTATCTTGTTGTCTCTTCATGTTTCAGTTACTTTTAGGTGTTAATGGATGGTGTTCACTGATTATGAAGAATTTTGTTGTGTTGATGCCCTTCTAGTTCATGCTTTTTTTCTTTTTATTGTTGATAAACTACTTTGTAAAGCTAGTATGAACTTTATATGAATGTTTCCTTCAAATTTTGTCTCTTGTTCATGCTTAATGATGAATCAAAGATTGAAAATTTGCAGACCTTAGGAGATTGCACAAGTTCTATGAGACTGTACCAAGTTTTGGTTAAGAGGAATTTCATTTTGAGAAGGTTGTCCATTGTAGAGTACTCCATGATTGTTGTTCACTATTAGTTTCAGATCCAGGAACCTCTCTCCTTCCCTGCCCTTTTTCCTTTTTTTATAAATAACCTATGCTAAGGTTCATTGCACATTGTAAAGCCAACTTAAAGATAAAGTAGGAGTTCTAGATCATTGTCCTAAACCTACAACAACTTAACAACTGATTTCCCTATCTCAGGAACTACTCTTAAAGGTCCAATTCCCTTCCAACTTGTAATTCTTCCCTATGATTACCAACAAAATCACATAAGAACCACTAAGAGATCCAAGCAAGTCATGACCTAACACCCAAGAGACCTTGGGGTGATTTTTAACAACTTGTTGAAGAATTCATTTCAAGAGAGGCATTGCACTTAAGCATTGCATGTGTTGAGAAAGTGCATAAAACACCCATCGACATTGCCTAACTCTGATTTTTCTAAATTTTATCA
This sequence comes from Sequoia sempervirens, assembly GCA_007258455.2. NCBI lineage: Eukaryota > Viridiplantae > Streptophyta > Pinopsida > Cupressales > Cupressaceae > Sequoia > Sequoia sempervirens. The sequence continues at coordinate 623,434,153 of VDFB02058242.1, forward strand.
CCACTTAAGGGCCTATATTTTCCATGATCATCTTGCACATGCCCACATAGTGGGGGCAAGTAGTAGATAGCCTTGTCCTAGTAATGCATTTTTCATTGTCCTTTAGGCTCATTTTCTACCTTCCACTTATACAGGATGAGATTGGGAGGTGAATGACTTGTTTTAGTTTGACTCGCCTGTGCCTTACTAATCTTTTGCATTATTTCATTCATTGTCTTTTGTGTGATTGCATGTGCATATTGTGATCCCCCGTGATGTTTATTTTAGTGTTTTCCTCTCTATGTGCATTCCTCTATTTGTACCTTCATTCTTCTATATGTCATAAACTTTTATCTTTTCCTTTCATTTTCATTTTTTTCTTGTGTTTTCCTTTTGAGGATGATGCAAGGTGTTGAGAAACCCTATGTCTCTTCTATGTTGACCCAAAAGGTTTTTCTTTTCTTTTTTCACTGTCTTTGTCTCATTCTTCCAGTTCTATGTGTATTTGGGGAATGATGACAATTCTGAGCTCTCTAATATCATTGTGGCAAGAACATACTGACACTAAATCCATAGATGGACCTTATGTGTTTTTGGGGGGCAACCCTCTTTTTATTTTTCTTCCGTGTTTTTCTACTTTAAAGTAATTTCTCACAGCATGGTGTTTAGCAATTTCTTTATGGAAATTTCTTTAAAGTGGGTGCATGCATTGGCATTATTTTGGAATGATTTCATTTTCATTTTTTTTCACGTTCCTTGATGTGATTGCATTTCTTCTTGCAATGTGTCCTTTTTCTTGGTGGTTTCATTGGGTTTGACTTCCTTTGAGAGCATGATATTTCCTTTTCCTCTCTTGGAAACATTAAGTACAATGTTCCCCAAGATGAGACCCTTGCACTTGTCCTCTCTTAGAAACATTAAGTACAATGTTCCCCATGATGTGACCTTACACTTGTCCTCTCTTGTTAACATTAAGTACAATGTTCCCTAGGATGAGACCTTGTATTTATCCTCTTTCAAAGATGTTAAGCACAATGTCCTCTAAGATTAAGACCTCACATGAACTAAGTAAAATCCATTCAAACATCCCTCTTTCTTGCATGCATTTTTCCTTTTTTTACCTTATTAAAGTCATGGAGGTATGGCTTTGATATGGCCCCTGGGGCTCACCTAGTGAACAACTAGAGTCACTAGCACTTGTGAGCATGTTTTTTCTCTTTTGTCCTTATCATAGTCATGGGGGGATGAATTTGATATGTACCTCTTTAGGCTCACCTCGTGAACACGTAGCTTCACTAGTGATGCAGAGTGGTAGGGGAAGACAAAACTTTTAAGGGCTTCTCTCAAATACTCTTAAATAGACTCCTTAAAACACCATACATCTAATGAACAACTTAAGCACTATTTTGACTCCACACACCAAAATGCAATCAAGAGGCTTGAAAATTACTTAGAATCTTTTAACATGTCTAAAATAATCCAACAAACATGACTTCTTACTTGGGAACACTCTTCCACCTATCACTGCCATTTTAGGCCTTCTAACCCTTATAGCCCTATCTAATTAGGACAAAAATCATAAAATAATTTTTAGGACTGAAACCAAACCAAACTCACTGGTTTTTTACACTTACTTCCAATCTCCACAAGCCCTCAAAATCACAATTCTTGACTCCAACAAAAAAGGAAACAAATGGCCTATTTTCTAATGTTATAAGGAGGCCCAAAAGACACTTTTCAATACAAGAATGGTTACCTTGGCACACCCCAACACCCATAAGACAATTAAAACCTTCCTATACCTTCACAAAACACATATTAATAGTTCCCAAGTGCCACAAAACAAAATCTTTACAAATCTTGCACAAAATCAGATTTTTTGCAACAAATCTAGGCCTGTCACATTAAGATGCAAGGCCTAGGGCATCAATTTATTCCTAAGAAACTCCATCTCCTAGTTTGAAACATTTTTTATCTTTAATTATACTATAATTCCTTCCATTCCACCAAAAATCAGATTTTTCCTACAGTGGAATGGAGAGAAACTTGCATTTTATTGAACAAAACCTAGTTTAGGAGGGTTTCAGACCCACTTGTAGTAAAATGCAGATATCTCTCTTGATTCTAGATGAAAACGAGTCAAACCACCACCAAAAGGAAGATATCTCAATTCCCTATCAAACCATTATAGCCTTGTGTCTCTATATAATGTAATTTTTCTATACCACGTGAGTTAGCAGCAATTTTACATAGAAAATCAGGAAAACGGAGTTCTTTTTTTATTGAATTTTCTTCAAAACTTCTTCATCAAACTTTCCTTGACAAAAAGAGGAAAATTTCAACATCCAAACACTTATCCCTACGTACCTCAACTGAATTTCAAATTAGGAGGTCGTTGGGAAACTAATCAACCTCTAAATGACTCCTAATTGCCTAGTTAAGGCAAATTAGCACAACATCAAGAACCCGATTTACCAACTAAATAAAAAGATGGATAAAACAACTCCAAGAAAATAAAATCATCAAGGTCATTCCCCTCAATTACCTGGTTGTATCATGGCACCTTAATTCCTTATTTGGCCTAGATGCACCAAGTTTACATGGTGAGAAGTCCATTACAATCAACAAAACTCAACCCCAAACTTAAAACTCATGACAAATCATTGAAGATCATTGAAGATGGTCCTTAGGACCTTATTACATCACTCATAACTTGACAACCAAAACCAAAATGCAAAAAAAATCCTCAAGGAGGAATGAAGACCCCAAGGTTCCCTTGCACCAACTAGCCCTTGTGTGTGTGTGTTTTGTTTGCATAGTTGACAACATTTTCCACTTGTAAACCTCTCTTGGAAAAATAGCCTAGACCCAATCCATAGCGCATTGCACAGCTAGTCGAAGCTTTATCCACAACATTTTTCTTTTTATTTTTCCTTTTTCCTTTTTCTATCTTTGATGGTGTATGTTTGCTATCTGATTATGGCTTCATATATCATCCACAAGTGTGTTATGATGGAACATACAAATGTTTTTTGTTCCATCTCAAACCCTTGTGACATTTGAGTTTAGGGCTGATATCTGAGGGTTTAACATTCTATTTGTCATGAACGCTTGTAACATTCAATTTTTTTGTTGACTTCCTATTTCCCGTTTCTGGTCACTTTAAAACATCTTATGTCATTCACTGCCATCAAGTAACTAGTCCCTCATGCCTAGGTCCAAGTCTTTTAAATTTTATAAGGTTACGCAAAGAGCCTTTTTGGCCTTTAAATCCTTTGCATTTTTTGACTTAGGAGTCTTTGATCCCTTTCTATCGTATAATCATATAGGTTCCCATTCATTAAAACAACTTATGAGCACATGCCTAAAGGTTTTCACTTAAGTCCCATCAGCCATCTCACTTTATCGCTCATCGCTAATTCCTTCAGAAGTTTATGTTCCAAATTTGCAACAAGTGATGAGCGGTATTTCTTTGTTTTCTCTAATCATGAATAGCTTCTGGAGCTCTTTGTATAAATAAATGATGAGTGATTACCCTTGTATTGTTGAGGGATCACTTATCGCTAATGGCTTTTGAGCCTTGAGTATTGTAATAGCGATAAGCGATGTCCTTCGACCTTATGTTCTTATTTTTATCACTCATTGTAGATGTTCATGAAACATGATAAATTTAAATTAGTGATGAGCAATGTGATGGATGTTTCATGGATTGTGTATCATAGATTTTTTTAAGTGATAATTTTTCTATTAGCGATATGCGGGACACATTGTCACTATGTAGATCTCTCATCGCTAATTGCTTGCAAACTATATGAGGAGAATTAGCAATGAGCGATGGCCTAATATTTTTATATTTTATCACTCATCATGGATTCATTCCAAAGCTTAAATTCCAAAGTAGTGATGAGTGATGGATTTATTTGTTTAAAGTTCTTTCACTAATCTGAATAAATCTTTTCTACGATGTATTTTGTGTCATTGATTTTCCTATAGGTGTACATGTCCTAATTTGATCTCTTCACTGTATCTCCCATCGCTAATAGGATCCGAGGTGTGAAGTTTTAATTAGCGATGTGTGATGGAAAGATCAACGTGATCAAGGATGGGCCACACATCCAAGGGCTAATATTTCATCAAGGGGTTGCTTACATCGTTGATGAAGCTGATGAAGTTGATGAAGGACGACATGCATCAGTGATAGGTAATGGCTATTGCTAGAAAGGGAAACTTGGTAGAATCCTAAGGACATTGTATAAAGAAAAAGGAAAGTAGCGGGATGAATGGAGAACCATTGATGTGGTTTTAAAACAAGATGATCCAACAAACTAAATTTCATCGCGATAATACTCTCATCACTAATTGCACCTTAAAAATTAGGGGAGATCAAAGATGAGTGATGAAGTGTATGGGGAAATATTCTCTCTAAAACACCATTCTTATGTACTTTTCTCATATTAATGAAGGAGCATGGATTAGGCTAGAAATACATGCTAATTTTCAGATCTTATATGATTAATTAGGATTAAAGGAAAACATGGCAGCATTTGAGGTGGCATCGTTTTTTTCTAGGAAAAAGTTGCTAATGGCTGAAAAAAATGCTTATGACCGCCATAGGTGAAGTTTTAATTGTTTTAAGATCAACATCCTAGATTCAAAGCCAAGTTGTTAAGTTATCAACTCGCTCACACGAGTAGTTCTTGAATCAATAATTTTGCATGCTCTAAATTGTCTATTTAATGTTGATTGATCGAGCTCTGCATTTTCACCATCTTTCCAATCTACAATGAAGAAGTGTGAAGGTGTTAGTTTTTCCTAAGTTGAATATTGAGCATTCTTGTCCTAAGTGAGTTTTTTTTCAATTGGGTTCTCTATCATTCATATTCTAGTTTGGTTAGGAATTCCTTTGTTGGGTGGGTTCCATTTGTCTAGGTTTGTAGGTGTGTCTCCCTACAACTTTGTTTTAAATTGTTAATTTCTACTCATTCTAGAGATGGTGAAAATTGATGTTCCAATTCAACCCATTAGGAGGTCTAGCCGGCTTAATGTATTTGAGTGTCATGAGGGTATTTTTGTAACTGAGCAAGAAACCCAGGAATCACCTAAGGTTTCAAATGGTAAGAGGAGGTCTCGAGGTCACAAGAAGAAAGAAATTGTGCAAAGTAATACAACTTGAGAAACAAGACCATTCTGGGAGAAATGGTCAAGTTTAAAGGAAAGGAACTGAATCAACTAGTGAAGAAGGCTAGGAAAAAAGAAAAAATTCATAGGGCATGCCTAGGAAAACATAATTCTTCTATTGTGCTTTTTGATAGTCCTTCGGATGCTGAAGGTGACACTGACTCAAGATATGGCCAGTATCTTCTCTCTCTGGTTCCATATGGGAGTGGGAGCTTTCATGATGACATTGTGATGGCCCCTCCAATTTCATCATGGACAAGGATCATTCGGGCATTTTATGATGCCAACAACTCGGAATAGGGTCTCCTCCTTGTTTTTGTTTTTGATGACACCATGGTCTTTACATAGGAGGTATTTGTTTTAATATGTTTGTGGTTTTTCTTTTACTCTTCCATGCTGATGTGGAGGTCCTCTAGCTGATATGATAAGAAATAATTTTTGTTCAACATGGATGCGGTGATAGTGACTAATGGTATCCTACATGTGTTTTTTCTTTTGTCCTCCCCTATTCCCAAATGATTGCATAAAAATTTCCTAGGGAGTTTTCCAAGGAATCAGTTGAAATTAGGTTTTTGAAATGAAATGAAATGAAATTGTAACTCAAGTGGATGCTTGTGTCTCCCTTGTTTATAAATGGGATTTCATGGTTAAAGTTTGAGAGTTCAAAAATTTTGAGTCAAAGAAATGTCCAAATAAAAGCTATGTTGATGGAGCAAATAAAATGTAAATAGATAATGTAGTAAATATATTAGAAGCTAGACTAGGGCGTAAGCTATAATATATGATGGTCTTAAATATGGTTTTACAAAACAATATTAGTAATGAAAGAGAATATTAGTTCTAAAATATTGATCTCTAGTGTATTTTCTTGCAAATTTTGAAGTTGTTAATTATAATTTCATTTGTCTTACGTCATTTACACTGAATGAATGGGTTTGTTTGTGCTTCAACTCAACGAATTGATTAAATGTTGAAATGGGCCCATTAGTTTGTGGGAAAGGGATATAGGATTTTATAAGCAAGTAATGTTTTAAAACATAGAGAGTTGAATGTTACAAAGTACCATGTACTAATAGTCCATTAATCACCGATGTTCAAATATAGTTGTATTACTGAATGATTGCACAGTATGACTCCATTGTTCCCTTAGATAGGGCACTGGTCTTTCTATTAGTTTATCTTGAGGTTGACTTAGCTAGTAATGAATCTAGCCAAAAATTCAAAATGGAAATGAATTCATAATATACTCTAAATTGCACTGCCCCAACTTTTGGTATATAAACGCATTCCCTCAAACAAATAGCACTTTATCAGAGGTCTACCAAGCCTTAGATGATGTGGGTTTCTTGAGGAATGCATCTGTGTAAGGAAATGCTCTTGACTAAATTGAGATATTATGAGCATGCAAAGGATTACCCTCCTGGGTCTCACAGAGCCCAAAGAGAAGAAGTGAGGTACTAAATGCCTTACTTAAGTGTTGGCCAATCCTCAACCTTGTTGATGATTGAGTTATGGAAAATTCATAGGCAAGGATTGAGATTAAGTTTGGTTCTTAAAAAATAACCAACATGTTCCTTTATGCGTATGTTAGTCTGCCATAGTATCTTGATCTTGGGGTCTTGGCCACCCTCTTGATTATTTTCATCCTATCTTACTATAATTTGTACATTTGAACCCCTCTTGATTGTGTGGTTGGCTAATTTAGTGTGAGTTTGAAGCAAGTTCCTCCTCTCACTAAAGTGGGGGCTAAATTTAGTGTAGGAAAATGCATACCCTTGAATTTTCAACCTTGTTTGGGCCTTCCTTGCTTTGTTTATCCTTATTTATGTCTTAACTGGTCCTATTTTTCATCCACAATCCTAATGAACTATATCTTTTTCTAGCTAATCTTGACAAAAATCAAAGGATAAATAATAATTGAATGATTTTGGTTGTGTTCTTGATTTTTGGGTTGGGACTAAGATGCCACCTGGGGCATCTTTGTCCCCCAAAGGTCTTGGGACCCTGATTTCAAGTGTGCCTTTGTGGACAATAAAAAAGTAAACCTTCTACTTTTTTTTGTCTCGTTTGGGCCCTCATTGTTATGTTGGCTTAATTTTTCCTTGATTTAATGTTGTAATGTGTATAACACATTCACATTAGGTCTTGGGTCCTTGTGAACAAATAGGATTCAAGTGGTACCTTACCTAGGTGTTGTAGAGTGTTGAAACATACTTTCACACTTTTCTAAGGTCTTGTTAATAAAACAACCTCTTTTCATCATTCACCAAGCCTTTTCTTAAAATGTTGTAAAGTGTTGTGACACACTTTCACACTTTTCTAGGCTTGTTATTAATAATTGGGCTTTCTTATGCTTTAATTGGCCCCATTTTGCATTTGCATGCCTCATTTATGTGTATTTTTTAGAATAATCCTAACAAATATCATTTAAAGCTTTAAAATCCCAAAACCCACATTATATTCCTAAGGTGAGACTCATACGCCATTCTAGGAAAATGAGTCCCCTTAGGTGAGACCCATTCGCCTAGGGTGGCGAATGAGTCCCCTTTAACTCAAAATTTAAATTTAATTTCTGGCAATTTTTTATTCTCCAAGATCTAAAGTTGGCCTATGATATTGTAATTTTAGGAATTATTTCATAATTGAGTATAAATACAAGGTTTTTTCTCTCATTTCATCCTACCTAACCTAGCAAGTTTGAATTAGCATTCAAGTATTCATGCATATAGTTTACAAGAGCATTTGAGCATTCACAAGAGCATTCAAGGAATTTCAAGAGAAAATTATCAAGCATTCAAGAGCATTCTTCAAGTGTATTCCATCATGTCAAAGATTGTGTGCATCATGTTGTTTTAGAGCTAACAATTGTGGTGTAGGATTTGTAAGCATTGCATTCAAGATCCATCAACATCAAGTTAGATTTCAAGTCTGCATCCATTGGAGCCATTATTTACATGTTTACAACATCTTATTGCAAGGGTTTGGGCTAGGTTGTAGATTTACCAAGAGGTTAAGATTGGAAAATTGGTCAAAGAAAGTCAAAGTTGTCAAATTCCTAAGTGTAAGAGTTGTTGATGAACTCGAGCACCCAGGATCACCTACAAAACCAAGATAAGCCTTCCAAACAAGAGCAGCAAGAGATAAAATTTTGGAATATAGTGCAATAACAAAATGATGTTATTATCACACACTAAATGATATAATATGCCTCAACTCTCCCTTGAATTGACTAAGTTAATATGAACTCATCTGGACTAGATCTGGACTAGATAGGAGAGAGACATGAGTGCAAAATATATAGCAGAATATGGGAAAATAATTCCAAGAGGGGCAATAACTCTCAAATAACCAAATTAGGTGGGAGTTATGCCTACTTGGAAAATGCCAAACATGTGGCACAACCTACTCAGAAAGAGACAGAAGAGTAGTTTTGTGAGGTGGGATATAAGGCCAAAAGAGGGTGTGAAACTCAACCACCCAAGTGTGAGTGGGAGCAAGACATGTAATTGATGGATTACGCCACGTGTCCTCACATGAACCACATCTTCTATAACCTAAGGTATGCTTAATAATGTGTAGGAAAAATAATATTAAAAAACCTACACTAACACCCCCCCTTAAGCATAGCTTAGGTGGGTGAAATGATGAAATAATGCAAAGATACGTCTCGGCTACAAGGCCATGTTAGGTACCCATGTACATATGCAATGCAATCTCTCACAAATGGAGAAAAGGGGAAAACCTAGTGGGACAAAACTCCCCAAAAGAGAGATGAAATACAAAATAGAAATACTCTCAATGAAGAATGAGAAGGTAAAAACCCCATGTGAGGAAAAAGACCCCCCTATAAGAGAGAAGTAGAAGAGAGACAAGGTAGTCCCCCCCTCAATGTTGAGTCTCCTGAAAGAATGGTAGAAGCCTGACATTGAATGCTAAAGATTATCCAATCTCATCGAACAATGTTCCTCCCCTTAGGAAGAAACAAAACCATGGATGTATGCAGGATGTCAAGAATATGGATTATGTATGAAGTCTCTAAACTCTGCTCAGGTGTCTCCATGTTGATGTCGAAGATGTCACCATCAAATTAGGTGTTCTAGGCCACACTATAGAAGATGACAATCCAAAACCTAGTGGAGATGGATGCAGAACAAAATCTAAAGAAAAAAATATGTCTTCTAAAGACAAATGTGCCTCCTCCAACTATGGCTTAGAAGTATCCACAATCATGCCAAACTGTGATGAATGATCATGTGGAGAATGAACAAGAGGATCCAAAGGTTCCTCCACAACAACTGAAGAAGAGTCAACTTCATCAAAGAGGAGATGGATGCCATGAATAGTGTCTCCCAAGTCTAAAACATGAGACTCCACAAATAAACCCGCAATGTTTATCAAGTAGTCATCTGAAGTAGCTATATCTGAAAGACAATGTGTATCCCGTTGCATTGAATCACAAGAATCCATGTGTATACTTTAGAATTTTATCCTACTTTAACGTGCAAAATAACTAAGAAATGGAAGTGATAAAAGACTAAGGACACCTCAAGATTAGCCAAAAGAGTGATAAACAATAAGGAAAATGGACAAAACAAGACACAAACAATTTCACCTTCCTTGCTGTTGATGTCTCCTTGATTGGCCCTTGCTTGGGATGATTTGTGTGCTCCTTAGATGATGGCTTGAGTGACTAAATGCAAGATTAAATGTGCAAAATGATTAAAAGAGATGGCTAGATGATGGCAAAGGATTGAAAGTGAAAATTGGCAGCATGTAGTTATCAAATGGCTAAGTGTTGAAAATGCCCTTGAGGAGAGGGTATTTATAGGAGAATTTGTATTCTCTAAAGAATTCAATGGTCAAGATGCATCCAACAAGGTCAAGATGAAGGGCTATGGTGGGTTGAGAACCCACAAGCCCTCACATCTTGACATGTGGAGGGTGAAGTGGACAAGGGGATATGAGGTAAGTGAGGTGTCAAGAAGGTACATGAGGTGGAGGAAGGACATGCACCTTGGGGAGTGAGGAGATTTCCTCAAAAAGGGATTCCTTGTCCCCAAGTGGGAGTGAAAGGGACATTTGAGGAATTTTGGAATTCCTCAAAAATCTACATGGGAAAAGGAAAGTGGTTGGGGATATAAATGTGAATTAAAAATTCACATTCTTAGGAAAGTCTAAAAGATAAAAGGTGGGCTCCAAAAAGGTGGGACTTGGTCACATGTGGAGATTGTGACAAGTCCAAGGTTCTAGAAGCCTTGGAAGGATGGAATGTGAATTAAAAATTCACATATAAAGGAGGGGAATCTAGGATAGAATAAAAGGAATTAAAAATTCCTTGGGGAATGGGGAGAGTTGACCAAGGTACTGATTAAGATTAATTAATCAGAATTAGAAGATAATTAGGGGTTAATTAGGACTAAAAGCCAACTTGCAAAAGTTGGAGGATGTGACACATCCTAATCAAGGATTAGGCATGTGCACATCCTTAATGAAGAGATTAGGAAATGGATTAGGATTAGATGAAAATAACATGTGAGGAATTAAATAAATGTAATATTTATTTAATTTATTTGATGAAAAAGGATTAAGAAGGGTAAGGTATTTAATTATTAATTAAATACCTTAGGGATTTGGCAGAATTAAAGATATTAATTAAATAATAGTAATATTACTTAATTAACTCGGATAGGAGGATGTTTAGATGAAAAGTGATAAATTTGGATAAATTAAGTGTCCAAATTTGGATGTCTACACCATGAATGTAGCAACACAAGTATCTTCAGATGCAACAGTAAATGGAGGAGAAGGAATGAAAGGATCAAGAATTGGATCACATGTGAGAATACCCAAGTTCAAGTAGCCAAAGTTCTCCTCAAAATCAAAGCTCACACTAGGAGTGTGATCAACAGCCAAAGGATCAGAACCATCATTAGGTGCAAAGTATGAAAAGGTTTACAACTGAGATTCATGATCAACTATCCCAGTAGCAATTATCTCTCTGCTCTCCAAGTCTCTGATGATAACTGAATCAGGTGTGAATTCCACATTCTTCCTTGCTCCACCATGAGTGATCTGATAGATGGAAAGAAGATTATTTGTCAAGTGAGGTACACACAAAACATCATTGAAGGTGCCATCCCCAATATCAATAGAACCCTTCACAATTACACTCATGTAAGTGTTGTTGCCCATCAAAATAGGTGGCATAACACAAGGCTCAAAAGAAGAGAACATAAATTGTGAAGAAGCCATATGATGAGAGGCTCCATAATCTAGGAGCCATTTCCCTGATTCATGACTTGTAGAAGTACAAAGAGCTTTACCTTTATTTTTCTTAGAATCAGAAGCAAATCCTGTATGACCTTTATCCTTACTAGATCTTGACTATTTGGAATGTGAAGAAGAAGTAGACTCAGACATTCTAGAAGGTAGATCAATGTTGTTCTTCTTAAGAAGATGTTTCAGTTCATCAATATCATTCTTATAACAAGAATTTTCTTCATGTCCAGTTCTCTTGCAATATGAACAAGTAGACTTCTCCTTCTTAGATGATTCCTCCCTGGAAGAGGATTTGTGATGTGCTTGATCTATTTGTGAATTTTTCTTAGATTTCTTTTGTTTCTTGTCAGATTGTCCTGACTCTTTATGTCCCTTAGGCTGACTAGCAAACAAGGCCTGAGTCTGTGATGGATTTATGAGACCCATAGAAAGAATATTTTTTTGTTCATGCATTAACATCTCATAAAAAGATGTGAATGAAGGTATAGTATATGCAGATCCCATAGTCAGTCTATGAGTATGAAAGCTAGAAACAAAAGCTGCAAATTCAGGACCAAGTTTATTTAGTGTATTATAGATTAACTGAATGTCCTTTTTATCAATACCACAAGCTTTACATTGTGCTCTCGGATCATTTTCCTTAGTAATATAATCTTGGATGTTGCCAAAGTTCTTTGGATCAAGGCTCATCAGTTCATTTTCAATTTGATAGCCTTTGACTTCATCTGTTGTACCATACAAATGTTTTAAATTTTCCCAAGCATCATGTGAATTTGTAAAAGATTCAATCTGAAACATAAGATCAAGGGAAACAAAGCTACGAAGACATCCAAGAGCTTTTGTATGTTCAAGCATCCATTTTATCTTTTCCTTATCATCTTTAGGTTCAGCTACCTTGTTTTCAACATATGGAGTATACCCAAGTTGCATTAAGGAATTCCATACATGTTGATTCCATGTTGCATAATTATAAGGTGTTAGCAAAGGAACCTTAGAATGATCCATGTCTGAAAGAAAATTAGAGCACAAGTGAATAGATAAAAAACACACACTCACAAAGAGATACCCCCCCTTTTTCACTCAATCAAGAATCCCCCCCAAAAAAAAAATGATTTGGCACTTTATAAATCAGTGCGTTTACAATGCTGGAGTTGTTTTCCAAAGTTTTACAAATGTCTAAAATAGACCCAAATACTGAAAGTACAAAATAATATTAGATTAAGAACCTCAAAATAGCTCTAATTTGTAGTGCTCAGAAAAATATCAACTTTTGAAAAAAGAATCACCTCGATCTAAGGTCATATGTGAAAGTTATAGCCATTTGAAGTTTCAAAAATGAGAACTGTCCTTCAGATCTGCTGATAAAACTAATTTTCTAGAAAATACAGTTCACTTGAGAAAAAGTGTACCACACCACTACAAATCTTGAGAAATTCTACCCCAAATCAAAAAAAAAATGCTATGAAAAAAGAGCTTGTATGACTGAATTATGGCCCTCCAAAGATTGACTGCAAAATCAAAAATGCAATTGGAGAGGGGGTCTACTGAAATGTTCTGATTTAGTTTCTGCAAAATATGTAACCTGTATGTAGAAACTAGCAACGACCCAGATGGTTTTTTCTTGAAATCTCTCAAATTTGAGAAGGGGCTTGCAGATCTAACACTCTAATACCATGTAAGAGTTGATGAACTCAAGCACCTAGGATCACCTGTAAAACCAAGATAAGCCTTCCACACGAGAGCAACAAGAGATAAAATGCTGGAATATAGTGCAATAACAAAATGATGTTATTATCACACACTAAATGATACAATATGCCTCAACTCTCCCTTGAATTGACCGAGTTAATATGAACTCATCTGGACTAGATCTAGACTAGATAGGAGGGAGAGGTGAGTGCAAAATATATAGCAGAATATGGGAAAATAATTCCAAGAGGAGCAATAACTCTCAAATAACCAAATTAGGTTGGAGTTATGCCTACTTGGAAAATACCAAACATGTGGCATAACCTACTCAGAAAGAGACAGATGAGTAGTTTTGTGAGGTGGCATATAAGGCCAAAAGAGGGTGTGAAACTCAACCACCCAAGTGTGAGTGGGAGCAACACATGTAATCAATGGATTACACCACATTTACTCACATGAACCACATCTCCTATAACCTAAGGTATGCTTAATAATGTGTAGGAAAAATAATATTAAAAAATCTACAGTAACACTAAGAGAAGCTTGAAGAAAATCTATAGGTTGAATTCTGTAGTTTCAAACCCAGATCTGAATCAAGAGCAGAAAAGTAGACTGAGGGATACAATTTCCTATTTTGAATTTCTAGAGATCAAGAGGTGGACTAATTCACCACTTCTAGAGATTGAGTCCCACTTCCCAGGCCTAAACAGGAATTTAGTAGATCTAAGTACTCGTTTGTTTGAATCCTGTTTCGACACAATCTTCTCGAAACTGGACTAACTCACCCAAATTGGCGTATGAGTCCCAACCACAATCAACATTAGAATTTTTAGAATTACAGAGCTCCATTCCATCTCCAATGAGTTTCTAGGTGCACAATTTTTGTTTGGCTTTCTTATTTTATTTTATTAAATCCATTCAATTTATCTTTTTAGGTCTTTTTGCATATCACACTATGTTTTCAAACATCTTGTATTTTCCAAGTTTACACTTGGTGGTGAACCCATTTCTTGTCCCATTCATCCCCAAGGATATCTTATAGTCATATCTCTCCAATCCTTCATTGGTTTGAGATCTGTAAGGTATTCTTGAATGTGAATATCGTGAAATCAGATCCCTTCCCTTGTATTCCATTCTGTGGACAAGGAAATGCAACATCCATTTTCGGTGTCCACTTTTATGTGAACCCAACTTTTTAACATCATAATTTTGATTTGGAGGGCATTTACATCCTAGATTTAGCTTGCATTAACATAACATTGCATTTTGCATTAGTTAATTTGCTTTCCAGGGTTTCAAAATTTGCATTAGTGAAAAGTTCATTTAGCTTGCATTATTGCACTTCATCAATAAAATTCTTCTTTTGAATCTTATATTTCCATTAGAAAACATAAAAATCATAAAATTCATTTCAAAAATTCTAAGAAAATTCAAAAAAATCAGTACCAGGACTCATTCACCACCTTGGGCGAATCAGTCCCTTTGCACAGTCTGCACTACATTTTCTGTCATTTAATCTTCATTTTCTAAGTTTTTGTTTATTGTTCCTACATTTTTGTTTTGCTTTCCAAAATTTATGTTTCAAGCAATTTATTCTTGTTAGATTACATTGCAATTGAATTCACCCTTCATTTAGTATCCTTTGCATGAGTATTTTGGTGTCCTATTGCTAATACCATAGTGAGAAGAAGTTCTAGACTCATGTCATCTTGCAAATACACACTCATTGTGATCTTGGGTTAACTAGAGCTTCCACTCCTAGTATTGATACTAGTACACTAGGCATGGATAATGCCCTTAACAACTCTTTTCCTTCAAGTAGAATGCAAGTTGAACCATAGAATGATATATCCCACAAGAGAAAATAATTCAAATCCATGAGGACTTAGCAAACCTCCAACATCAAGTGGGTATGTGTAGGATCATGATGGGCCAAAAAGTGATGATATAATGGGTATGTGGCTGACGACTTTTTTAACCCAAAATTGATGAAACAAAAAGGGTTTTTAAAGGAGATTCTCATATTTCCACCAATATAAATTATGCTATACTTTGAATTTAATAAATTATTATTATTCATTTTCTATTTGAATTACGACTAAAGTTCTAATTAATAGGTTGATTGAAAAACATCTATAGCTTTCAAAGGGTATCACATTTTTTGAATCTAAAACATGTGTCGAACATTCCATGCTTCGAATACTATAGGATTAAAAAAAGAAAAAATGAATTTCATGAAGTTTTGACCAAGTTAAGGTGGTTAGACATACGATTTTTTATATTTTTTAAAATTTGTAATAAAAAAATCATAATAATTAATTATTTACTCTGAAAAAATTTACAAAAAAATATGCATCACATCCAGACATGAGTCCTCTACTTATATCTAGAACCTTATAAAAAATATTATCATTTTATTGTGGTTAGGGTGGTCAGATAGACACCCACTTCTTATTTTTTCCCTAAAATTTAAATACTACTACATTGAAATTTCAAATTTTCACCAAATAGATTTATATTTTTTAAAATAAACCTAGTAGTTTAGAAACTACATTCAATTTTCTATAGATTATAATCTTACATATTTTTTAAATAATATAGATAACTTATTCAAATTTTTATGTTATGTTTCCTAACTCTGATTTTTCTAAAAAAATTGCCACTTAAGGGCTTGTTTTTTCCATGATGATCTTGCACATACTCAAGTAATCCTTGAAAAAAATTCATCTACTACAATTCCTACCATAGAAAACATCCATTGCATTTTTGAAAGTGAACATGGCATTGACATTGTGAAAAACATAGTTGAGATATGTGCAAAACATCTTCCTTCAACCTCTAGTGCTCCTACACTAACAAACAATGTTGTAAACCAAGGAGGAACTCAAATTCCTCCTCCCTTAATGATAGCTTCAATACCTACCTATACTAGTCATCAAGTCACAACAACAATGCAACAAGTTAGTAATGTGATTCCTTCCTTAGGTATTCCTGCTAGTATCCCTAGTTCCTATGTGGCATCACATGTTCTATCTTCTACCACATTACCACCTATAAGCATTCCATTTACTTGTCCTACCAATACATACACTCCATCACCACTTTCACTTTCATCTCATACCACTTGTAATGATCCTCTCATAATGAAACTTTTCTAAACTATTTCATCCATGCAAAAGCAAATCTCTACCATAAAACAAAATCGGAATGGCCCACCCACATATTATGTCAGAAGTAGCCCATTGTCCTTGGAGATATTGTGAACACCGATGCTACAAGGTGTAGAGGTGCCTAGATTTGAGAAATATGGAGGGAAGTGAGATCCTTCTAACCATGTTAATGCCTACACCACCTTATGTAGTGAATTTGTCCTTGATGATAAACTCTTGGAAAACTCTTTCCTAGGTCCTTAAAAGAAACTTTCTTGGAATGGTTTTCTTCTTTACTGAAAAATTCAATTTTTTCATTCAATGAGCTTGTTGATGCATTTGTAAACCATTTCCAAGTGCATATGACTCCCAAGAAGACCTTGGACGATTTGATGAGATGCAAGAAAAATGAGGAAGAAAAGATAACTAATTTTATCTCACGCTATCAATCGTTTTATTCCCAAATCGATGTCAAGATCCCCAACCCACACATTCAAAATATGTTCATAGAAAACTTGCAAACTAAAATTCAGGACAAGCTCACTATGATGAAATTCCCATCCTTCATGCACTTGTGTACTACCCAAGTTGTGATTATCAAAATTTGGTTAGTAGTCAAGATACAATATCCACTTCTAGCCAAATTGAGAGATCCAAGCCAACCAACCAAAACAATTCCCAACCTTTTAGAAAACAAATTAAAGGACTATTCTTGCAATTCAACCCCCCTCAACAACCAACTCAAAATGTCATCTCAACCAAGTAGCTACTATCAAAACCCTGGTACCCTTTAGTTATGGAGATCTGAAAAGACAATTCACCCCTTTACCCAACACCCTTCATAACACAATGTGCCAACTTTTACAAGACAATGTCAAGACACCTGACCCTAATAAGCCTTTACCCTAGAGCTTTAAATCAAATGCTTATTGCCATTATCATCGAAAAAATGGACATGACACAAAACATTGCAAGTGTCTTAAACATCTTGTGCAAGACCTCACTGATTCCCACCATTTATCCATTGGAGGTGTTAGAGATCAAGGCAATAAGTCTATTGCCCCTTTGAACCGAAAATTGCAAATTTTCACTAATCTGGTGCCCAAACATAATATTTCATTTTTCAAAGCCAGTGAAACTACAAATAATGATGTGATGAATGTTGATACAGATGATGAACATAATGATCCTATTCCAAATGATATCAGTGTCAATCCTATGGATGAAATGGTAGGAGCGATAGACGTCATCCCTCGCAAGGGCTGACCTAAGAGTCCTCTTGATATTGCTTTCTCCTCTAAGGATATAAATAAACATGCACGTACTAGTCCTCTCTACATAGCCAGCCGTATTTATTACAAGCCCTCTAATGAGATACTAATAGATCCTGCCTGTGGAGAGAATGTGATCATCGAGGAGTTCTTACTCTTGCATGAACTTTATCAAGATGACTATGATCAATTGAAAGCGTGGATCAAGAAACAAAATGGTTTTATTTTCCCTGTGATTGGATCGATCACTCTTATATTGCAAATAGGACCAAAAATATTAGATCTCACATTCTCCATCATTTTGCACTCGAACCAATTTTTTTTGAGGCTAGGCCATCCATGCCTTCGTTCAATGAAATTTATCCCTTTGGTTGTGCACAAATGCTTAAAGTTTCCATTTGACAATGAAATATTCACCATTCACCATAGCGGATTTAACCCTTTGTCTTCCAAAGGAAAATTTTCTTTATAAGCCTTTTGGCCTAAGCCCATGGAACCTATCAAGCAATGAGAAGAATTATTTTTCATATCTTACTGAAAATTCAAAGCAAAGAAGATAGTAGAATTATCCCTTAGAAACATGTCTCCCATTACTTCCACACCTCTCATCCTTGATGAAACCATGCTTGAACCTAAACAAGAACCAAACAACCAAGACTAACCAAAAATAAAGCCTTCACCTACATCATCCAAAAGACCAAGAGAGAATGAAAGAAACTCCATCATACCTCCTAGAATAAAACAAGTTTACAAAGAAAAAGAGAAAGTGGATGAACAACCTCCTATGGTTCCTTCTATTCCTCCCCTTAGGGAAGAAAAGATACATATGGTTGAACAACCCACTCCTTCACAAATGCAACTTGAAAACAAAACCAAAAGAAATATAGGTGCTAGAGAGCATAGGTGTAGATCTTGTGCCCTTACTCACAAGTTGCATGAAGAAGTAACCAAAGAAAATAAAAATATGAACTTGATTGAAGCAATGCATGATGACCCTCCTCCCCAAACAAAAACAAACAACCCAATACAAGAACCACAACAAGAGATGAACACTTTGATGGACATTATCATTCATCCTCCTATTGTGATTAATTTGGATGATGATGATGAGACCACTAAAATCGATGAAGAGGTGCATAATGAATTGAACACATTATTTTCCTCTTCCATGAGCTTAAATGACAAATATCCTATGCAGAGTGATGAACCTGGTACTTCTCCTAGTTCGACACTTTCCCTTGTCCCTTTGGCTAGCTGTCCACCTTCAGTATACAATGAACATGATTGGGAGGTGGATAACTTGCTCGACGGTTGACTCGCATTTTCCTTACTAGTCTTTTCTTTTTCTTCTTTCTTTTTCTTTTATGTGATTACATGCATGTAATGTGATCCCCTGTGATGTTATGTTTGATTTTCTTTCTCTTTGTGACATTCCTCTATTTGTACCTTCATTCTTCTCTATGTCGTACAATGCTTTCACCTTTTTATCTTTGTCTTCTTCTCGTGTTTCCCTTTTGGGGATGATGAAAGGCACTGAAACATTCAGGTCTCCTCGATGTTGACCCAAAAAGCTTTTTTTTTCTTCCTTTTCATTTTATCTTTGTGTTTTTCTTGTGTTTTCCTTTTGGGAATGACACAAGGCATCAAGACATTCAGGTCTCCTTCATGTTGACCCAAAAGGATTTCTTTTTCTTTTCCTTTTGGGTATGTGCAGTGATCATCATGGAAAAAATAATCATTATGGCAAAATTAAAACCAGAGTTAGGAAACTTGACATAAAAATTTGAATAAGTTATCTATATTGTTTCAAAATATGTAAGAATAAAATCTATAGAAAATTGAATGTAGTTTCTAAAAATACTAGGTTTTTTTTTTTTTAAATCTATTTGGTGAAAATTTGAAATTTCAATGTAGTAGCACTTAAATTTCAGGGAAAAAATAAGAAGTAGGTGTCTGTCTCGACCACCTTAACTATAGTAAAATGATAATATTTTTAAAAATATTTTAGATATAAGTAGAGAACCATGTCTCAAGTGATGCATTATTTTTTGTAATTTTTTTCCAAGTAAATAATTAATTATGAATTTTTATTACAACTTTTAAAAATATAAAAACTTGTATGTCTGACCACCTTAACTTGGTCAAAACTTATGAATTTTTTTTTTTTTTAATCCTATAGTATGTGAAGCATAGAATGTGATGCATGTTTTAGATTCAAAAAATGTGATACCATTTGAAAGCCATATATGTTTTTCAATCAACCTATCAATTAGGACTTTAGCCATAATTCAAATAGAAAATGAATAATTATTATTTATTAAATTTAAAGTAAAGTATAATTTATATTGGTGGAAAGATGAGAATCTTCTTTAAAAACCCTTTTCATTTCATCAATTTTGGGTTAAAAAAAAGTCATTAGCCACATACCCTACACATACTCATCATATTGCTACTTTTTGGCCCATCATGATCATGCACATACCCTTAAATTCATTTTATCTTTGTCTTTTTCTTTTTTCTTACTTTTGGGGATGACACAAGGCATTGATACATTCAAGTCTCCTTCATTTTGACCTAAAATTCTTTCTTTTTCATTTCCTTTTCATTTTATCTTTTTCTTGTGTTTTCCTTTTGGGGATAATGTAAGGCATTGATACATTCATGTCTCCTTCTTGTTGACCCAAAATATTTTCCTTTTTCTTTCTCCTTTTCTTTTTCATTTGTCTTGTGTTTTGCTTTTGGGCATGACACAAGGTATCACAACACCTTATATCTCTTCCATGTTTACCCAAAAGGTTTTTCCTTTGTTTTCACTCTCTGTGCCATTCTTCTAGTTTTGTGTATTTGGGGAATGATGACAGTTCTGAGATCTCTACAAAAATTGTAGCAAAAAACATACTGACCCAAAATCCATAGATACCTTATGTGTTTGGCATTTTCATTTTGGGGGCAACCCCTCCCTTTTCTTTTTATCTCACATGGCATAGCTTTACTCAGAAACATATGACTTGGCATAGGGATTTCCAAGTTGGATCTCATGTCTGTCGTCTTGTTTTCATTTTTCATTTGATACTTTAAATTAATTTCTCATGGTATGGTATTCAACAATTCCTTTAAAGTGGGGGCATACATTGGCATTATTATTTTGCATTTTCCTTTTCCTTGGTTCTTAGTGTTGCCTTCTTACTTCATACGATGCATTTGTTGATTTGTCCATGACATTGAGTATGATGTCTTTCTTGAGCATGATCTATCTTAGCATATTGCATTCCTCTTAGTGGCTTGGCATGACACACTACATCCCCTAAGTTGTGAATCTTCTATTCTTTGACTGGTTCTCTCTTAGAGACATTCGGCACAATGTTCCCTAATTTAAAGACCTCACATGAACTAAGCTAGAATCCTTTGAACATTCTTTTCATATTGCATTTTGCATTTTTTATATGGCTACCTTGCATAACACAACTTGCATGCTTGTGGAACCATCATGTTTGTTCATGAGCTCCAAGAATATGAAGTTTTTCTTGTCTCATGAAGCTCAAAAAAGCATTTTTATTTTTATGGTGCCTTATTAAAGTTATCAGGAGGTATAAATTTGGTATGGTGTAGCGAGAAGCCCATTCTGAGGCATTTCTTTCCCTATAGCCACCTACGTGTGTGTGAGGGAATATTAACCATTAGTGTATGTTTCTAACCTTTTAGGATTTCTCACCTAGCAGATAACCATTAGTTTTGTCACCTCAGAGAGAGTATGTGTTTTCCAGACAAATAGCTTAGATTTGATCCACATCATGTTGGACAAACAGTCAAAGCTTGATCTGATTCTTTCTTTTCCTTTTTTTTTTCTCTTCTTCATCTTTGGCATGGTATGCTTGGCCTAGTCATTGTTCTTTGTATCATTTTCATGCGTGTTATTTTGTGCTTATGTTTGGTTTGTCATGGGATCTTGATCCTAGGGGCTTTATCACCCCTCTTGATAATTGGCATCCAATATTTCTAGCATTGGTTCATTGGAACCCCTCTTGATGCATGTTGGTCTAATTTAGTGTGATTTTGAAGCAAGTTCACCCTATCACTAAATTGGGGGCTAAATGTGGACACTAAAAAAGTAACCCTTCTACTTTTTCTATCTCATTTGGGCCCTCATGATTTTGGCTTAATTTTTCCTTGATTTAATGTTGTAATGTGGATAACACATTCACATTAGTTCTTGGGCCCTTCTGAACTAAAAGGATTCAAGTGGTACCTTACCTAAGTGTTGTAAAGTGTTGTAACATAATTTGTTTACTTTCTATGGTCTTGTTAATAAAACAGCCTCTTTTCATCATTTACCAAGCCTTATTTCAAAGTGTTGTGACACACTTTCACACTTTTCTAGGCTTTTCATTAGTAATTGGGCTTTCTTATGCTTTAATTGGCCCCATTTGGCATCCATAAACCTTATTTATGTGTATTTTTTAGAATAATCCCAACAAATATCACTTAAAGCATTAAAATTCCAAAACCCACCTTAAATGCCTACGGGGGACTAATTTGCCATTCTGGGTGAATGAGTCCCCTTAGGTGGGACCCATTTTCCCTATGTGGCAAATGAGTCCCCTTAGGTGGGACCCATTTGCCCTGGGTGGAAAAAGAGTCCCCTTTAACTCAAAATTCAAATTTAATTCAAAATTATGGTGGGTTTTAATTCTCCAAGATCTAAGGTTGGCCTGTGATGTTGTAATTTCAGGAATTATTGCATAATTGAGTATAAATGCAAGGTTCTTTCTCTCATTTCATCCTACCTAACCTAACAAGTTTTACCTAGCATTCAAGTATTCATGCATATAGTTTACAAGAGCATTTAAGCATTCACAAGAGCATTCAAGGCATTTCAAGAGAAGATTATCAAGCATTCAAGAGCATTCTTCAAGTGTATTCCATCATGTCAAATATTGTGTGCATCATGTTATTTTAGAGCTAAAAAATGTGGTGTAGGATTTGCAAGCATTGCATTCAAGATCCATCAACATCAAGCTAGATTTCAAGTCCACATCCATTGGAGCCATTATTTACATGTTTGCAACATCTTATTGCAAGGGTTTGGGCTAGGTTCTAGATTTAACAAGAGGTTAAGATTGGAAAAGTGGTCAAAGCAAGTCAAAGTCCTAAGAGAATCTTGGAGAAGATCTATAGGCTAAATTCTGAAGTTTCGGACCTAGATCAAAATTAGGAGAAAAAAAGAAAATTGAGGGCTACAGTTTCTTGTTTTGAATTTCCAAAAATCTAGAGGTGGACTAATTCACCACTACTAGTGAATGAGTCCCACTGCCCAGACCTAGACAATAATTTTGTAGATCTGAGTACCCATTTTTCTAAAACCTATTCTGACACAGTCTTCCTGAAACTGGACTAAGTCACCCAACTTGGTGTATGAGTCCCAGTCAACATTAACATCAAAAAAATTAGGATTCCAGAGCTCCATTCCATCTCTAACAAGTTTCTAGGTGCACACTTTTTGTTTGGATTTCTTATTTTATTTTATTTTGCATTCAATTTATCATTTTAGGTCTTTTTACATATCACACTATGTTTTCAAACATTATGTGTTTTCCAAGTTTACACTTGGTGGTGAACCCATTTATTTTCCCATTCATTCCCAAGGATATCTTATAGTTATATCTCTTACATCATTCATTGGCTGTGAGATATCTAAGGTATTCTTGAATGTGAATATCGTGAAACTAGATCCCTTTCCTTGTATTCCACTGTGTGGTTAAGGAAGTGCAACATCCATTTCTGGTTTCCACAACCTTAAAGTGGCCCTTTTTTGGAGTATGTACCACGAGTTTCATTCCTTTGGACTAAGACACCCATTCTCTTAATAGCTATGTTCTTAGCATTTTATGCTCGTAAAGATTTCAAATTTTATTAGATGGATGTTAAGTCTACATTCTTGAATGGTGAACTAGAAGAAGAGGTATACATGGAACAACTAGAAGGATTTCAGTTGTTAGATCAACCAGATATGGTCTGTATATTGAATAAAGCTTTATATGTATTGAAGCAAGCTCCAAAAGCTTTTTATGTAAGGTTGGATAGATATTTGATTCAACAAGGATTCAATAAAGGTATGATAGATAGCAATATATATTTTAAATTTGAAAATGACAAGATCATGATAGTAGTTTTATATGTTGATGAAATTATCTTTGGAGGAAATGAAATAATGTGCAAGATGTTTGTTGAAGAGATGAAAAATAATTTCCTAGATTCATTCCATCCTAAAATAACATTAGTAACTATGATAACATGATAGATGTAAGATTATTGTAGGATGAAATCTAACAATAATTTGAATGTGTTTTCATTCATTCTCCAACAATGTTACAATTAATTTTCATTCCTAAATTATGATGAAACCTTAATAACATTTGATTAATGTTGACTGGGGTTTGCCCTTAGTTTAAGAAGATTTAATTTGAATGTGTTTTCATTCATTCTCTTTTTGTAATATAAAGCATGATTTGTGTGGTACTATGATCATTATTGCAAGTTTGTAACTTTGCACTTCAAATGATCTTCAATTCTTCAACCTAAATCTACAATCACAAACATGCAAGAGAGAAAAAAAACTTGTTGATTGTTAGTGAATAAGGCATTGCCTTGGTCAAACCCCTTCTTGGTAATTAAACCTTGAAATGAAATAGAATAATGAAGGGAAATTATGACTGGCCAACATGTAATTTTACAACTCACCAAACCCTTGTAGTAAGTCGTTGCAAATAAGCTTGAAATGGCTGCAATGGATGTAGTTCTTGACTCTTGCTTGAAGGATGCTGATTTTGAATGAAACACTTGCTTGAATCATAAACCCTACATCAAAAATGTTAGCACAAAAACACACATAATGCAAGAATATCTTTGATATGATTCTTGAATCTTGATGATGGCTCCAAATGCTTGATGAATTGCTCTTGAATGCTGGAACACTTGAATAGTTGGATGCTTAGAATTCTTATTATGAAAATATGAGAGAAGGAACCTTGTAGAAGGACTTATAAGATACTAAGGGTTCTTAGTCCTTAATAGCATATTTTGAAAGCTTCTTTGCATTTCTGAAATCCTTGTCACATTTCTAGACTTCCTAGGTACACACATCATAATCCAAAATCTAGCCATGAGACAAACTGCATGCATGATATCCAGCCTAGCTCATTATTTTAAATACGAAAACTCATGTCCTGCTACTATGTGTGAGCTAGGGTTTAGTGGTACAAGGGAAAAGTGGCCCTTTTTTGGAGTATGTACTAGTTGTTTCATGCATTGCTTTATTTATGACCACTTCTCCATTCTCATTCAATTTGTTTCTAAACACCCATTTTGATCCAATTATGTTTTTATCTGTTGGTCTAGGTAGATCAAATCCTAAGTTTTATTCTTCTCAATTTTCATAATTTCTTCTTCCATAGCTTTAATCCAGTTTTCATCATTACATGCTTCACTCATGAGTATGTGCAGGATCATGATGGAAAAATAGGTCCTTGAGTGGCGATAAAATTCAGAAAAATCAGAGTTAGGCGACTTGATGTAAAAATTTGAATAAGTTATCTATAATATTTCAAAAATATGTAAGAATAGATACTGTAGCAAATTGAATGTAATTTCTAAACTACTAGGCTTATTTAAAAAAAAATCTATTTGGTGAAAATTTGAAATTTCAATCCAGTAGGACTTAAATCTTAGGGAAAAAATAAGAAGTAGGTGTCTATCTGACCACCCTAACCACAATAAAATGATAATATTTTTTTATATTATTTTAGATATAAGTAGAGGACTCATGTCTCGATGTGATGCATATTTTTTGTAATTGTTTTCCAAGTAAATAATTAATTATGAATTTTTTATTACAACTTTTAAAAAGTATAAAAACTCATATGTTTAACCACCTTAACTTGGTCAAAACTTCATGAAATTCATTTTTTTTAATCCTATAGTATACGAAGCATAGAATGTGACACATGTTTCAAATTCAAAAAATGTGATACCATTTGAAAGCTATAGATATTTTTCAATTAGACTATCAATCAGGACTTTAGTCGTAATTCAAATAGAAAATGAATAATAATTATTTATTAAATTTAAAGTAAAGGATAATTTATGTTGGTGGAAAGCTGAGAATCTCCTTTAAAAACCCTTTTTGTTTCATCAATTTTGGGTAAAAAAATTCATCAACCACATACCCTAGACATACCCATCATATCACCACTTTTTCGCCCGTCGTGATCCTACACATACCCTCACTATCTTTGGTTCCTCTTTAGAAAGTAAACACATATTTATCTCGTTAGCCGCAACAACTCTACTTCTTGTCAAAACTCCTTTCCTCTTGTCTCTAATGATCTGATCTTCTGAATGATTCTTTTGTATATATTTAGGTGTCTTTGGGGACACCACCAGAGCTTCCTCTTCTTCAACATTTACTTCATTCAGATCTTCACTAGTTGTAGCCTTAAAAGTAGTTTTTGATTTGGATCCATTTCTCAAATTTGGTTTTCTCATTTCATATGGTGTTAGAGTACCTAACAACTGATCTTTAGTATAATTCTTGTAATCCACATACTCTTCAATAGTAGATACCTTTTCATTGTATGCATCAGGAAGAGTTCTAAGAATCTTCTTCACTATTATGGGTTCATCCATTGTTGCACCAAGTCCTCACATTTCACCTACCAGGTCATCCACTCTCTATAAATAGGATTTAATGTTCTCATCTTTAGACATATGCAGGATCTCATACTATGCTTCCAAGTCTTATAACATTGCTTCTTTGACCTTTTCATTCCCTACATGATTTTTTTCTAATACAACCCAAACATCTTTAGTAGTCTTTAGATTTAAAACTTTAATTAGTTCAGACTGTGAAAGACTATTCATCAGAATATACTTTTCCTTTTCATTCATCTCATGTGTCTTGATTTCATCAGCTAAAATTGGACCATTAGTAGGAGTAGTATATGTAGTCTTGTAAGCTTTCTCAACATCATATCCATAGTATTACAAATATATTTCCATCTTTATTCTCTAGATGCCATAATTAGTCCCATCGAACCTAGGAAACTCAATAATGATCTTGCTCACCATCACAAACCTTCCTTAAGTGGCTAAGCTCTTCTCCAAGGAACTTAGCTCTAATACCAATTGTTGAGCAAGACAATTGAGAGGGGGGTTAATCAATTGTATAAAAAATTTCCTTTACAACAATCACTAATGATTAATTCAATTACCATCCACGAAACTTTTATTTTGCTGATATGATTAATCAGTAAGTGCAAATGTAGAAGCTAAAAGAAGTAAAAACCATATACACATAGCAACACTAGATTTACATGGAAAACCAAATAAGGAAAAAACCACGATGAGGATAAGCTCACAATATAGGGAATATAAAAATTGAATACAAAGGCTCACTACTAGAGAAGTCCCACTGTCTGAATTAGGACTCACTATCCAACAAGGGTTAACCACCCAAAGGGCTCACTACCACCAAATACTAAGAAGATAGAAGATATTTGTTACAAAGAGAGGACAATCTCAATGCAATAGAGATTTCCACCACAATTCGCTCACACACTTGCAAACATGCTTGAATGATAGAGTACACCTTCATCTCACTACTTACGAAAAAATCGCAATTAGACTTCGCACTAATATGTACAACCACACACTCTAACTTGCATCAATCACACATATATTCCTTTGCATGTGCATATATTTTCAATAGTATCTCATCTTATATTTATACAATATTCAACTTTGAAATATATCCAAAGTTAGCCACACACACCATTTGTAAATTCAAATTCAAATTAGGTCAACACCAAAACATTCTAAGGTGGAATTAGAATGAGAGCAACCCAAACACATGCTTCAATGAACTTTGTCAAAGTTCAAAGGTAGTGTTAAACACAAGGTCGTCCAAACCAGTGTAAAACACAAGAACAGTTAAGTACACGTATCCTTAACACAATCTAATCTTCCCAAATAACAAAATTGTCTTCAACACGACCTCAAAAACAAATCCTGAGAATTGCAAGTCATAAGACTCAAACAAGAAGAAATCCAGAGCAATTACATTTCTCTTGAATCTCGGCTAGAGACACTAAAAAACATAGTTCACAACTAGTGAACAAAACTCAACTTGTACAACAATCTAGAATCAAAAAAATTGGATATAGCAACTTCCAACAACCATTATCAACATATTTGAACCATTTCAACATAGGAGCAAAACCTAGAGCAACCACTAAATACCTGCAACCTTTCTTCATTATAATTTTCTCAATATCCTCAATATATACAACCAATAACTTACATCCATGACATTAATGACAACAAAAACTAGTTGATAACTAGTTAACCAGTTGACATCAATGACAACACTTTCATACTTGCAACAAATCTAACTTGAGATGATGGAAATTCCTCCATCCTTTAGTGCCATAAACCTCCAATATGAAGACTTATAGTACTAATGCATAATTAACACCACCAGAAGAGATATTGACAACAACATCATCATTAGATGAATCCTCATTCTCAATGCAAGCAACATTTTCTTCTTGGGTTTTATCTTTGAGATTTCCTTTAAGAACATCCTTAGCTTGAATTTTACAAGACCAAGCTATTTGATCACCTTTTTTCTTACAATAAAAACATTTAATTTCCTCACTGTTTGTACTTGATCTTTTTTTATAGCTTTGAGAATATAATGCCTTCTCTAGTTGAGAAACATCATCTAAATTTTTTGTATTTATTCTCTTTTCTTCTGCTAGAAGAGCTGAAATCATATCTTCTAAATTTTGAGAGGGTATTTGGCCGAGTGTAAAAATAACATTGTTAAATTTTGAAGGCAAGTTGTTTAACAAGATATCTTTAACATCTTCATCATCTATTGTAGCCTTAAATTCTACTAATTACCTAATGAGATACCTCAAACTACTTATATGACTTGACATTGTGATTCCATTTTCCATTTTGAACCTAAATAATTGGAGTTTTAGAGAAAATTTTGCATTGAATGCTTTTGCTTCAAACAGTTAATTGAGATTATCCCAAATTTATGTTGATGATTTATTGAAATCTATGTGATGTAATTCAGAATCAAAAAGAGCAAGACCGATAATGGCCTTGGCTTTATCATCTTCTATTGTTCCACTCCAATAACATAGTTGTCTTTGAAGGTGCTTTTTCCCTTCCACTCACTATTCCCCATAAATTCTTATTCATTAATTGCATCTGAATTTTGATTTTCCAAGTATGAAAATTGAAACCAGAATACTTATCTAACTTATCTACTACAATCTCCATAGTGATATATCCTTTGAAATATTAAATCTCAACCTAAAAAAAAAAAAGGGGGGGCATAATAGCAATTTTGCACTCACCAGCATTGATGATTCAGAGCAATAAGAAGAATTACAATCGTTCACCTCGCACAAGGCTTCATCTCTCTGCACACCAAAAAATGATAATTTTGGCTGCCATGATTTCACTGTGCCACTCTCCAGTGTCAAAATAGAAACCCTAAACTTGCTCTTTTATTGGTGTAGCTTTGTTTTAGCTTGTTGGCTCCGCATCTATTCTGATAATCTGCCGCTTCAGATCACATACACTAGTCAAAACTGTGCTATCAATCTTCTTGAATTCCACATAGACCACTCACGTTGTCTGGCATGAAGTCGCTCTTCTCTTCAAAAATTCCATGCCTCCGCTCTACTCTTCGAAAAACTCCATGCCTCAAAAGTCATGCTATGGTTCTAGTCATGCCTTCTCAGTTTCTCGGAATCAAACACATGGGCACAAGGATTGATTGCTTGGATTCCATAGGTAAATATAAGATGCATTAATATTCCATGTATTGCAGTGCAAATTAATGATAATACAATTACATTTAAAGAGGTGAGGAGCAGTGCAGTTGCACGGTTAAACAAAACAATTGACTGGAAACGGAAATGTAATGAACGGCAATGTAATATTCGTCAACATTATTCAATAAAAAAAAGTTACAATACAATTGCAAAGCATGTCTTCATGAAAGTATCACCAACCAAAGATCAAGAGGAATTATGAAATCTTAACTATATGCGTAAAAATCATACACAACCTCCAGTTCAAGTACCTAATATATATCAAATACATTATATGAATTCATAAAATGGTGATTAGAAAATCATGAGCTAAAATCACCTAAAAAATGTTGCTCAAATTATATCTCCAAATAAAGATTCCTTGTGAATTGTCATAGCACACATATCATAAGTTGGTCAACAAGTGTAATCTCTCCTTACACCTATTTTATGCATCTAGCACTTCTTATAATTTTACCATTATAAGCGAGGTTGAGACATCTTTCACCTCCATGGCACTCCCACTTCCATTTTTAGTGATTATAATCCCATTTTCACTAGCAACTTTTGGAAAGAACTCTTTTAATATGATGACACACAACTCAAGATGAGATTTGTATATCACCACACATAAATGGTCAAATTGAAATTATCAATAATTGCATCGAGATCTTATTACACTACTTTTCTCCGGATCACCAAAATCATTGGACCAAATGGTTACCTCTTGTGGTATGGTGATATAATACCACTTATTAGACAACAACCAAGATGACATGATATAAAGTTATGCATATTCAATCTCCTTCATCTCTTTAAACATATATACTAGGAAATTTAAAGGTACATGTAGTGTTTTCCACCCGTCACACATATGACGTTATCTACACTCTTGAGGACAATCTACATATTACATAGAACTACACGAAGAAACAAGTAAATCGACACCACTCTAAGCACAGCTTTATCATTATTAATATAGTCTTTCTTTGTCTATATCCCTACAAAAAATTATCATTAAAGATGAAGACTCGCTAGAAGTTAGCACCTAGGTTTTATAGGCCTTATAAAGTTTTGTAATAAATTGATTAAGTTGCATACAAATTGGATCTTACTTCCTCATCTAAGCTTCACCCGGGCTTCCATGTTTCTTATTTTGAAAGGGATTTAGCCAAAATTCATGTTCAATCTTCATTACTTGATGTAGATATAAAGAGTTATATGTTTATTTAATAATTAGTTTATATATATATATATATATGAATATGACAAAATTATTGTTTCGATAATAAATTTGTCTTATTTTTGTGTACAAATTTTTACTTTAAAAATCATGAAAAATATTATAACTTATATGTTAGTTTTTAGTAATTTTATATTAATATGTTGCAAAATTTAGATGTATTTATATTTGCAAAATAAATTTTGGCTTTAAATGGTTTTTCTTTTCTCTTATACTCTAATTAACACCATTTTTTTTATTTTATCTTTTTGTTGATCGCATTTCACATTTAACACACCTCTTCATTTGCATGCAAAAATTCTCTTTTTGTTGATTGCATTTCACATATAACATACCTCTTCCTTTGTGTGTAAAATCAAATCCTTTATTAATAAAAAAAGTTCATAAAATTTAAGCTCTAATATTTACAAAAAGTTAGTCTCAAACTTTAATATTGGAAGAGTCAATGAATTCTATTGTAAATATTTTACCACTCTTATGAACCACATAATAAGAAAATTAGCAAGTTGAAATATTGAAAATTATTGTTATTAATTATTTCATGTGTAAATGATGATCAGGATTAAGTTTACAAGTTTTTATGTACATAGTTATGACATGAAACTCCTTTATGTCACTATTATACATTATACACTTAGAATAGAATAAATTTACTTACATAGATATCTATTTAAATAGGTTGTATTTCCTTCATATGACTTGTGCTATCTTTAACTTAATGATGATATTGTGTAACCATATAACTCATCTCTTATTATCTCACATTAACTATAAATTTAATGAATAATCATTATATTACTTAACTAAATATAAATTATGTAAAGATACTAATTTTTCTTTCAAGTTTAAACAACAAAAATTCGTATCATAATCTAACAATTTTAAACATGTTCTTGATTTATTTATTTGAAAAAAGAGTAAAATTATATGAAGGAGAATAAAATAAGATCTGTAAACACAGACTTTCAAATAGTCATCGCTATCAATAAATCTAACAATGAAAAAATCCAAAAAGGCCTCACAAAATACCACAACTGATTAAACCAAAACAGTGCATGATCAAAACATGAAACACACTACAATTTATCAACTTTCACATTTTTCCTAAGAGATTCCCCATTAGTACTTTCCAAACACTGCAACTTCATCTAACACAACCGTTATTCCCCCATCCACAACCATGTTATGACCGCTTACATATTTGAAATCCTCACTGGCCAGATACAAAGCAGCCTTTGCAATATCCTCTGCTTTCAGATTGACTTCCTTTAAGGGGGCTTCGGCCTTAATCGCGGCCTCGACCTTGGCCTTTTCCTCTGCCGAAGGGATCACTCCCATAAAATTTATTAACAGATCTGTGGCAATTGCAGCCGGAGAAATACAGTTCACTCGTATACCATATTGCCCCAGCTCGGCTGCACCGCCCTTAGTCAGCCCAATTACGGCGTGTTTGGAGGCAGTGTAGGAGTAAGGAGTACATCCTCCTGCTATTCCTGCAATGCTAGCTGTAGAGATAATGCTGCCCTTTCTGTTGGGGATCATGACTCGGGCTGCGTGCTTAATGCCGTGCATTACTCCTTTTATATTGACATTCATCACTTGTTCGAAATCCTTCATATCATTCTCTGCCGCGCTCAATTTTTGCTTGCCGACGACTCCCGCGTTATTATACAGAATGTCTAACTTTCCGTGCTTTTCCATGGCCAAATCCACGGTTGCGCTTACGTCTTTCTCTTTGGTCACATCACAGTGGATATATGTCACCCAGGGCGAAAGGGATTCCGCCACTTTCATACCAGCGTCATCTGCGACGTCTGCAATGATGACTTTGGCGCCATGATTTGCGAATAGTCTAACAGTGGCCTCTCCAATGCCTGCCGATCCGCCTGTGATTATTGCAACCTTGCCTTGCAGTCTGCATTTAACGAATACATTTTTTTTGTTAAAAATATACTTTGAAAGATACTAACACATGAGAATTTCCAGTCTCCATTTTTATGTGCCTTTGTAAGGAAAACTTGCCATTCACTGACAGATATAGCTGTTTATGATTGTAAAATTAGCATATATTATGGTTGATAAGCTATGAGGCTTTCAGAAAACAACAATTTCATTTCAGATAACATTACAAGAGGGAAGAATGTATAAGAGAAAACAAAACCTTCTCCAGAGAGCAGCTGCAACCTCTCCTTTGGTCATGTTCTCAAGCTAGAAATTTCGCTTGGATAATAGCTTTCGAAGAGCCGGCTTTATAGCGAACCTGTGTGGAATTTGAATTTTTATTCGACAAATTTAATGTATTGTTCTAAGACGACTTATTCCAATTCAATTATTTAATTCTAGTTAATTATAGTATCTGTTTTGGTTTATACGCAATTACCAGCTGTACACATGTTACACAGTGCAGCGTACCCCTTGTTCACATTCAAAACAGTTCCCTAGTACTTATATTCGTTTAAGCTTGTGCGTCGACCTGACTTTGCCCACTTGCCGATACCCATGCAGAAATTGAATTAGTGTACGCCCAGCACGTTCACTTTCTCCTCGGCTCTTTTTTCTGAGATGGCCCATCCAACCTCATACAAGTTTATGGCATTGAGTACAAATGAAAATAAGTAACACCGACTTTCTTGACATGTCGATTTGAATGCAATTTTATTTTTCTTGAAAATTGTTTGAACATTTCATTTTCATATTAAAGTAAATAGGGAAAAGATCCATTCGTCATTTATCTTAATTCAAATATTGTCAATTTTTAAATAGTACATCGAAATTTTAATAATTTTTTAGTCATTTATGTCAACCATTACTTACACATAGACAACCTAGTAAATGTGCACCACGACCACCAAAAAAGTTGTGCAACTCATCCAATTAATATCATTTTTAATTTTGCACACATATATATTTAAGAACAACTATAAAAAATATTGTCACCAAATTGAATTAAATTAAGACATTAATGGTTCATGGTGTCTTGTTTTTTGGTTCCAAATGTCACATTAGGGATTTGTGTTAGCATTGACCACACTCTATTTGGATACACTTTAAACATTTTAAGTACAAATACATAATACCTTTTACACTCATTTCAAGACCTAGCTTTTCACCCTATTCAATTTTCAACATGCTTCCTTCACGTCTAGGACAATTTTTATTTTTTATCCTTTCAATTTCTACTGGAGGTAATAGTTTGATTTGTGACTTTCATGGGGCATCTATTTTTAAAAACATACAACCATGTGATTTTCTGCATTTCATCATTGCTCCAAATGACATATTTGCTCTCTCAATCATCTTTGTATAAACAACTTCTCAATTTCATTTTGTTTGAATATGAGATAAAAATGTAACTCCCTATATATATAACTTCATGAAATTGTATATATTGGGGATTTCATTCTTTAACCCCCTTATATATTCAGGGTTACATATTCATGAAACCTTATATGTTATTTAACAACAACTCATTTGTCTTATTTAATCCCTTTGAATAGATTATAATATGACAAGAAAAATTGTGTATTGTTGTGGCTATAGTTCTATTATGAGCTATGGCATGAAGATGTATCACTCCTTTTTTTTTTCGGAAGAAATGCACTTCACGGAAAATCCCCATACACACCCCCTAGTAAGTCAAGGAATGGACATAAAGTGAACCGTTAGCACTACTACAAGTGCCTAACACAATGGATGCAACAAGTGGGTCCCATCACAACAGAGGTGGCCATCCTGAGGGAATGGACCTCAAGGCCTCCCAAATGAAGCATAAAAGCAAATAACCACTTGAGCTAGCCCACTTACTAACACAACATTACACCAAAAATTATTTTTCCATATATGTATATGTGTGTGTGTGTGTATATATATATATATGGTTTAATTTTTTACTTCTATATATTCAAAGTTTAGCTTTTCAGGGTTTCACTTTTAACTAGCCATTTATATCTAGGGTTCTCTTTTTATATGAGGTTCATTATATATAAAAATATATTAATCCAAGAGGGTTTTCTAGGATTTTAATAAGTTGCAAAAGTGTAACAAATAAAGGAGTTCTAAAATTTCATGTAAGAATCATACATCTCTATTTGTACTTAATTTCAGTGGCAAGTAGACATATCATAGATATAAGCACATTAGGCACTATTGATGTTCATGAATTTGTGTGGTTACACTTACCAACACAACATTACATCAAAAATTATTTTTCCATATATGTATATGGAATATGAATGCGCATGCGTGTACACACACAGACAGGGTTTAATTTTTGACTTGTATATATTCAAAGTTTAGCTTTTCAAGGTTTCATTTTTAACTAGCCTTTTATATCTAGGGTTCTCTTTTTATACGAGATTCATTATATATATAAAAATATATTAATCCAAGAGGGTTTGCTAGGATTTTAATAAGTTGGAAAAGTGTAACAAATAAAGGAGTTCTAAAATTTCATGTAAGAATCATACATCTCTATTTGCACTCAATCTCAGTGGCAAGTAGAAATACCATAGATACAAGCGCACTAGGCACTATTGATGTTCATGAATTTGTAGAAGATAATATGATGTTCTTATTGATGAGAAAGTTCCATTTAAATTTCTAAAAATTAGAAT
The DNA here is from genome assembly GCA_007258455.2 of Sequoia sempervirens. Classification (NCBI taxonomy): domain Eukaryota; kingdom Viridiplantae; phylum Streptophyta; class Pinopsida; order Cupressales; family Cupressaceae; genus Sequoia; species Sequoia sempervirens. The sequence continues at coordinate 623,469,442 of VDFB02058242.1, forward strand.
ATCATAGTTATTTAATGATAATAATTTTTTTGCAATCCATATTGCTACATGAATTTATTTCTAGATTTGATTGTGTTAAAGATTTTCCCATCAACATTTCAAATCACACTTCATGATCCATCAACATTATGGATCATACTCTATGATCTATCAACATTATGGATCATACTATGTGATCTATCAACATTATGGATCACACTCCATGATCCATAGTTATTTCTCTCCTCTTGCTCTCTACCATCGTGTTGATGGATCACTAAGTATGATCTCAAACATTGAGGTAAAAAGCTTTAACATAATCAAATGCATAAATAAATTCATGAATATCATAGTTATTCCCAAAAAAAGAAAAATTAAATCTTGTATGTTAGGAGCAATTAGACAATCTAAGCTTAGTCTTGAAGTCAAATGATTATGTATAAGACATGTATATCTATCATTTATTATTCTGAAGGATGTCTAAATATTGCAAGATAAAGGTTATTTCCATGTGCATTTTTAGTATGTTGATATCATTGTCCATCCTCAATTCATTTATGATATTGTTGCTCAATATTTTGCTACCCTTATTGAGACTCATTTAGAAAAAAAGGATCAAGAAGTAGTTTCCCAATTTAGGAAAAAATTAGAAAACGGAGATAGAAATTTTTTTGTTCATCCAAATTTTATTTTTGGATTAGAAAATATACATATTTGTTTAGCCTTTTGTCTCCTATTCCAAATTAAAGGGGTATCTCTATCCTAGATCATTTTACTATACAATAGGTAGCCAATGTATTTATAGATTGTTGCATACTATTTTATCACCTACCAATTTTCATGTAGGAGTCTCATAAACAATAATAAATTCATCTTTTATTAATTATGGTCACCATATTAACCATATTGGGTTTTATATAGGCTTCCCAATAATTGGACAATCAATTCTTGGATAAAAATTATAAGTTTCAAGATCTTGATGTCCCCACATTTAGAGGATCTACCAATTTTCCTAGCCTCAAAAGAAGGAGGATTTCATTAATAAATGTGCTCACTAATTTATAATAAACCTTCATAGAAAACATCTCAGAAGTGATCCTTGCTATAATATCTACAAGAGCACAATCCAAAAAATACTCCATATTTATTCAATTACAATCTCCTATTTTGATAATAAAGCATATATAGAATATTTCTGATAAGTTTCATCAAGTTCTACCTCTGCCTCTCAAAATACTATTAGAATTAGAATTTTAGTTGATCCTTATCCTTCGAATGCTTCAATGACTATCTTATCAAATTTAAGTTGTAATCCTCAATTAATTGATATGTTGGAAAGGAAATTTAGTCTCAAACTAGCATTGACCCCAAAAGAGGGGGAATAAAAAGAAAAAAGACACCAAAATCAATAAAATTCCTAAACATGCAACCATGATTAGAGAATATTTGCTTAAGAAAATTATAGAGGAAGAGAGAAGAAATAATCCACAAAATAATTGAAAGGGTAAAGAGCATATGCGAAAAATTTAAATTCTTCTAAATCAAGTAATAGAGTTTTTGATAAAAGGGGGATAAACAAGTTTTACAGGGACCCAAAACCACGAAGTAACAATACAGGAAAAGACCAAAATTGAGGTCCAAAAAACAAAAATACTGCCAGAGAGAATAAAACCAGCATCAGCAGGCAGTAACAAAAAGCCTCAAAGAGACCAACAAACAGCCAGCAAACAGAAGAAGCAGGGCCCGACCACCACTAATTCATAGAGTTCAGGAGCTCGTCTGCAACCTCTTCCAAGTCTGCCATTTCCTGAACCCCCTCCATAAAGATCTAAGCCATACTAGGGGTAGTCTGGGCTTTCCTTTTCGTGCTAGATCTAGTACGTTTGGATATTCCAGCTTCCTCATCCTGGTCTTTCTCCTGATCAAGGTCAACAATTAGAGCTCTCTTCTGGGTTTTCTCCAGTCTTTCAGACATAGCCTTGATGATAATAGAGTTATGTCTAGCAATTCTACAATTTTGCTCGACAATCTTTTTCAAGGTTCCTTTGATTTTTTCAAGATCATTTTCGATGGTACTGTCCTTTTGAGGAATATCCATCATATTGTTGTTCTTCTCCGCTTCAAGCTGAATAAGCCCAACGAATTTAACTTCAATTTCCCCCAGCTTGCTATGAAGAGACAAATTTTTTGTTTTCAGCTCACTTATCTCATGAAAAACCCATTTGGCAGAATTGAACTGGTCCTGGGAGTAGCTTTTGGCATTACCAACAAAGTCAAAAGGGGGGTCACTTTCAGGATTGACCCCAAAAAACACTGACTTCGCTCCTCTCGGGGGGCTAAAGTTCTCCTGTTGAATATTCTGGGGGGCATGGAGTTCCTCAAGACTAGCCCCGGTCGTCTTAGCAGAAACAACAACGGAGTCATTGAGGTAGGAAACAAGCTTATTAACCGGGGAGCTAGAGCGAGCTAAATTGGCATTAGGGTTAGTATGGCTAGAGGCCGAAACAGAGCAGGCTCCAGAAGATTGAGGGGAACGGCCAGAGGCAGAAGGGGGGGGCAAAGGAGGCAAAGGGCTCTGGACACGGTCGGGGGAAGCTTTGGTTTCAAAAATGCTAGGCTCAGTATCATCTTCGTCAAGCTCCAGCGGGGCTAGAGGGTTAGGAAGGGCGGGCATATTTTGAAAGTGCTCAAAAATAAGTCTTAAAAGACCCGTGTGAAGAATCGGGTATCTTTTAGGGCTTCTTCTATGATCAAAAAAGTTATTTCTCAGAGAACAGAGCAAGAAGAAGGGGATAGAGACACGCACCTTATGTCAGAAGTGATTAAGCAGCACGAAGTGATATCCATAAACCCTAGTGAAGCGGCCGTCGAGCATGATGTACTCCATGATAACCCTTAGCACTTTTCTCCACAAAGCTTTTATAGTGTCCACTTCATAGTAACTATTCATCGTCTTGACTAGATTTTGTTTCTCCGTTTCAGATTTGGGAAACCTCAAAACAACTTCGTCGGAGAATTTCCTGTCTCTGAAGAATTTGTGCTCTTCCATCGGAATGCCCGTGACCTCCGCAATTAGGGCTTCATCAATTTGAACTTTCCTCCCAAAAAGGAGAACCTCCCCATTATTCCAGTTCTTCTCAAAGAAATTTGTAATCTCCTCCTTAGGGCCATGGAGTTTCTCAATGAACGAAAGTAATCCACCCCTTCTAATTTTACTCCAAGTTTTAGCATTCTTGGTGTGTGATTCAAAGCTGGTAGGCTCCACCCTCTTCCGTTCCCCACAAATTTTAGAAGTGTTGGTTCGAATACTGTTATAGACAGGAGTCCTATTCCAGAAAGGTCCTTTACTTCTCAGGACCCACAAAACGTGCCAAAGAAGATAATTAATCATCCCGATCCACTCGGCCCCATTATATCTTCGAATATTGATATTCATGATTCGTACCTTACTCATTATGACAAGATGCCGCCTTTTTTCCGTTCACCATATCGAACTCCAAAAGAGCTTAAACATTGGAGTGGAGTTCGGTCTTCTTATGCCACGTAAGGATTTTGTCGCTCTTAACTCCCTCATTGGCAAAAAAATCAGCAACCGCGTTCGCCTCGCGGTAAGCATGAGTTATTTTTATATTTTCGAAGTTACTAAGTAAGGCCTTACAATCATCAATCCAATTTTTTATCGACCAAGCAGGCTATGATCTGCCACAAAGGCTATCAATAATATTTTTTGAGTCACCTTGAAGCCATAGATTTTTGCATTTAATTCCCGCAGCCAAGTTGATTATGTAATAATCCCCCGCCGCTTCCGCCACGTGATTGGTTTGGACCCCCAAGGGAAAGGCAACATCTCCCATAAAGTCACCTGCCGAATCCCTTAAGACCCCACCACACCTAGCCTTTCCTGGGTTTCCTTTGGCCACCCCGTCGAAGTTGGCTTTAGCCCATCCTTCCATAGGAAAACTCCAATAAACTCCATCCCTGGATTTTTTGGTAGAATTAGGGGCAATGGATATATCCCAACTAATTCTCCATTCCCTAGCAATCAGGCTATCAAAAGGGGAACAAACCATAGTATCAATCTTATCTTCCCTGAAGGGGACAATAGAAAAATTTTCCTTAATCATTCTAAGAATTCTCTCAAACACTATTTCTTCTGAAGACTCCTTATCCCTGAAGATCCAGTTGTTTCTCTCTTTCCAAATTCCCCAAGTCACATGGGGGAATGAGAAAGCCCAAAGTTTTTTAATAAAGGGGTTGAAAGAGGGGGGTTTCCATTGAACAAAAAACTCCTCAACTGACTCCGGAGGGGCCCAAGAGAAATGCCAGCATTTTAGAAGTTTGTCCCAAACCAGGGAGGAGAAAGGACAATGAATAAAGAGGTGATTAGCCGATTCAGCATTACTTTTGCAAAGGTAGCATCTATTAGGGATCAAAAAACCTCTTTTCCTAAGATTATCCACAGTAAGAACTTTGTTTTGCAACAAGGACCAGAAAAAAATGTTAACCTTAGGAAGGAGATGCTTAGTCCAGGCTTGCGAACACAAGGGGGGAGGGTTAAGATCCTAGGAAATCCTGGCAAAGGCGGAATAGACAGAAAAACACCCAGACGGCTCGTATCTCCAAATAAGCCTATCCTCCTGATTGAAGCAGAGTCTGACGGCATTCAAGGAGGAGTAAACAGGGATCAACATAGGGTTAATCAAGGGGAGATTGATCCACTTACCATCCCGCCAATAGTCTTTAACAAAGAGACCAAAAGTATCTTTACAAAAATCAACCCATCTACTGAGATTCCCATCCTGAGACAATGGTTCATCACGCAGCCAGCAATCATCCCAAAATCTAACCTTGTTTCCATTGCGAACTTGCCATTTTAATCCCAATTTAACCACCTTATCCCATCAGACATGTAGTTCTAGCAACTTGATCCTCTCAGGAGATTGGGATTATCAATAAGATCTTTGAGGGAGTTATTGTTCTGCAGATACTTACTTTTGATTATATCACTCCATTCACCAGAGGAAGAAAAAAGTCTCCATATCTGTTTAGCTAGGAGTGATTTATTCAACAGTCTAATTCTTCTTAGCCCCAAGCCTCCTTCCTTTTTAGATCTGCAAACCAAATCCCATCCAACAAGAGGCATTCATTTTCTTTCTTCAACTCCAGACCAAAGGAATCTCTTTTGAATCTTCTCAATGATTTCAGCATATTTGGAGGGGATTTTAAAAAGACTGAGAGCATAGATGGGGAGATTCTGCAAGGAAGCTTTAAGAAGCTAGAGTTTTCCAGCCTGGCTTAGGTGAGCACCTTTCCAGCCTGAGAGTTTTTTCCCAAATCTATCAACCAGAGAGATCCAAAAAGTGTCTGGAGGTTTTAAACAAAGGGGTAACCCCAGATAAGTAGCAGGAAGGGACTCAATCTTGCAACCAAGAATTCCAGCAATCTTTCTCTGTCTGTGCAAAGGAGTGTTAAAGAAGAACAGCGAACTTTTTTGCTTATTTATCACCTGACCAGAAGCTCTACCATAGGTATCCAACAAATTCTTCATCTCTTTAGCTTCCGAGACAGCATACCATCCCATGAGCAAAGTGTCATCCACAAACTGTTGATGAGAGCATATCAAATTGTTCGATGAAGGTTTAAGCCCCATAATAGATCTTTGAGCAACCAATTTACTCATGTTTCTGCCTAACACTTCAGCCATAATCATGAAAAGGATAGGAAAAATGGGATCACCCTGTCTTAACCCTCTAGAACTCTGGAAGAAGGTAGAAGGGGAACCATTAATAAGAACCGCCACAGAAGCAGAGGAAATGAGTTGTTCAATGAGCTGCAAAACCCTTTCATTAAAACCAAAGGATTTTAATATTTTAAACAGGAAATTCCAATCCACCCTGTCATAAGCCTTCGAAATGTCAATCTTAAGGAGAAAACCTTCCAATTTAGAGACCAAGAGGGAATGAACATTCTCATGAGCATGGACAATAGAGTCAAGAATTTGTCTTCTAGGCACAAATCCATTCTGTTCAGGGGCAATAATAGAGGGCAGAATAATAAGCAGCCTAGAGGTAAGCACTTTCAAAATAATTTTATAGAAGGAATTATAGAGACTAATGGGTCTAAAACCTTCAAAATCCTGCACACCAGGCTTTTTGGGGATAAGGACCAAGAAAGTGGCATTTAACTCCTTCAACAGATTTCTAGAACGGAAGAACTCTTTCACCGCCTTCTCAACATCCTCCCTGACAATGTCCCAAAACCAATGGAAGAAAAGTAACGAGAAGCCATCAGGACCAGGCGCTTTGCTTCTTTCAAAAGAAAAAATAACTTTTTTAATTTCCTCACTGGTGGGTATTGCTGTTAACATTTCATTATCTCTAGAATTAACAATACTGGGGATAGCCTCCAGCAGCTGATTTTGATCATCTACATCAATGTCCTCTTTCTCAGACATGAGATTCTTGAAGAAAAGAACAGCTTCTCTTCTAATCTCCTCCTCCTCCTCATAAGTTCTACCATCTACAACAATCTTAGAAATTTTGTTAGCAGCCCTGTGTTTAGAAGCTGAAAAATGAAAGTATCTAGTATTTTTATCTCCAGCTTTTAGCCAAAGAGCTCTAGACCTTTGTCTCTAGAATTCCTCTTCTCTAGTAATTATCTCATGGAGTTTTGAGAGAATCTCATTTTCCTTTTCCTTAGTATCAACCAAATAGCCTTCCTTCTGAATTTTGTTTTGGATTTCAGACAGCCTAAACTGAAGATCATATTTGATTTGAAAGATATTGCCAAAAGACTCTTTTTTCCACTTTCTGAGATTCATCTTAACTTCCCTTAGTTTTTTGGTGATTCTAAACAAAGCAGTGCCTTTAATTTTGATATTCCACCATTTCCTAACTTCATCTCGGAGGAGAGGATGGGAGAGCCACATCTTCTCAAAGCGAAAAGGGGTATTCCTCTTAATCTTTAAGGGGTCAGCAATGAAACTAATAGGGAAATGGTCAGAACCAATCCTAGGGAGGGTTTTCAAAGAACAACAATAATTTAAAAACTAGATATTAGAAACAAGGGTTCTGTCAAGTCTCACCTGGATCAAATCTGACAGAACTCTTCTATTCGACCAAGTGTAAGAGCTACCTTGCAAGTCCAAATAGATCAAGGCATGATTGTTGATGAAATCTAAGAGATCTTCTTTACTTTCTTCATTAATCTGAGACCCTCCAAACTTCTCACCCTGAAGGAGAGGAGAATTGAAGTCTCCCATGACAACCCAGGGGTCATTTTGAAAGATATTCTAGAAAGCAGCCAACTCTTTCCAAAAAGCCTTTCGAGCTTTTTTACAGTTTGGCGCATAAATATTAGACTGAATCCAGCTGAAATTGTCTCTAATATGAGTAAATCTAGTGGCAACATGGTTAGGGCGAGAAAAAAGAGGGTCACCTCTTATGACCATACAGTTCCAAAAAGTCGCAACCCCACCAGAAGCCCCAACAGAATCACTACCCTAAATGGAGCAGTGCTGGAACAAAGAGATCTTTTCAACCTTTTCTCTTAACATTTTGGTTTCCTGAATGAGGAGAATATCAGGCTTCTGGTCCCGAGCAAAATTGTGTAAAATATCCTGCTTGTGGGAATTATTTAGTCCCCTTATATTCCAAGATAATAACTTCATGGGAATTTAGGCGAGAGAAGGAGTTCCGGGATGGTTTTTTGGGACCCATCCACAATTTCTTGAAAGATATGGTGCTCTCTTATCAGGTTTTTGGGTCTTCTTCCTTTGGCCACAGAGATTGCCCCACAGTCCGCTTTTGCTCTCGACCTTATTGAAATCCCACAGGGGGTGATTTTGATTCTGATCTTTGATTTTTTCTTTTTTTTCTTAGAAAGCACCTCTTCTCTATCAATATCCTCTTGAATGTCTGATTCTTTACTGGAATCCCATTCTTTATCAGAAAGGAATTTCTGCTCCCAAGGGAGGGTATCCATAAGTCCATTCCCGGAAGGCAGGGAGTTGTTTTTTTCATGAATGCTTGCTTGGCTAGGGTCCAAGAAAGTGTCTTTAACAACATCAAAAGAAGCCAGATCTGAGCAATATTCAGCTCCTGGGATATTTGTCCCAGCCAGAGACACAACCAAAGGAATGCCTACCTCAATAGAGAGACCCTGAGAAGAAATATCATCCAGCCCTGGCGTCATAGGGTTCCGAAAAAGGGGGCTCTTCTCTGAAGTAAAAGAATCATCTGATTTACTAAGGGCTAAATTCCCTGCTTCCCATTCCACACTATCCTCTTTGATCTGAGAATCAACAATAAGTTCCAGAAACAAAAGTTGGGGGATCTGGGTGGTAGAGCTTTCATTTCTAGCTTCTTCAGACATCTTGTGTTGAGATCCATCCATATTTCTTAATGCCAAGGTACCAATAGTACAGTCCAAACCTTCTCCTTTATCCTGAGGGCCAGCCTTAAACTCAGAGGCAAGAACTTTAGGGGCCAGGACAGTGGGGCCAACATTACCAGCTTCACCCGAGAGGATGTCAAGGGAATCAACAGCCTTTCCCACTATCTTCGTTACACATTTTTCCTCCTGCTTCTTTTTCCATATAGCTTTTGAGACCCTATTGGGTTTTTCCATATCTTTAACTACCTTCATGGGGCAATGCTTCACCCAATGACCAGATTTTCTACAGTTGAAGCATGCAAAAGGGATGGTCTCAAACTCAATAGCTTGCGACCAAGAGCCAAGTTTCGAAAGGATCTCAATAGAGGAGGGGAGATCCGCATCCTGAGAGACACCAACACAAATTCTGGCAAACACCAGTCTCCTTCTAGCAGCAGTCATGGGATCAATCGATAAGAGCTCCCCAAAGGAGCTTGCAATCCCCCTGAACACATCCTCATTCCAATATTCTAGAGGGAGACCATGAAGCCTAGCCCAAACCAGAGCATTCTCAAAGATGGAATCCGATAGATCTAAGTTTGAGGACCATTTTTTAAGTGCAAGAGTGGATTTCCCAACAACCCATGGTCCTCCACATCTAACAGCCTTAATATCATCCAAGTTCGAGAACTCAAAAGCAAAGAACCCTTTAGGGAGGGCTGCAATAGAAACACTACCATTTGTTCTCCATTTTTTTCTGATGAAATCCCTAACAATCTCAATATTTGGCCTTTGGCCCATGAATTTTTCAACCAGGGAGTTTTCCATTATTGCGATATTATGATCAATGATCTCGTCTGGAATAGAGATTGCAAATTTACCAGCTGAAGGGTTGGAGATATTACACATTGGGGGAAAGAAAGACTTACCATTGGGCTTAACCCCAAACAGTGAGGCCCACTTCTTACGTTGCCCACTGTTTGAGTCACTAGATCCAGCTGCATCCTTGAGGTTACCTTTTGGGCAGTCGCCGATAGGAATAACAGGGGGAGGGACCAGAATATTCTTCCCCCCTGGGTCATCCGCACGCTTTTTTTGGGAGTCCTCCCACTCCGGCTCCTCCATGCTTTTCTTAATGCACGAGGCAGGCCCGTGACCCATCTGGGCTTCCGCAAATCCATCTCCATCACCCTGCTCAGTACCAGAAGATTCAAAAGTCTGGTTTTCCCGCCCAAAGCTCCGCTCCCGACCACTCGCCATTTAAATCAAGTAATAGAGTTACAACCATGTAAGTGGAAGGACATACAACTACAAGAAGGGAAAGAAAGTCATAAGAAAAAAACATCATTAGGAACTAGATAAGTTGTAGAAAGAAAATGAGTAAATCCAAAAGGAAGTTCATGCTCTATAATAATCTAGTATTAGTAATGAAAGGGAAATTGAAAATAAGTGTAAAATATTTCTTATTGAAACTCCTAATAGATCTATGATGAGTAATTAGTCTCTTCCAATTCCTTTAATATGTGAATAGTCTTTTCTATGTAAAAGGATAGGTTCTTGTAAAAATATATTAGATCTTATATTTGTATGTTTATATGTGTAGATACCTAAAATTGACACTTTACATTTGGTTAATTTATCCCTAATTCATTCAATTTATTATCCTCTATATTAATTAAATAATATTCCTATTATTTAACTAATATTCACTATCTTGATATTCATTCAATTTAATACCTTATATCATCCCAAAATTATAAAGTAAATAATTTAATTTAATTATTTATCTATGACCATCCTACCTTACCCCTTCTTTCCGATAGATTAAATAAATAATTTTTATTTATTTAATTTTCTCCCTCACATGTCCCATCCACCATCACTTTTTAATAACCTCCCTAATTTAATCATAATCTCCCACCTAATCATTGGCACACACTTAATCATACACGTCTTGTCCCCTCAGAGTACACTCAAGGAATTTTTAATTCTTTTATTCCTCTCGCATCATCCCCTTTAGAGTGCAAGAATAAAAATTTCATTTATGGAAAGATCTCCTAACACAATCCAAAGTACCATCTCGCTCTCAACTCACCTCATGGTGCCACTTGACACCATTCTATGAGGTAAAAGGACAAAATAATCCTCTACCCTTGATCTACATCAAGCAATCTCAACCATTAATTTCTATCTCCCCTCCTATCATATATACATGAATTGGCTGTTTTATCATATCTTTCACTTATTTTATCATTGGAGTGTCATTATGCTACCGAAATCGTTAGTGAGCAGACATACAATTGACAATGTTGAGCTAATCTACTCAATAAGAAACTCGACATAATTCATTTTTGTTTGATTCAATGTTGGTTTGATCTTTTCACATCTAATCCGAATGTTTGTTTGATTTTGTATTTTATTTAAATTTTATTACAATTTCCATTTCTTATTCACAGGCATTTTCATTTTTCCTAATAGTATCTCTATGATGAGTAATCAGTCAATTCCAAATCCTTCGTTAAAAATATACTTTGAAAGATATTAACTCATGAGAGTTCTCAATCTCCGTTTTTATGTGCCTTCATATGGAAAACTTGCCATACACTGACAGAGAGTTGTTAATAACTGTAAAATTAGCATATATAATGCCTAATAAACTATGAGGCTTTCAGAATACAACAATTTTATATCAGATAACAGAACAAGAGTGAAGAATGTATAAGAGAAAACAAAACCTTCTCCAGAGAGCAGCTGCAACCTCTCCTTTGGACATGTTCTCAAGCTAGAAAATTCGCTTGGATAATAGCTTTCCAAGAGCCGGCTTTATAGCGGACCTGTGTGGAATCTGATTTTTTATTCGATAAATTTAATGTATTGTTCCAAGACGACTTATTCCAATTCAATTATTTAATTCTAGTTAATTATAGTATCTGTTTTGGTGTATACGCAATTACCAGCTGTACGTACCAGCTGTACACATGTTACACAGTGCAACGTTCCCCTTGTTCACAGTAGCCTATCGACCTAAAATTCAAAACAGCTCCCTAGTATATTCGTTTAAGCTTGTGCGCCGACCTGACTTTGTCCACTTGCTTGCCCCCATGCAGGAATTGAATTAGTGTGCGCTCAGCACGTTCACTTTCTCCTCGGCGTTTTTATCTGAGATGGTCCATCCAACCTCTTACAAGTTTATGGCGTTGAGTACAAATAGACATGTCGATTTGAATCCGATTTCAATTTTCTTGAAAATTTGTTTGAACATTTCATTTTCTTTATTAAAGTAATTAGGTAAAGGATCCATTATTCGTTTACCTTAATTTCGCATATCTTAAGTTTTTAAATAGTACGTTAAATTTTCAATTCTTTTTAATTCTTTTAAAGTTTTTTCATATGTGATTTAAGAGCTTAAAGTTATTGATTCAGCTTCTAGGTAGTTACGACAATTACAAGATGAGTTGTTATATGCACAAAGGTCAAAAAAGTGGTCATTTGGAGATGCCAACCAATACCCACACATAGACACCCTAATAACTGTGCACTAGGACCACCAAAAAAGTCGAGCAGCTCATCCAATTAATATCATTTTTAATTGAGCACATATATTTAAGAACAACTATAAAAACAAATATTGTCAACTAATTGAATTGAATTAAGACATTAAAGGTTTAGGGTATCTTGTTTTGTGGTTCCAAATGTCACATAAGGGATTTGTGTTAGCATTGACCACACTCTATTTGGATACACTTTAAAACATTTCAAGTACAAATACATAATACCTTTTACACCCATGTCAAGACCTAGCTTTTCACCCAATTCATTTTTCAACATGCTTCCTTCACAGCCACCACATTATTAATCATTCTAGAAACTTGTTGAATCCTCTCCACTTGACTGAAGGTGTTGACATGGACATTCTAGGTAACAATTTTTATCATTTATCCTTTCAATTTCCACTGAAGGTAATAGTTTGATTTGTGACTTTCATGAAACATCTATTTTAAAAAACATACAACCGTGTGATTTTTTTCATTTCATCATTGCTCCAAATGACTTATATGCTCTTTCAATCATCGTTGTATTGACAACTTCTCAATTTCATTTTGTTTGAATATGAGATAAAAATGTAATTCCCTATATATATAGCTTCTTGAATTGTATATATTGAGGGTTTCATCCTTTAACCCCCTTATATATTTAGGGTTCCATATTCATGAAAGCTTATATGTTATTTAACAAGCCATTTGTCTTATTTAATCTCTTTGAATAGATTATAATATGACAAGAAAAATTGTGTATTATTGTGGCCATAGTTATGTTATAAACTATGGCATGAAGATGTAGCATTCCTATATTTGTGTTGTTACACTTACTAACACAACATTACACCAAAAAAGTTTCATATATATATACATACATATATACATATATATATACATACATACATATATATATAGATATACATACATACATGCATATATATGGGTGATCCCACAATAGTGGTTTACAATTTTTGGCCAAATTGGACACTGAAATTTTTATTTTTAACTAAATCTTCACATTCGGGCACCTATAGCGGCTAAACCGTGAGGAATTTGAAGATGATGCAAACTAGAGTCTCATCACATTTTGTCTTAGATTCTAAAAATATTTCTTTCAAAAATTTTGGAATCAGATTGCACTTCTTTTTTCATCTCCCACAAAAATTGGTTTTTTTCAGAAAACAACATTTTTAAAAAGTGACGCACACCATATAACGCATAACTTTTTTTCCATGAAGGATAAAATTCTAATTCTTTTGAATTTAGATTTGTAACTCTGATATCTAGTACTTCCACTTAGTTAGATAGTTTTTAATTGAATATTTTTTCTTTAATCAAATTTTGAAGTCAAACCAATGACAATTCAGACATAGTGCGACTGTATAACGCATAACTTTTTTTTGTATATATCAAAATTCAATTATTATTTTTTTGGATCAAGGACTTCAATATCTGGTGCACTCATATTTTTCAAAAAAAAAATTGATAATTGCTATTTTTCCACATGTGCAGAATAGAGACCTTCATTTTCGATGAAAAAACCTATGTTTAATAAAACTAAAAAAACAAATACATAATAAAACCAAAACATATTAAAATTATATTCGTTGGATAGCTCTTTCCGAGGACTACTTGATTCCAGTTGGGTTTGTGAAGATTCCCCCATTTTCATCCTCAACCTGAGCTTCAAAGCATAAAAATTTAGGTTTTTTGTGTGAACAAGGTCAAAAATTAGGGAAAAGGGCGAGTTCGCTAGAACTAGGGGGGTTCTAGCGAACCCCTTTCAATATGCATTTTCCTTTTGTTTTTTGGGCGGGAAATGTGGGCGTAGTAATTAATGGGTTCACTCGAACCCTAGTTCGGTCGAACTCCTTTTTGGTTCAGTTGAACTTGTAGGTTCATTCGAACCCCTAAAACCAATTTTTTTGCCATGGGGTCTTTTTTTCTTAGTTTTCCTTCCTCCATCAAATTGTAAACCACTATTGTGGCTTCACCCATATATATGTGTGTCTGTGTGTCTGTGTGTCTGTGTGTGTGTGTGTGTAATTTTTGACTTGTATATATTCAAAGTTTAGTTTTCCAGGGTTTCATTTTTAACTAGCCTTATATACATATAGGGTTCTCTTTTTATATAGGATTCATTATATATTAATATATAAATCAAAGAGGGTATATTAGGATTTCAATATGTTGGAAAAATTGTACCAAATAAAGAAGTTCTAAAATTTCGTGTAAGAATCATACATCTCTATTTGTACTTAATTTCAATGGCAAGTAGACATATCACATATACAAGCACATTAGGCACTATTGATGTTCATGAATTTTTAGAAGATAACATGATGTTCTTATTGATAAGAAAGTTCAATTCAATTTTTGGAAAATTAGAATATCATAGTTATTTAATGATAATAAATTTCCACAATCCATATTGCTACATGAATTTGTTTGTGTTAAATCTTTTCTTATCAACGTTTTAGATCACACTATGTGATGCATCAACGTTTCGGATCACACTCTGTGATCCATAGTTATTCTTCTCCTCTTGCTCTCTACCATCCTAATGATGGATCATGTTGTTTGATCTAAAACATTGATGTAAAAAGATTTAACACAATCAAATCTAGAAACAAATTCATGTATATCATAGTTATCTCCAAAAGAAAGAATTAAATCTTGCATGTTAAGAACAATTACACAATCTAAGCTTAGTCTTGAAGTCAAAGGATTATGTATAAGACATGTATAATTATCATTCATTATTCTGAAGGATGTCTAAATATCTCAAGATAAAGGTTATTTCCATGTGCATTTTTCATATGTTGATATCATTCTCCATCCTCAATTCACTTATGATATTGTTGTTCAATATAATTTTTCTACCCTTATTGGCACTCATTTTAAAAAAATAGGATCAAGAAGTAGTTGCCCAATTTAGGGGAAATTTAGAAAGAGGAGATAGAAAATGTTTTGTTCATCCAAATTTTACTCTTTGATTAGAAGATAAAAATATTTGTTTAGCCTTTTGTCTCCTATTCCAAATTAAAGGGGTTGATCTCTAGCCTAGATCAGTTTACTATACAATAGGTGGCCAATGTATTTATAGATTGTTAAGTACTATTTTCCCACCTACTAATTTTCCTATTGGAGTCTCATAGACAATAATAAATTCATATTTGATTGATTATGGTCACCATATTAACCATATTGGGTTTGATATAGGCTTTCCAATAATTGGACAATTGATTTTTAGATAAAAATCGTAGGTTTCAAGATCTTGATGTCCCCAAATTAGAGGATCTACCAATTTTTCTAGCCTCAAAAGGAGGTTTTCAATAATAGATATGCTCGCTAATTTATAATAAACCTTCATAGAAAATGTCTCAAAATCGAAGCTTGCTATAATATCTACAAGAGCCCCATCCAACAAATACTATATATTTATTCAAATACAATATCCTATTTTGAAAATAAAGCATTCATAGAATATTTCTCATAAGAGCCATCAAGTTCTACTTCTTCCCCTCAAAGTACTATTAGAATAAAAATGTCAATTGATCCTTATCTTTCTAATGCTTCAATGACTATCTTATTAAATTTAAGTTGTAATCCTCAATTAATTGATATGTTGGCAAGAAAATTCAGTCTCAAACTAGCCTTCACCCCAAAAGAGAGAAGAAAAAGAGGATAAAAAGAAAAAAAAACACCAAAATAAATAAAATTCTTGAAAGTGCAACCATGATTAGAGTGCTTAAGAAAACTATAGAGGAAGAGAGAGAAGAAATAATCCACAAAAATATTGAAAGGGTAAAGCCTATGCAAAAAAAAAATTCTTCTAAATCAAGTAATATAGTTAAAACCATGTAAATGGAAGGACATACAACTATAAGAAGGGAAATAAAGTCACAAGAAAATAAACATCATCAACAACTAGATAAGTTATAGAAATAAAATGAGTACATCCAAAAGGAAGTCCATGCTCTATAATAATATAGTATTAATAATGAAAAATAAATTGAAAAAAGGTGTAAATTTTTTCATATTGAAACTTCTAGTATCCCTATGATGAGTAATTAGTCTCTTCCAAATCCCTTAATATGTGACTAGTCTTTTCTATGTAAAAGAATAGGTTATTATAAAAATATATTAGATCTTATATGTGTATGTTTATATGTGTAGACACCTAAAATTGACCATTAATATTTGGATAATTTATCCCTAATTCATTCAATTTATTATGCTCTATATTAATTAAATAATATTCATATTATTTAACTAATATTCACTATCCTGATATTCATTCAATTTAATCCCTTATTGCCAAAATCATAAGGTAAATAATTTAATTTAATTATTTATCTATGACCATCCTACCTTACCCTTTCTCTTCCATTAATTAAATAAATAATTTATATTTATTTAGTTTTCTCCCTCACATGTCCCATCCACTATCACTTTTCATCAACCTCCCTAATTTAATTCTTATCTATCCCCTAATCATTGGCACACACTTAATCATTGATTAAGCGAGGTCAACCTTCCCCATCAAATAATACACATGTGTCTTGTCCCCTCAAAGTACACTCAAGAAATTTTTAATTCTTTTATTTCTCTCACATCATCCCCTTTAGAGTGCAAGAATAAAATTTTCATTTATGGAAAGATCTCCTACCACACTCCAAGGAAGACATTCAAGATGCTAACTACTAGCCTCAATACTTGAGGAAGGTTGATGAAAAATTTGAAGGTGAGTAGGTTGATTTCCAAAATAAACACTCCAAGTTGCACCAATATGAACTGAACTGAGACAAGAAGGACATAGATCTAAAAATTTCAGTTGCCAATTCTGATAACAGTGATTGGAAGAGGATCTCCCCACCCATTGGAGCCTTTCTAAGGATTGACTCTTACAATCGCAACAAGAATTCTAACAGTGGCAATTAGCATATCAATAGAGATAGAGATGAATAGTGTCACTTTGGAAGTAGTTGTTACAACTATCATTTTGATGAGTAGAGATAGAGATGAATAGAGACTATGCATCTTTTTATTGATGGTTGGTTTATAATTTTCTATAGTATTATACATTATTACCCCTGTTTTGTATTTTGTGGGGCACGGAGTTGATATCTAATATACTCTCAATGATTTAATTTGACTCTTTATTTATAATCTAATATCAATTTTAAATATGACTTAGGATAGGATAAAATTAGGCATGGTTGGGTATGGTCAGATTTTAGATGTTTACACACATAATAAGAAAGTCAACAAATTAAAATATTAAAAATTGTTGTTATTAAATGTTTGATGTGTAAATGACTATCATTTAAGTTTAAGAGTTTTTATTTGCATGACCATAATATGAAACTCCTTGATGTCACTACTGTACTATGCAATTAAACTAACATGAAATTATTTAGATATCTATTTAAATAAGTTGTATTTCCTTCACATGACCTATACTGTTTTAATTTAATGATAATATTGTGTAAGCATTTAAAATCATCTCTTTCACATTAATATACATTTAATGAATAATTATTATATTACTTAATTAAATATAAATTATGCAAAGATGCCTATTTTGCTTCCAAGTTTAATCAACAAAAACTTATAATCTCGCAACTTTAAAGCCACGTATCTGTCGCCTGAAATATTATATCAAAGTGATTTATTGACTTTTAGATTAGGGTTACAGTTTTTCTAAGAGATTTCCCATTAGTACTTTCCAAACACTGCACCTTCATCTAGCAAAACCGTTATTCCCCCATCCACCACCATGTTGTGACCGTTTACATATTCGGAGTCCTCGCTCGCCAGATACAAAGCAGCCTTTGCAATATTCTCTGGTTTCAGATTGGTTTCCTTTAAGGGGGCTTCGGCCTTAATCGCGGCCTCCACCTTGGCCTTTTCCTCTGCCGAAGGGCTCACTCCCATAAAATTCATTACCAGATCTGTGGGAATTGCAGCTGGAGAAATACAGTTCACTCGTATACCATATTTCCCCAGCTCGCCTGCACCGTTCTTAGTCACCCCAATTACGGCGTGTTTGGAGGCAGTGTAGAAGTAAGGAGTACATCCTCCTGCTATTCCTGCAATACTAGCAGTAGAGATAATGCTACCCTTTCTGTTGGGGATCATCACGCGGGCTGCGTGCTTGATGCCGTGAATTACTCCTTTTACATTGATATTCATCACTCGCTCGAAATCCTTCATATCATTCTCTGTCACACTCACTTTTTGCTTGTCGACGACTCCCGCATTATTATACAGAATGTCCAATTTTCCGTGCTTTTCCATGGCCAAGTCCACTGCTGCGCCTACATCTTGCTCTTTAGATACATCACAGTGGATATATGTCACCCAGGGCGAAAGGGATTCCGCCACTTTCATACCAGCATCGTCTGCAATGTCTGCAATTATGACTTTGGCGCCATGATTTGCGAATAGCCGAACAGTGGCCTCTCCAATACCTGCCGATCCGCCTGTGACTATTGCAACCTTGCCTTGCAGTCTGCATTTAACGAATACATTTTTTTGTTAGAAATATAGTTTGAAAGATATTAACTCATGAGAGTTCACAGTCTCCGTTTTTATGTGCCTTTGTAAGGAAAACATGCCATTCACTGACAGAGAGAGCTGTTTATCATTGTAAAATTAGCATATACTATGGTTAATAAACTATGAGGGTTTCAGAATATAGCAATTTCATATCAGATAACATTACAAGAGTAAAAAATGTATAAGAGAAAACAAAACCTTCTCCAGAGAGCACCTGCAACCTCTCCCTTGGACATGTTCTCAGGCTAGAAAATTCGCTTGAACAATAGATTTCGAAGAGCCGACTTTATAGCGGACCTATGTGGAATTTGATTTTTTATTCAACAAATTTAATGTAATGTTCTAAGACGACTTATTACGATTCAATTAATTTATTCTAGTTAATTATATTATCTGTTTTGGTTTATATGCAATTACCAGCTGTACGATTGCAACGTGCCAGCTGTACACATGTTACACAGTACAACGTACCACCTGTTCACATGTTGATAGTTAGCCTATCGACCCAAAATTCGAAACAGTTCCATAGTATATACATTGCATATATTCGCTTGAATAATAGCTTTCGAAGAGCCGGCTTTACACTCTGTAGAATGGTGCAAGTAGCGCCATAAGGTGAGTTGAGAGGGAGATAGTACTACGGAGTATGGAAAAAAAAGAAAAGGAAAGGTTCTTTTATAGTTCATGTTACCAGGGGATCTGTTTTTGGGTCTACAGACAACTTACAGTTAATGGAACTCCTCGTCCTCCCAATATGAAGACCTAACTCTTACTCCACATTACGAGGTGTATGTACCTTACCCTCTCCAAGATTTGAACTTGTGACCTCTCTTTCAAGAGATAAATTTTGTTCTCACATTTCAAAATGGACAATGTGAAGGGAATAAAGGAATTAAAAAAAAAGTGAGTGTATTTTGAGGGGAGGGGACAAGACACTTGTATGATTTAATAGGGAGGGTTGACCTCACTTAATCAAATATTAAGTGTGTGTCAATGATTAGTGGGTAGATTAGGATTAGATTAGGGGGGTTGATGAAAAGTAATGGGAGATGGGAAATGTGAGAGAAAATTAAATAAATAAAAATTATTTATTTAATTTATGGGAGAGAAGGGATAAGGTAGGATGGTCATAGATAAGTAATTAAATTTAATTATTTGCCTCATAATATTAAGATTATATAAATGATTAAATTGAATGAATATCAAGATAGTCAATATTAGTTAAATAATAAGAATATTATTTAATGAATATAGAGGATAATAAATTTGATAAATTAGGGATAAATTGACCTAAAGTAAATGATCAATTTTAGGTTTCTATGTACATACATACATACATACATATATAAGATCTAATATCCTTTTTATAAGAACCTATCCTTTTGCATAGAAAAGACTAGTCACATATTAAGGGATTTGGAATGGGACGATTACTCATCATAGGGCTACTAGGAGTTTCAATAGGAAAACTTGTAAGATTTTTTCCAATTTATTTTTCATTATTAATACTAGATTCTTCTAGGGCTTGGACTTCCTTTTGGATGTACTCATTTTCTTTTTATAACTTTTCTGATTGTTGATGGTGTTTCTTTTCTTGTGACTTTCTTTCCCTTCTTATCATTGTATGTCCTTCCTTTTACATAATTTTAACTCTATTACTTTATTTAGAAGAATTTAACTTTTTCGCATAGGCTCTTACTCTTACGATATTTTTGTGGATTATTTCTTCTCTCTCTTCTTCTACAATTTTTTTAGGCAAAGATTCTCTAATCATGGTTGCACTTTTAGGAATTTTATTGATTTTGGTGTCTTTTTATTTTTATCCTCTTTCTCCTGTCTCTCTTTGGGGGTCAAAGCTAGTTTGAGACTATATTTCCTTTCCAACATATCCATTAATTGGGGATTACAACTTAAATTTGATAAGAAATTCATTGAAGAAACAGAAGGATAAGGATCAATTGATATTTTTCTTGTAATAGTATTTTGAGGGGAAGAAGTAGAACTTGATGACTCTTATGGAAATATTTTATGAATGCCTTATTATCAAAATAAGAGATTGTATTTGAATAAATATGTAATATTTTTTGGAGGTGACTCTATCTCTAGATCACCTTTATCTTGCTATAATATATTATCTTGCAAAAAATATGTAATATTTTAAGCTTATAAGCCACTTCTTGTAATCTTTCAATTTAGGGAGGAGATAAAAGATAAAGAGTGATTACCAATGAAAATCATAGACCTTCACATGTTGCTTCTCACTAAATCCATCCCTAAACAAAGAGATTACATGGTGGAGGTTCTCATTTCCCCTTGCCACTTTGGATTTCATACAAAAATTGCAATTTCAAATTTAAATGATCGAATACAAGTTCTATTGATTCAATTTTAAACTCAACAACTAAATTGAATTCATTGATTTTTATAAATAAATCAATTGTAAGTGAGAAATTATACAAGCGTCATATTCTCAAGGCAGTAAACTATATTGATTCAATTTTAAACTCAACAACTAAATTGAATTCATTGATTTTTATAAATAAATCAATTGTAAGTGAGAAATTATACAAGCGTCATATTCTCAAGGCAGTAAACTATCCATTTCCTTCAAGTACTTATATACATACACAATTATGATGGGAGTTTACATTTATTTTTTATAGGTTTTGTTATGATGAGAATTGACACATTTATAGTTTTTTTACTTGCTAATGTTATGATGGGTCATTATATATTCATGATTTTATTTTATATATATTACAACAATAATCTCTCTTTTAGAACTTTGTGTGTGTAAGGTCATATTGTCTACCTATTGCCATGTCAAGGTTTTGTGTTGGCATGGACCACACTCCTATTGTTATATACTCTATAACATTTCAAGTTCGAATGCATAAAGCCTTTGCCAACCATTAAAAGGTCTAACTTTTCACCCTTGCAAATTTTCACAATGCTTCCTTCATAACAACTGTACTGTCCATCATTATTCTTTATTCTTTCATACGAATCAAAATTTTGCCATGTACTCTTATATTGAACTTTTAATCTTTGTATTAAAAATCATATAAATAAATCTAATCTTTCATTAAACCCTCAATTCATAATTGCATTCTTTATCAAACATTTTTTATAATAATTAATCAATTTAACATAATAGTGTTACACATGGCTCTAGAAAAATTCACCACCAACAATTCACCGTGGGAAAATTCACTGCCATGACAAATTCACCTCATTGAAACTTCCACCAGCAATTCATGACAGTGAATTTTCCATCAGATAAATTTGTCATGGTGGTAAATTTTCCCACCGTAAATTGTTGACAGTAAATTTTCCCACAATAAATTATTGATAATGAAACCCTTACAAATATATAAAACATCTCTACAAAACCTGATACAATGTTTCTTAAATTTTGATTGTCCTTACAACTAAAATATCTTAAAATGACCATAAGGCCATAACATGTAGGCCCTGGAAGGGGCCGTGGCAGACAAAAACATTAATCCCAACGTACGTAAAAACTTTTTTTTGTCGATTAGGTATTGTGGAGCAGACACATTCTTCTTTTAGATTACACCTTAAAATACTTCCGTCCCACCTGCCGTGAGCTTCTCAAGGGAGAAAATTTGTCTCTGCGCTCTAACTCAGTCATTGTTCGTCGTCTTGAAGGGGCCACTAATGGCTGTATTTTACAAAATAAGAGCGGAAAAACTGCAGTCTAAATAGGAGGTGGCATGAGCAAATGTGACGTATTGATTATTTAAAGCATGTTTGACTAGTATTCCCGTTACAAGTTCCACTATCCATGCTCTATGCGAATTAAATAATAAAGCCAAAATTATGCCAGGGAGGTTTTCTTCTCAGCGACTTATCAAAAAAATATAATGGACGATAAGCTTTGGCTTCGTGGCTTGGAGGCTCAAGATTTGCTATCCCCAGGAAATTCTTTACCATATATTTCTATATGTAAAATGTTACTTATATAGTACATATATTTTATATGTTTAGGATTTTATTTTCATTTATATATTTGCACACATACTTTTCATTTTGGTTTGATCCTTTTTCTGTTCTAGGACAAGTTCACAATTGCAAGGATGTTCTAATGATCACAAATTTTCCTTTCCAGATTCAAAATTTTAAATTTAAATTTAGTTGATTCTCTCACAAGATGTTCTCTCGAAGGGCTTAGTAAACACAATTATGCATGTTTTATTACTGTGTCTTTATATTGAAAGAGATTGATTATAGATATCAATGATTTGATAGCTATATTTGCATATCATTCACATTATGTAATTCAATCAAAGTAGTAAAAGGAATCTAGATCTACAAGAGCATTCATAAGAGTATATGTATTATCAAAGAGTGTTTTTTTTATTTTTTTATTTTTTTTAGACTGCAGGAATCGGGTAGCACGACCCCCTATAAACTGTAGTGCACCTGGTAAACTTTTTAACGTGACTGGCGGCACTGGCGTGACATGCCCTCCGGTACCACAGGGGTGGGGGAGACTAGACCTCGTGACCAACCTCCTGCAATGGAAAGATTTAGCCAACCGAGCTAGGGCCCCAACCCCTAAATTTAATATTAAGGTTTGGCCCTTGGTTGTTGGCACTACAGGCAAGAAGCCCCACCAATTCACCAAGGAACCTCCCCTTAATATGAGGGTAAACAACAAACTCCATTGTTGACGTAGTAGAGAGCGATCCCGCGAGGTTTGAACCTTGGTTGTTGGCTCTACAGGAAAGAAGCGCCACCATTTCACCAAAGGGTCGCCCCGCATTATCAAAGAGTGTAGTTTTCAATATTGATTTTTTCTTTTTTTTTAGATTAATCTAGGAGAACATGTCCCCTATGACATAATAACAACCCTACACAAGTATTTAAAAATATCTCTAGTTTGTAGATATTAGAGAAGGAAAAACATACAAAAAAACACGTCTCAAAAAAGTAAAGAACATAAGTCTCCAAGCTACATAGTACATGTTCATAAGTATGTGATAGATATGTGATCACAAAGTCCACTTTGATATTTAATTCATCCCTATAAAGAGTAAGAAAATATGCATTGTTCTGAGGTGACTATTTGATAGTTATCATTCATTATAGATCCCAACGTGTCCAAAATTTTATGTCATTCTAGATTGTATATGCTATTAGGTTACAAATATAAGTACTATTATTTATTGTAATTATATTTTTTAAATTAGTTGTTAAATTAGGTTACAAATATAAGTTCTATTATTTATTGTAATTATATTTTTTAAATTGGTTGTTAAAAATTAAATTTTATTTCATTTGAATTTCTAACAAAACATGTTTGATCTTAAACAACCTAGTCATTTTTCTATGTTTTCTCATTATATTACAATTTCTAGAGATATAATTATCTAGGGTTTACATTATATAAATTTAGATTTGAACTTCCTTTTATATCCTTGTGCTTAATTGGTATTTCTTTTAAGGCTCAATTTCCTTACTCACTTATCATATCTTTAACTCGCATACCCATCCAAATGTGAGTGTTTAAAATCATCACCCAACTCATATAAGACCCTTCAATAATGCTTGAGATATTCTACTACTCAATTCTCACACCCCAGTTGAGAGATTTGTGAAAAGTAGCTTTGTAACCACCACTACCAGCTCTTCCACCTTCATGAATGCATATGACAACCAATATGAAGATTATGAAAGAATCTAAATTACAAAATATCTTTTTTATTAAACCTTATGTGTCCAAGGACACTTTTGAAGAGTGTTGGAGACACATGAATAATACATGGGATTATGAGGTAAATTGACATTCTAATCTTAACCTTATCGAATTTTGCACTCAATTCAGTTCATAATAGTTTCTTGGAGAGAGTTGGGTTGGCCCAATTTTTTATTTTGAATCTGCATGCTATTAGGATCATCTCTACACTTGGCAAAACAAATTGGATCAATCATTGTCTTGTAGATTCAACAAGAGATAGTGATTTGATAAATTAAGAATTAAGAGTAGACCCTAGAAGTGTGTGCACAAGGAATCTAATCATATTCAAATTATTTATCAATTTTTATGCTAAAACATATCACTATTAGTCTAATCCTTATATAAAAATAGACCCCAAAACATCTTAGCACTAAATGGTGTGTTGGATAGATATCTTAGTGCTTGTTTCACTAGGTGGTTTGTAGTTAGGGAGTGTTGGAAGACTGTAGCAAGGAGGCAGCCAGATGGTGCTAGATGTGTTGCTAGTATAGTCAATACGGCATGGCAGGGTGGTAACCAAATGATGGTGATTATACAACAGGTTGTTTGTAGCAGCACATTGATTTATGTGCAATGGTTTAACCTTATTTTAAAACCCATTGATTCATAATTCCAATCAAAATTCTTTATCCATAATCTGATAAGAGTAAACTCCAAATAAATAGAAAAATATAAAACATACAATATTCAACAATACAATCTTATAAATCTTATTTATCACGAGATAGAAGTACTTCAACGGGCAATTCCTGAGACCAATTTTAAGCCCTGGTGGTCTACAATTGTTACTCCCCCATCAACCACTAGATTATGACCACTTACATACTTTGAATCCTCACTGGCCAAATACAATGCCGCCTCTGCAATGTCCTCTGCTTTAAGGGTAGCTTCCTTTAAATTGGCTACACCCCTAATCAAAGCCTCCAAGTTGTCCTTGACCTTGTCTTTCTCCTCTTCCGAAGCCCCCGTCTGCAAGACATTCATTACCATATCTGTGGCAACTCCAAAAGGAGAAATACAATTCACTCTAATACCATATTTTCCCAACTCAGCTGCGCCACTTTTAGTCAACCCAACTACTGCATGCTTTGAGGCAGTATAAGAGTAATTATTGCCTCCTAATATCCCTAAAATGCTAGATGTAGAGATTATACTGCCTCTTTTCCGTGGAATCATAACACGAGCCGCGTGCTTAATGCCATGCATTACTCCTTTTATATTTACATTCATAACAGTTTCGAATTGTTTCATGTCATATTCTGCCGCGCTCCCTCTGTGGGCTATTGTGATTCCCGCGTTGTTATATATTATGTCCAGCTGGCCATGTTTTTCCATGGCCAAATCCACGGCTGCACTCACGTCCTCCTCCTTGCTCACATCACAGTGGACAAATGTCACCGATTGAGAAAGGGACTCAGCAACTTTTATACCAGCGTCGTCTGCAATATCTGCAATTATGACTTTGGCTCCATGTTTTGCGAAGAGCCGAACAGTGGCTTCTCCAATGCCTCTTGACCCACCTGTGACTATTGCAACCTTGCCTTGCAGCCTGCATTTTACACACCCATATCTTAATTTTCTGCCCACAAAAATCATTTTAGTTGACTCCCAAACCAGAAGCAATGTTTTTGAAAACTGTAACCCAGGAGATTTACTTAGATACCATCTATTATTGATTTATCTAAAATAACACAGTTCTATGCAGGTTTTTGGATTAAATTGTTTTTTCAATGTTTCGGATCACACTCAGTGATCAATCATGAGGAAGAGGAAGACCACAATAGAAAAAGCATACACAACTTAATCCAAAAGCTTGCATAGAACTTCGTGAACTGTCAAAAACTCATACCAACTACAACTAATTCTTCCACAACAAACTAATGAAATATTAACAAAAACAAATGTTCACATACAGCTTAGATTTAATCAATATTGTTGCTGCTTTTGTTATTACAGATAATCTTAAATTTTTGCAGGATCTAAATCTTATTACAAATTTGAAAGATTAAAAACTAAATCCAGCATCAAAATATAGATCAAATAGTCTGAAGACTATAAACTTCCATTGACATACCTGGAAAAACAAAAATGAAAAAAAAAACCAAAGAAAACAAAAAGAAACCCACCATAACATGTAACATGACGGCTTGAAATCAAATCGCTCAAAATTAAGAACTCTGAACACAACCATTAAACTTAGCCACAAAGTCAAAGACACAAATTTCATTACTGATAGTGTGAGTCAATGCAGGCCCACAAGAATTCATAGAACTCTCATACATGGGCTTCTTTCTCAAACAATTTAATCTATAGATAACAATTCAAGGATATTATTCCTAAACCAATTTGCAATCATATTAGTGTTCAGAAGTGAATGCATATGAAATTTAGGCTGAGGTGCAGAGATAACAGTTTCATAAATTCAACACTAGCGATAATAATTAAAAATTAAATCTGAAATTACCTTCCCAATACAGCATATGCAACCACTTCCGTTTCTGTAGACATTGTTCTCTCATGAGATAATACCAGAGCCCGCAGGAAAGCTTGAAGAGCATGGCCAGAGTTATAGAATACAGAAGAGAAAACGAGGGTGTCAGCAATCATCATAGCCCACTAATGAGTCAAACGGAACGTGACAGACATGGTGACAGGATTAGAAAGTTGCAGTAAACATTTAAAATGGATGATAAAGAAAGATTGATTCCTCGATCAAATAACAAATTAATTTTTTTGTTGATTTTATAAACTCGTATGAGCTGCTCATTTCGTTTTTGGGTCCGAAGAAAGATTTCAATAAGTGTGCGTTTTTTTAAAGCAATAGAATTGATGGTAAGTTACTCGAACTGCTCAACATAATATAAAAACACGTCACACAGCAGTTAGACATAAAATTAATATGTAAGCTTTTTAAAGCTAGATAAAGTCAACCGTGAGTCCCCCACCGGAGAGGGGCCACACGTAGTTAAAATATATGTTAATTTAAATTATTTAATTGAGAGTTGTGGGAATATATCATTTAAAATTAAATATTAATTATATTATGAAGAAGCTAATGGTATTTAGTTTTATATTTGAGGGAGACAATTAATATGGATGTATTGCTTGTAAATATTTAAATTTGAATTGGTCTATGTGATATGTTCATTAATGATGAATTATCTAATAAATGATAGCATAAAATATAAAAAACAATAATATTCAATTCAACTCTTAGGAAAAGATACCACATGTTACCTTCTTAGGAGTTTCCCCTCATGTTTTTTTTTATACTTGCCTTTGGTTATTAACTAAGAGTTATCTTGTCATTTACATAAAAAAAAAAAATTGTTTCTTATAATGATGAGTTTGCCACTTTCACAAACTATGCTTTTGCACCTATGAACATGTGTACATTGTATTAAGTTCTCTACCCAAGTGCCAAACATTTTCATATCAAAATGACATTCTTTCTCTATCAATGCATTAAACTTGCTGCATACTTGATTTTCTAAACTTTTATGAGTTTTTCTATAGTTCTTTCATCAGTTAACCCGATTTAGAGTTGAATATTCTTTCTCCAATTACCAAAAGTCCTAAGAGTCAATATACTATTCCAGTTGAGGCAATGAGGGTCTTGATTTCTTGATATCTTTTTGTAGTGCATATAAATCTAGGAATTTTAGACAATTTTCATGACCATTAAAGTTTTGTCGATTTTGAAAGGCATTGCATAACCTTTGTGAATTATCCATATCTTCTAGACTATTTTCCCATTGCGCAAGACCTTGATCATTCTATCTTGGAGGCTACCATCAAATTGAATATTAGAGAGAAGGAAGAAAGCTATATTTTGAGCTAAGGACATCATTGCTTTCATTAGCCTACTCTACATTCATGTCATTTCCAACCACATGTGTAGATATTTTTTTAAGTTTAATAGGTTAATCTTTTCCCATAGATTTTATTTTCTAAATAAATATCATTTTCTAATATATTATGTTTTCTTAGTAATTTAAGAATTTAAATAGAATATTTATATTTTTTATTAGCTACACATAATTCTAAAGTTCTACTTCAACAATTTTGTTAATTTCTGGAGTTGATGATTGAATCACATAGCTCCTAAAAATCATGTATAACAAAAACATTCCATCAAAAAATAGAGAAAAAATAACTAATTTTCTATGAATCCTAAGATTATGTATGCATGCAATAATGAATCAATAATTACATTATACAAAAAACTACTTCTGATATGTATAAAGAAACCCTCAATGAAACCCTAGGTGAGAATTATATTAGATCATAACATGTGTCCTAATCCTATGATTTGAGACAAAAAAGAACATGAACTAATTTAAGAATGCTATTATGAAAATGGACCTAATAATTAATTATTTAATTGTATAATTATCTTTTTTCTCTAACTTCCCCTTTAAGAAAAATTTATGGAGTAGCTAAAAATAATTGATGGGTCTTGGCTACAAGGGTTGACGAGCTAATCATGTCCAAAGAATAAATATGTCATACTTGGAGAAAAAGAGAATTTCATGGAAATTTATTTCCAAATGAGAGAAAAATAAATAAATCTATCATAGCATAAGAAGGAAGGAATGAGGATATGATATGACCCCCCAAGGACTAATTTTGTTACATAAGTATAATATATACCCCCAATAATAGAGAGAAAACGTCATACTATGTATCCCCCTAATAAAGAGGACGTAGTTGTTGTGTCAATGCTGATAAATTGAAGATATAAAATGATTCATTGTCCACAAAAACATATCTCCCCTTACAAAGCAAAATATCTATTGTTGATTGTAGAAATCATTCAACTAAGCTAGATGAATAGGGAACCAAAATCCAAATACCCGAATCTCTAAAAACCACTCAAATATTCACATGTTCCAATCAAGCTATGATAGTTAAAAATCTTATGAAGATTGATGTAGGAAAAGATCCAAAGAAAATGATGATAGGGTAACAATGATGGTGTGATTTTTTATCAAAGAGGGGACGAATTCCCTTAGATAAATCTTTTAAATCTACAATATGAGAGTCCACAAGCAAAACTTATATGCTTGATATATATGAATTGATGAGGGTGATGGATGTAGTGAAACTAGCCTCATCAAGAGAAATAAAAGATAGAGATGTGATGTCAATAGGAGGAGTGGGAGCTATGATATGCTCAAGCTTCTCTAAAGTACCATCTTTAAAAAATATGTTATATTTACCATCAAACATGCAAGACCTATGATATACTCAAACTTCTCTAAAGTATCATCATTAAAGAGCATGCTATATTTACCATCAAGAAGAATTAATCAATTTATAGTAAAAATATACAGGAACAGAGAGATATGAGGTTCTCCAAAGATCTCTCAAATTTTGGTCCAAAATGTGTAGGGACAATCAAGGTTCATTATATTTAGAAAATTAGGAATATAATGACGCTAAAAAATGTATGAAACTTAAGAAAACATATATCTCCTACAACAAAATAGTTCAAAGTACTCATGAAAAAAGTAAATAGAAAGCATAGATAAAGTCAACCATGAGTCCCCCATGGGAGAGGGGTCACCCGTTGTTAGAATATATAAGTTAATTTAAATTATTTAAGTAAGAGTTGTGGGAATATATAATTTAGAATTAATTATTAATTATAAAATATGATTGTGAAGAAGCTAATTGTATTTAGTTTTATATTTTCAAGGGAGAAGGATAATATCTAGATATATTGCTTGTAAATATTTTTATTTTAATTGGTATATGTGATATGTTCATTAGTGATAAAATATCTTACATATGATAGCATAAGATATAAAAGCAATAATTTATTCTATTGAACTGTCACAGAAAGATATCACATGTTAGTTTCTTAGGAGTTTCCCCTCATGTTTTTTATACTTGCCTTTGGTTATTAACTAAGTGTTTATCTTGTCCTTTACATAAAAAAAGTTAGTTTTTTCCTATAATTATGAATTTGCCACTTTCACAAACTATATTTTTGCACCTATGAACATGTGCATATTGTATCAAGTTCTCTACCCAAGTGGCAATTATTTTCATATAAAAATGGAATTTTTTTTATCAATACATTAAACTTTATATCCATTGGCGAACTTATTTCACTTAACTATACACTTGATTTTCTCAACTTATGAGTATTTCTATAGTTCTTTCATCACTTAACCCAATTTAGTTGGAAATTATTTCTCCAATTGTCAAAAGGCCTAAGACTCAATATAGTGTTCCAATTGAGGAAATATGGGTCTAGATTTCTTGATATCTTTCTCTTGTGCATATAAATCTAGGAATTTGAGATGATTTCCACGACCATTGAAGTCTTATTGATTTTGAAAGGCATTGCATAACCTTTCTGAATTTTCCATATCTTCTATACTATTTTCCCATTGTGGAAGCCCTTGATCATTCTATCTTAGAGGCTACCATCAAATTGAATATTGTAGAGAAGGAATAAAGCTATGTTTTGAGCTAAGGAAATCATGTCTTTCATTAGCCTACTCTACATCCATGTCATTGCCAACCACATGTGTGGATATTTTTAAAATTTTAATAGGTTATTTTTTCTCATGTAGATTTTGTTTTTTAAATAAATATTATTTTTTGATATATTATATTTTCTTAGTAATTTAAGAATTTAAATAGAAGATTTATATTTTTCATTAGCTACACATAATTCAAAAGGTTATACTTCAATAAATTTTTTATTTTTTTGGAGATGATGCTTGATTCCCATAGCTCCTAAAAATCATGTATAACAAAAACATGTCATCAAAAGAGAGAAGAAAAAAATTTCAATTTCTATGAATCCTAAGACCATGTATGCATGCAATAATGAATGAATAATTACAATATACAACAAACTACTTTTGATAAAGTATAAAGAAACCTTAAATGAAACCCTAGGTGAGAATTAGATTAGGTTATGAAGTGTGTCCTAATCCTCTGCTTTGAGACAAAAAATGAGCATGAACTAATTTAAGAATGCTAATATGAGAATGGACCTAATAATTAATTAATTGGGTGATTATCTTTCATCTCTTCCTCTAGCTTTATCTCCTTATCTCTCCACATCTCTCTACCTTGATATATTTTCCTCTCTACCTCTCTCTATATATCAATTCCTATATATTTATTTATCATTTTATCTCTCCCTTCCTATATGTTTAACTCTTCTGTCTCTATATATCCCTTTATCCTCATGCTATGTATCTCTCCCTCTCTTTTTCTCCATATTTCTCTCCTTCTCCATCTCCATCTCTCTATTTATCTTCGTCTCTATCTCTATCTCCTTATCCCATAGACTCTCTCTCTCTCACTCTTCCCCCTATATCTCTCCCTCCTTTTATCCCCATCTCTCCCTCCATCTCTCTCCCTCTCTCCCTATCTCCCTATTGCAAAGATAACATGAGTCAATTGCTAATGAAACCTAATTATCTTCATGATTAAGAGGTTTTTTATTTCAGTTGTCTTCAAATCCTTGGTGATGGATGCATAGTTGATTTGAAGCTATTACTTCTCCATTGAAACCTTTGTTGCACAAACATCATTTTCTAAATGACTGGCCAATTGACCTCATGTATACTACATAAATGTATACAAAAAATAGACCAAAAAAATCCCCAATTAACCTTCGTGACATCTTCAATGTACCCATTTCACTCCAATGTGTGATTCCTAGTTATTATCATAATAATAATGGTAAATGAAAATTCTTCATTTTTAATTATAATTGTCTTTAAAAATTATTAAAAAAAAAATGATTAATTTTAATCCTGCTCTTTTTTTTTTAATTAATTTCCATGGTAATAAACTTAATGGATTATGGATTTAGATGCTACCCATCCTATGTTATGAGTAGTTTCAACCTACCCCTACTTAAAAATGTCCTCTTTGTGGCTTCCTAACTCTCTGCCTAGATGCTTACATTTTGATTTGGCCTCCTCTCATCAACACTTTTGGCATTTGGGGCATTGTGTTATGTTTTTTGCATCCCACCTATATTATTGTTTTTTATACTTTTTGTAGAAGCAATGCCACGTTATGTATGTAACTCTACACTTTTATTTTAATAATATTTTGTCTTGTCCTTTTATCTAAAAAATTCAATGCTAATTAAATTACTTTTTAAAACATAACAAAATAAAAGGTAAAATAAAGTCTAGATTCTAATATTTTCATGTTTTTTTTGTCAAAATATGCATATTAGTTTAATATATTAATATAATATATAATATGAAATGCTCAAAATGATTATGAATTAAAATAAACATAACTGACAGTTCTGTGTAGTAACACACAACAATGAACTGATAGGTAGAGAGGAACATGAAAGGCTAGCGATGTGTAGACAGTGAGAGAGGAAGAAGAATAGACATTGTCAATGGCATGAGTGGGCACAGTAGCTATGAAAGGCATATGCAATGTTGGGTCTTTACTTGCTAAATAGATGAACGAGCTTTGCGAATGAAGTTCAACCAAAACTGCATTACCTTCTCTGTAGTAAATTTTATTATAGGCACAATACTATTCAAAAAAATTCATAAAACAACCCAATCCTAAAAAAGTTAAGCAGTCACTTCCAAATCTAAGAACCATTCCATGACTTATAGTAAGAATGCTATGGAGGAATGCATGACTCTCCAAAATTGCAACAAAAGGGGTGGGGGGGGCAGAGAGAGTGGGGAGCCCAAGGAAAAAACATTAGTAGGCACAAGGGGATGAAGAAAGCTACTGATGGTCTCAAATCTGTAAAATTAGAATTCAGTTAATTTAGGGCCTGATGCACATAACCAGCTACTTCTAAATACCAATATATCAAATGATACACCCTTACAAATTAATGTTGAAAGAGAATAAAATGGCATAATGATTATAATCTTACAACAAATGCAGCTTCGGATGTCACTCCTCCAATGCAATAAGAAACAACTATTTTGGTGCTTTGTTTTGCATCTTCTACGGATGAGGAAAACTCTCCAAGGTTCAGTAACTATGAGCCTATAATGAAAGGCTTTGTCTTTGGTTCTTGAATTGAATTATGCAGTTCTAGGTAATTACATCACAAGAGTCCATCTTTTGGAAAAGATGTTAACAATTGTCAATTTCTTATCCATAATCTCTCTAGCTGGCCATCACTCAATTTACAAATGCCCAAATCTACCAATTATATCTCAATATATCATGCCTTTAAAACTAAAGAACTCAAGACACTAAAACATATACTAGTATTATTCCTCACAAAGTGTAATTTACATCAGAAGCCATGCCCAGTGAGGATAAACAACTGACCACAGTCATTTATCATACCAAAAAATCAAATCCCTTATATATTTACAACTCAACATCCAAGCAGGTAGCAATAGCCAAATGAACCATTATTCATCATTAGTTTACGATTACAATATAGAATGTTAGCTGCCAATGAAGAGAATCTAACAAGTCACAACACCTACTTTCATATATACTTTAACACTATATACAATATGATTTAAATTCATCAGTGGCATTCGATAGACTATTGTCTATATTCCAAGCAGCTACTCAACTATCTAAAACTTTCATTCAACTTGTAAAGGGAATGCATTTGGCTACAACTTGTAATTTAACAAATAACTATTATATGAGAGTCCCAGAAGTGTTGTCTCATGCTGGAAAAGTAAAAATGGCGAAACTGTTGTGCTACATCTCCATCTGTATGATGTCTCTGTCAATAATAGTCATTTTCCTATTGGAAAAACCATCCTAACTATGCAAGTGCTAGTAAAAATAAGAGTTGTGTCACAGCTGGAGTCCCTACCTATATCTTTTCCTGAACTTATGATAAGATAGCTTATGGGTGTAGCTAAGTATGCTCAATTCTAGGTATACTTGATGCTTCAAAACTCAAGATAATGCACTATTTGATAATAACATAGAAACATAAAGTTAGAAATTTTTGTGCTATCCAAAAGTTATATGCATACCTTTTAAATTTTCCTCAAGACTTTAGATATCCAAGACAAACCCAAATGGAATTTCCCATTGCTTATAGCCAAAAATATAAAATAACATAAATTTGGGAAATTTTAGAGCTTAGAAAATGCATTGTAGGCATCAGTTGCAGCTAGCTGCACCTCAAACCTAATGTACTTTTACCATGCATTTCAATGTACAACTACAAATTTAGACATTAATTAAATTTTTTAATTTTTGAACAAAAGAGTGGTTTGGCATGAGAAGCCCCAAGCAAGGAGATTAATTCAATCAAACTGACCAGGCTACAACCCCTAATGTATGTATAGCTAAAGCCTTCAATCTTATAAGATCTGCATTATAGGCCTCTACGCAAGTCTCTTGATTTTTCGGTCCGTTTGACCTATAAGCATCAAACCAAACATTTTAAAATCACATAACAATGACCAAAGAAGATGCCCGAAGGTGGCCAGAGTATTAACCTCAATGAAGAAATGGCTATACCAAGCCAATCCATACCCAACAATGGGAAGCAAAAAACTGAGCCACCATCTAAACAATTGAATCTAGAAACATTAAATAAAATATTGGGCACCAAACAGCCATAGATTCAAAAGGAGAAGGAAGTTTATATGTGAAATTTCATTACTGGAGATTCAAGCATATATTTAGACATAAGAACACTGAGCTTAACCAGATACCAGATAATGCAAATGAACTAGATTATATTCTTTCCACATTCTTCATTATTCTCCTTTACGTACTCTTTTTCAAATGTCTTGAAATAGATACTTTCCAATAGATTATCAACTATCACATAAGTTGGTAGCAACTCCTATTAAATCTTGCCAAAATCCTTTGTAAATAAAAACCTACAAGACTCACAAGCCACACATGCAAAATTCAAGACATCAAAAGAAAAATCAAAAACAAAATCATGCACAACCAAGCTTTGAAAAAATGTGAAATACACATCTTGGCTAGAAAACTGTTGTAGACCTGATTGCAGGTATCGGGTGATCCCACAAAGCTGGTTTACAATTTCTCAAATATTCTGATTTTTGTTGAAATCACATATTTTTAGAAAATATAATGATTTAAGCCTTTAAAAGTTTCATTTAAAGCATTCCAATTGAAGAGGGTTTGATCAAACTACCTTAGATCAAACCCCCTTGGATATAACCCCGCTAGTTTTAAACCATACCTATAACATAGTCTCATTTACACCTATCAAAATGTTGATAAAAAACAACTTTTGATTTACCTTTTGGGGGATCAAATGAATTCATTTAAAAAAAAAATTGTATGTAATCTTTATATATAAGCTTCCCAAAAAGTATAATTTTAAATAAATTTAATTTTATTATTGTATTTATTTATTATTTCTTGTGAATGTAGGTTTTTTACCAAAAATCAAGCTCTTTGTTACACATGTGGAAAAATAGAAGATTATAAAAAAATTTGAAAAATATGAGTGCACTAGATATTGAAGTCCTTGATCCAATAAAAAGAAAAAATTGAATTTTGATACAAAAAAGTTACACATTATCTGGTCGCCTGTCCGAATTGTAATTGGTTTGACTTCAAAATTGATTAAACAAAAATATTCAATAAAAAATTATCTAACCAAGTGGAAGCACTAAATATCAGAGTTACAAATCTAAATTCGAAATAACTATAATTTTATCCTTCATGGAAAAAAAGTTATGCGTTATATAGTGAGCATCACTTTTAAAAAATGTTGTTTTCTAAAAAAACTAGTTTTCGAGGGAGATGGAAGAAAAAGTGCAATTTGATTCCAAATATTTTGAAAAATATATATTTAGAATCTTCAAAAAAAATGTCATGAAACTCTAGTTTGCATCATCTTCAAATTCCCCACAATTTAGTCGCTACAGGTGCTTGAAAGTGAAGATTTAGTTTTAAAAAATTATTTCAATGTCCAGTTTGGTCAAAAATTGTAAACCACTATTGCGGGATCACCCATCACTTAGAGCTTGCAAACAATTTGTGTGCATCAAAATGCATAAAAATACTTTTTAGATGTGCAACTGCACATTGCTACAGATGTATGCAGGGAAACTTTTAGTGCCTAATATTTGCTAGTTTTCAATATTCTTGATAAAAGATTCATCAGAATTTTTATAAAGTAAAATTATTTTTACTTTTTTCACAAACTTTATCAAGTTTCTCAACAAAACAAATAAAGTCTAAAAACCCTACCAATATCGAGAATTCTCTCAAAAATTCACCTCCCTGGTAGTTTGAGAGTAATCAAGATTTATGAAGGTTTTTATAACTAGAAGTTTATAATGGTTTCCTAATATTTTCTGGTTAAAAACAAAACAAATGATCAAGTTTGCAAATATTATATTTTCAAATTTCTACTAAGAAAAATTAAGAAACTAAAATTAGTATTCACATGCTACAGAGAAAGACCAATAAACAATAATGAACAAATTATATATGGGCACGTTAGAATCAATGAATTGAAATAGAAACAACTATTGGCATTCCCTATTAATTGTACAGTCATTTGACGATTGCCTAAAAGTTTCTATGGATCACATTGATCACGAAAAGTTGACATAATGTTAATAAGAAAATAAATTCACCATCTACATGCAGACCATAGTAGCATTGCACAAGTGAAAAAACTATGATCAATCCTAAGCAATCACAATCTGCTACATTTTATGCCAATAATGAAGTTTTCTGGAAAGTGATTTCCTTTTTACGATCATATCTTCTTTTGGTTCATTCTAATGCTTAGAATCAAAAAAATATACATAGCAAAGACAAATTTGTCATGCCAAAACACATGGCTGCCCCTAAAATAGTAAGCCATGTTGTTTTACATAAACCCTCTTAGAGTAAAGTAAAATAGATTTTTTTAAAGTTCTATGCAATTTTCATAATTAGTATTTTTCTAATGTACAACATATATTTTTATCTATATATACTATATTTGACATGAAAAACAAAATCAACTTTTTTTTTCTCTATTTTTAGATAAAGTACATTGTTTTCTAGTTCCCAAGCTTTTGCCAAGTTCCTGTTTCATAACCCAAGTAATTGAATTTCACTTATAATTTTACAAGGTTGAGTCAATGCGTGTAAATGAAATGCTACCATGATTTAGACCATCTCTTTCTATATATATAGATGAAATGGCGGCCAAAACAAAGCCATTGCACTCGAAATATACAAGAAGATCTCTAAAAACTGAGCAACCAAATATGTCACAAATACAAGAAACTGCATGGAATAAAGTACACAAAATATAGAAGAAAAAATTAGTTGAATATAATACAATAAGAAGCCAAGAAAGAAACGTGTAGAAATTTTCATTAAAAGAAAATATAATAATTTCAGTGCATTTGGTTTGAACTTTGAGGATAGGAAAATATGCTACAAAGTTTATGCTAGTGACATTTAAAGTGTCAAAAAGGCATTGACATCAATTGTCCATGTGCTACAACCACATCGCTCTATGAGACTGTATTATTGTGCATTCCTTTGATATGCAATACAAGGAAAGTGAAAGAAATAAAAATTTGATGAGGGCAATATATGACTTAAGAAAATGCAAGTGGAGCACTATTAAAAAACTTAAAAAATAAAAAATTGTTTTAGCTATAGCAATCTATGCATGGTACTCCAAAATAAATATTTTGAGAGTAGAAATGCAATACCAAATAAGGAATCTGAAATACCCAAGTATCTCATGTGACTAACTAATAAATGTTATCAGGAATTTTTGAGAATGAGGAAATAACCAAAATGTTAAGGATCATTTGATAGAGGCTATACCAAATGTGATCAATCGGGAAGATAACTCTATGTTGACTACTATTCTCTCTAGTGAGGAAGTTAGGAAGGTTGTTTTTTCCTTTGAAGGGAGTAAAGCTTCGGGTCCTGATGGGTTCCCTATGTTCTTATTTCAATGGTTTTGGGAGATTGTTGGAGAGGATGTGGTGAATGCTATAAAAGAATTTTTTGGATCCAGAAGTCTCCTAAAAGAGTTGAATGCTACTTTTTTGGTTCTTATCCCTAAGAAGCCTAGAGTGGTGAACTTTGATGCTTTTAGAGCCATCAGCCTTGGTAACTCGATCTATAAAATCATCTCGAAGGTTTTGACTTCCAGACTTTTAATTCTCTTGTCAACTCTGATTTGACCTCAACATAATGGATTTGTCTGTGGTAGACAGATCCTTGATTCAATAGTCACGGTGCATGAGAATATCCATTCCCTGGTTGAATCAAAGACTGAAGGCTTCCTGTTAAAGCTTGATATTTCAAAATCCTATGATAGAGTTGACTAGAAATTCTTGTTTAAAATTTTAAAAGTGTTTGGGTTCTGTAACAGGGTTCTTCAATTGGTGGAACAACTTGTGTCTATTGCTTCTATCTCTGTTATGGTTAATGGATCTTCCTCGATTTTCTTCCAAAGCTCCAGAGGTCTAAGACGAGGAGATCATATCTCTCCTATTTTATTCACTATTATGGTTGAAAGTCTTGGAAGAAATTTGAAAAGGCTGATAGATCAAAGATCCCTTGTTGGTCTTAAACCGTCCTCTAGCAATTTGATCTGTTCTCATCAACAATTTGTCGATGATACCATGCTCTTAGGAAAATCTATTGTTTCAGAGGGACAGACTTTGAAATCTCTGTTGGATGCGTATGGGAGGGCATCTGACCAGTTGATTAATAAACATAAAAGCTCTCTCTTCTTCTTTAATACTCCTGAACATAGACAAAATAAAATTGTCAGAATCCTTGGTTGCAGGGTGGAGTCTTTACTTGCCACCTATCTAGGCTTACCTTTAAGCCTTAAACCCTCAGAGTCCTTTTGGACTTCGTTGGTTGAGAGGTTTAGTATGAAACTTGTTGGATGGAAAGGAGCTTTGCTAAGTCAAGTGGGTAAATTACAACTCCTCAAAGCTACTCTTCAAAATCTGTCGATTGTTGAAAAATGAGGTGTTTTCTTAACTTAATACTCTGTAAAACTTTAATATTGTTGATCTAAGTAAGTCTTTTCTTTGTTACATATATTTTTTGTGGGTGATTATCTTGATTAATCCATTTTACTGTTATAGAATGTAGAGAGAAGTTGATAGAAGAACTAGACAGGATATTAGAAAGATCACACAAGATATACCATGGAGAAACCCTTTTGGGAAAAAACTCCACCAAGAATTATTCTATTATTCAATCTTTAAATTACAATAGCTCCAATTCTTGCTTGAGAATGTTTCTTTTGTCTTTACCAATCTTCTTCACACCTGCAATAACAATTATGAACTATTCAACTTGAATGAGATATAGAGATAATATGCAACCTTGTAATCTCCAAAAGGTGATAATTATAATGCACAAGCTCAAGCCCTTGAAAAGGTACGCCATATTCCTTCAAGTTGAGTTATTCAGTGAAAACTAAAGCTTACAACATGTGTTTCATTCATTTGGGCGTCCCAAAATGAAGCTACAACTTCTTCACTTTGGTGATAATTCTAAAGCTCTTCCTCAAAGTTGGCGCCCTTAAGTAATCCTACTTAACTAAGCCTTCAAAAATATCTTATCATGCATGAGAGGTAAATCCAATAAAGCATCTTGGGTGCCCAAGTTGGCTCCAAGTGATTTCTAGTTAACTGAAACATTTACTCAACACCATTCATGCAAGAATGGCCATCCCCTGTTAACTAGAGGTAGTCCATGTTATCTATCATACAACTCAAGTTATTAGCCATGCATTCCAAGTTAACTGAAGCTAACTACATGCAACTCAAAATAACCAACATGCATGCAACTGAAGATAATTGAACCATAACTGAACTAAACTGAACTGATATGAATTGAACTTCAAGCATGCAAACATCAAATCCTAACTCCTAGGATCTTTACATGCAATCAGAAGTGTTAACTGTTACTCTGTATAGTTAACTGAACACAAGGTGAGTGTCACCTTACCATGTGTGCACCAACATGCTCCTATTATTTAGGAATAACTACAAATCTCAATTTTATGATTTATTACATCCAAATAATTAATCTCATCCTAATATTAGTGTTGTTGAACACATTCCAAGAACTTAGGAGATACATGAAATAATTAATGTTTAGGATTTGCAATTGAATGACAACCTATTTCCAACATCGATTTATGCTTTAAGTCTTTTTAATCCTTGCCAAATTTGCGGATGCCATTGAAAAGATTAAAAAAATATTTCTTTGGTCAGGTGTTGAAGAAAAAAAAAGGTTGCCTTTAATAGGGTGGGATCTGGTGTGTAGACCTATAAAGGCCAATGGTTTAGGCCTTAGAAAAATCAGAATGGTTAACAAGATACTTCTAGCTAAACAAATTTGGAGAATATTTTCATCCTCAAGGGAATGGACTGATACCCTGACAAGCAAATATTTGGAGAATAACAAATCTCTTATAATTAAGATAGACTCCCATCTTCTACCCAGAGGCTCAACCTGCTGGAATAATCTGATACTGGAAGAAAAGTTGTTGAAACTGGAGTGGGTTGGCAAGTTAGGAGTGGAAACTAAACAAGATTCTGGGAGGATAGATGGTTGTTTAATGAGCCCCTTATCAAAATTGAACCTTTTCGTGAGTGGGTTGAGATTTGCAAAGCTCTATTTGGTTTGTATGTTAAATATTATCGGTTGAATGGAAAATGGGTGGATTTATTTCTTGTTAGTCAGGCTCTTGCTCCTGTTCACTCATCCTAATTGGCTATCAGACTTTTCCATGATCAGATGGAAGATCGTCTTGTTTGGATCAATGAACCCTCAGGCAATTATTTTGTTTCCTCGACGTTTTCTAGGCTTTCTTCTGTCCAGATTCCTCCTTCCTTCTAGTCGAAGGCTTGGTTCAAACACCTGGTTCCTAAAGTCAACATCTTCTTATGGATCCTTCTTCAAAATAAAGTGCTTATGGTTGATAATCTTTGCAAGCATGGCTTTCAAATACCCAATAGATGTTATCTTTGCAAGATGGAAGCAGAGTCAGTTTGTCATTTGTTTCTTCATTTTCCTTTTGCTGCCTCGATTTGGGAAAAATTCCTCAGTTACTGGCAATTATCATGGATGTTCTCCTTGTCTATTGAAGACTTCTTCATACAATGGAAAGCCCCGACTCACAATCCTACTTTTCAAAAACTGTGGGATTTTTCCTTCCCTCATGTTGCTTGGGGTCTATGGAAAGAACGAAACAATAGAATTTATAGAGATAAAGAATCTTCAGTGACCATTGTGTTTGATAAAATAATCAGATTATTGAAAGAAAATTTCAATACTATCCCCCAAAAGGTTTGTATAACCGAGAAAGTGGCTTGTTCGCCCTATGATCTTATGGTTGCTAAGGAATGGAATATTAGTTTTGATATTTCCTGTGCCCCTAAACATGCTAAGAATGATAGGGAGGGTGTCTGCTGGACTTTTCCACCTAATGGTTGGATCAAGGCCAACTTTGATGGAGTAGTTAAAGGTAATCTTGGGGTGGCGGAGTCATAAGGGATTCTTTTGGCAATTTCCTTGGTGCAATTGCCACTCCCCTTGGTTCTCAAACCAATCACCTTGCAAAGGTTGTTGGAGCTTTTCATATTATAAATTTGGCCCATAGTCTAAATTTTAAAAACCTTTAGCTTAAAGGGGACTCTAAAAATATTATTGAATGTCTTTTAGGTAGGTCCCCCCTCGTGGACCATAAAGTCTTGGATTGATGATGCTATTTCGACCTTAGCTAAGTTTGATAATATAAAAGTTTCACAGGCCTATAGAGAAGCCAATGTTGTGGCAGTTAAAAGTAAAGGATAGTGCACTTCGCTGAATATTAGTGATTTAGGTGCTAATGTTCGAGCCTTATTGAACTATGATGCATCACATGGGCAAGATGCGTGTCATCTCATTAAGGATGATAGAACAAGGAAAATACATCACTATCATTAGATTGCATGGGACCGAGCCAATTTGCTTGTCCTGTAAGTTTGTTTGGCATGCTTTGTGGGCTCACTAGTTTGGCAGGACCATTTCAAGTCAAGATTTCATCTCTGTCTGCCTTACTATGCTTGCTAAAATGGGAGAAGATAGAAAAAGAGTTGAGTCAGACAACTTTGAGATGCACACAAGAAACACTAAAGAGTGGAATAAAATCAAAAGTGGGGGTTTACTCCCTTATCTGGAAAAACTCCATGGGTCTAATCAGGAAGCTACAGAGCATTTTGAGAGGAATTGGGAAAATGGGGAATTAACCCTTTTTGGTAGGAAAGTTC
The DNA here is from genome assembly GCA_007258455.2 of Sequoia sempervirens. Taxonomy (NCBI): domain Eukaryota; kingdom Viridiplantae; phylum Streptophyta; class Pinopsida; order Cupressales; family Cupressaceae; genus Sequoia; species Sequoia sempervirens. The sequence goes on from VDFB02058242.1 coordinate 623,511,906, forward strand.
AGCTCGACGAAAATCTCATTACTGAATGACAGGGTTTTCTCTGATGAAGCGGTGGATAGATTTATGAAGAAATATAAGGAAAGATTAAAACTGGTGAAAGTTTATAACAGTTACTTTGAGGTCGACACCATTAAAGCTCTTTGGAGAAAAGTTGTTTGCATCATCATGGAGTATATCACTCTAGATGGTTGTTTCACTAGGGTCTACGACTATTATTTTGCCTTGCTCAACCATTTTTGCTATAAGGTCAAGGTTTTTTTCCCTACTATCTTCTTTGTTCCTTAAAAAGAGTCTAGAAGACCATAAGAAAAACCCAAAAAGATATCTTATACTGCATATTGGTTTGATTAGGTTAATTTTTGAACATTTTCAAAATATGTCGGCCCCTGCTAATTAGATGCTTCCTCAGAGTCCGAGGAGGATGATACTGAACCTAGTTGTTTTGGGATTTTTCTCAATTTGAGCCCGATAAGAATGGTCCTAAGTCCGCCCTCTGTCCAGACTGGAAAGAAAACTCAAATCCATAATCCCCACTCTATTAAAGCCTGCCCTACTTCTAAGTCTGAAAGCTCTACTCCTAAAACCAAAGGTGTTGGAAAGAATCTTCCTATCAAAAGCCTTGTTTCGTATTCTGAAGACTCTCTTGATTCTGAGGATTCTAGCACTAACAATAATTTGTCCTTTGTTGTTCTATCGTTGGACAAAGATGTTAGAATTGGATCCCCTGGAGCCTCTGACCCTGCAAAAAGTTGTTTCAATCTTGATAGGGAACCATTTGCTGACTTCCTGGGCATTGCTAAGAATAATGTTGTGGACCATTTCAGAATGTTGAAATGGGTCTTTCATGAAATTAATCACCTAAAAATAAAAAATTGGGCCCTTCAGAGTAAATTGGAAGAAATGGGAGCTAAGGTTTCTATGTTATGCAAGAAGGATGTAGAGTGTAAAGATCATAGTGCTAGTAAAGGGATCCAGGACAATGCAGGTAAAGATAGAAGGATTGAAATAGATTTGGAAAAAATGAAAAATATTGTGAAGATAATTGTTGAACAGAACAATAGTATGGCAAAACATAATGCCATCATTATCAACACTATGACTGAAAATTTGGATAAAGCTCAACAGGGGTCCTTGGTGGTTGATCTGGAAGAGGTGAAAAATAAAAACCAGGAAGAGGACATTGGGATTTCAAAAAGAATCAAGGCTAATCTGAAAAGGAAGGCACCCCCACGCCGCAGATGATTCAAACCTTCAAGAAAGGTGTTCAGGATATGCAAGACCTGGAGGCAGAGACCGAGTCTATTCTAAAGACTCTGAGTTAGTTGCTATTGGTTTTTTGGCTTGCATTTCGGCTGGTTTTTTTATTGACCTTCCTAGCCTTTTGTGGCTAGCTGCTACTTTTTTTGGTTTTTTCCTTTATTGCAGCCTGTTTATTTCGTTGGACTTTTTAGTCCTCTTTCTGCTATTGTAAACTTGGTGGTTTTGGGTCCCTTTAAAACCCATTTTTTCCTTTATCAAAAACTAATAAATGTTATATTACCTCTCTCTGCAAAGCTTCATCTAACTCCTGCTACTCATCTAGGGTAACATCTTTTGAATACAACTGTGACAAGCCATTTTGAATCCTGTAAAAACAGACACAAAATCATCTCTTGTTACTTGTAATAACAACATTGTTACAACTCCCAAGTCATTTTATTCTAGTATTTCTAATCTAGTGCTAAGCAAAGCATTATTTTTGTGAAATATTTGGTTATCAGCTCATTTATTTCCACAGTGACATGAATTTCTCCCTGGAACAGCCTGCCTCTGTTGCTTAATAGTTAATAGTTATATGAGATTAAATGCTTTTCACATTATTGACATATAAGAAATGTAGCATAGCTTTGGTTTTAATGCCAAGAGTAATAGATTATGCACAAGTGGAACCTGAGGACAATGAAAGCCAGCTCAAGGTTGAAGTTTGACATCCCCAACTAACAATATATGGAGTTAAGTTTTAAATGACAATTATTATGAAACATGATGTTATTTATGACACTTCTTAAGAATATGAACTAATGCCAACAATCCAGAAGCAAAAGGATGGTAGCTCTGTATAATGAACAGATATTGTACTGGACTTGCATGACAAGTACTTGGATTGCAGGGATGAGAGACTCCAACAAGTCGTTATTGAACTATGAGTGTTGGAATTATTGTTTAGTGCAAAAGCAAACTAACTAATTTTTTGTAGTAGCTCTTGTCTCTTGTTTTATGTCTTAACTTTTTGTGTGCAAAATTTCAAGTTTTTTAATATCATTTTCTATTTCAAAATTTACTACCTTTCTCAACAAAAGAATGGTGAAGGTCAAACATAGCAAAGATGTTAATTAGGTTCAAGCCTCTGGTGGCAGCTATAGAGAAAAATGTGACCATCATGAAGTGGAGGAATTTGAAAAAAACATTAAAATTTAAGACCATTCGACAGAGGTTTTTGAATGTAGCCAACCAAAGATTGATGAATAGCAGAGTTCAGACTATATGAGGCTCAACTCAACATTAGTCAAAGGCTAAGGGAAAGAGGAAAGAGGAGATATTGTAGATAGCTTTTCAATCTATCCTAGCCACTCTAGAGAATGTTCTTTTAGGTTTCATTTTAGCTCTTTATTGAATCTAAGGTGAGGAGAGCCATGAGGAAATTATTGCTTTTGTTAACAAGGTATGGAAAGACATTAGAAAATAGAAAAGCAACTATCTTTAACCAATGAAAATAGGATTAACAAAGTTGTAAAGACTGAGAGGTTCGTAACTTTGTTAAGATTGAGATTATGACTCTTAAGTTTAAGTTGGAATATAAAGATGCAACAAGATATCAATATGGACCCTGTCAAAATGGACTTTCAATACATCCCAACAGTAATGCATTTCAAGAAGATAGGGAAATTAAAATTTCAATCATCAATAGCTCCCCAACTCGCCTGCTAATATGAAGCTCTGTTTGGTTCAGTCTATTGCTTTATAAGCAGTCACTATAATGGGGATTATGCCTTGTCTTGGATTAGTGATATATCCTTTAGGTATCAATGTTAAGATATTTCTATGATGGAATATAATATTGCATTTTTTATCTATAAAAAAAGGATAATGGAATAACTACTTTGGAATATTATAAATGCAAAACAAGTTTTGTTGATTTTGGCAAGACCATTCCCACTATACAAGCTTCGAGATTGGTTGTATAATTTTTGTGTCTAAATGTACAAACAAGATAATAGATGGCACTTAGAAAAATATACCAAGCATGTTTTTGTAGCAATGACCTCCGAACTGACTATGTTGGGTGTGCAGTCAAATCCAAATCAACAATCTAATTCTTCAAAGCATCAAAAACCTTTGTGGGTGATTTTCCCAGCTGATAAACAAGCCTCTTAGAAGCCTCTTCCAAGTCTGATTCAGTTGTTGCTAAATTTTCATCTACAAAATCTCCTTTTTAATGTTTAGTTATGTGTTGGTTTGCAATTTGTACTCTTTGCACCAAGCCTCCCCTCTGTATTTATAGAATATGTAAAAATATAACTTGTTGAAACCATGCCAAGCAGCTTACCTCAAGATTTTGGACAAAGTATGTCATGCACTCAATAATGTTGTTCAAAAAAATGTAGAGTTTGCAAGGACAATACTACATAACCCTAACAAAGCATAACCCTTTGACCAGATAAACATTTCCTCAGCCTCTCCCTCTTTTTCTACTGCACATACATGAATGCAAAATGTTGAAACATGAAAAGGTACGTAAACTTCCTTCTACACTACCACGCACCTAGCTCTAATTCCATGTGCCCTCCATGAAAAAAAATAGAGAAAACATTAGGTAAACATGTATGATACTTGCCCTCTTCTTTTTATTGGATAAATTTTAAAAATAAAATTGTAAAATATCTAAACCCCCGGGAAATTAACTGTTAGCCAATAATGAGCAAGATAAAGTATTAATTTTCATGCAAGAAAACAAATAGTAAAATAGAAACTTTGGCTTAACATCATTTATAATCTCCAGTTCACTTCCTAATGCATGCAAGAACTAATAAAAATTTTGGTGAGGCAAAAACATTAGTCTTCGCCTTTAAAGGAAAGGACTAATAATAACTGATTATTGGTAGTATGAAGAGGTTTTGATGATTGTATATTTATTTTTCGAATAGCAAATGTCATCCAGAAATTTATGTATTCAATTTTTTACATAATACATAGGTTCCATCTTAAAAGTAAAACAACAATACAAAAGAAAATGACCATTGATGATCTTATCAACACATAATGAGCTATCTTCTATCAAGATAACAATGCCCATATTCAGTTACACAAAATTTACACCGAATTATGCAAGAATAGAACATGGATATTTGCATTTTGTATCATTTAAACTTATAAACTCTCATACTAAAAACAAACCCTAAAGACAACATAAGGGAGATTTGCAAAAAATGAATATCTATTGTAGCACTCAAAATATTCCAAAATACATATTCTTAATCATAACAATTTACGAACATGATATACAAGGGTTTTCCACAATTGTTTTGTGTATCTGAAAGTGAAAGGTCAAACAGAAAATTATATTTTCAAATGTCAACAGAGCACACAACTTCCACATTAATACATCATTAGACACAAAAAAAATCCCTTTGAGCACAAATTACCAGACCTAACTCCTACTAAAATAGCAATGCCCATATTCATTTACGGTTTGCATTGCTCCATGCAACAACAAAAAATGGATATATTGAATTTATGATCATTTAATATCAAATGACAAAGAAACAATAGACTCCAAAGGAAATAGGCAATGAGTAGTGTATTTAATGACACAGAGTTTGCAAAGCGTTATGCAAAACCAAAATATGGGTATTGCATTTGTGGTCATTTGAAATTGTAGCTCACACAATAATGTAATGTCAAAACCAAAAAGAAACAGAAAATGGGTAGCATATTTAAGATCATTTCGCAATCTCAGCTCACGTAAAAACAAACCCCAATAATTTTCTTCACAACTAAATAATTATTTCCCCACACAAAATGTCAATACCTGGTCCTTAAAATGGAAATCTATCTTGTACAAAGATCTGAAAAACAAACAAAGAAACCAAAAGAAAGAAAAAAGGACAAGACTGTAAAAATAAAAATTGTACTTACATGAACAATCTCAAGGTAAACTCCTCATTCCACTGCACAACCCCATCACTTCCAAGATACTGCAAGCCACTTTGATTCCTCTTAACAGCCCTCCTAAATCGAGACCCTAGCTTATTACCCTTAGGCCCCTTCCACTTCACATTCACTCCAAAGTTTCAAAAAGAAAAAACAATGGTAAGCTTAACAAAATAATTTAACTCTATGTGGTATACATTTTATTCTCTGGAATATATATTTTACTTCAGTTTTTTGCATTGCAATAGGCGTCTCGTGGTGAAGCAGCTTGAAACTGGTAGAATTAATTGGTTGAAGGTTTCCCCTTCTTAGTTAGAAGAAATAACCCCACGCCACTAGAAAAAGCAATAAAAGGATAGCAACCATTGAAAAAAAATGAAACGGTTTTAATTAAAATAGTGCATGAAGCATAAAAATAGAAATTACCTTCACCCTTCTGATGTTTCCTTGCTCTCCTCTTGTCATAACTGTCATTTCCATTTCATTCCAAAGAAGGCCACTTGAAAAAGCAATGGAAAATAGTGGACCTAGAGGAAAATACCTTGGAAAGCGAGATCTACTTCAACTGCAAAATTCCCCCAGCACCAGTGGTAAAAAGAATGCAGAGTTAACAACCATTGCCTTAATACGAAAGGATTTTTTTGCATTGCAATACGCATCTCGCGGTGAAGCAGCTTAAAACTGGTAGAACTAATTGGTTGAAGGTTCGCCCCTTCTTAGTTAGAAGAAATAACCCAACGCCAGTGGTAAAAGTAATAAAAGGATAGCAGCCAGTAGCAGCCATTGAAAAATAATGTAAGGGTTTTAATTAAAATTGTGCATTAAGTATAAAAATAGAAATTACCTTCACCCTTCTGATGTTTCCTTGCTCTCCTCCTGTCATAACCGCCATTGCCATTTCGTTCTAAAGAAGGCCACTTGAAAAAGCAATGGAAATAGACAAATAGGGAATACATCGAGACACAGGCCTACTTAATAAAATATTACTCACCTGATTCAGCCATTTGCTCTTTTCTTGGAAATTCTAGGGTAAAATCACTCCTCACTGCAAATGGCTAAAAGAAACGAAAAGACAAAGAAAACGACAGAAAAAAATTAGATGAAAATAAAATTTTCCTAGCACACCCATTTGCTATTTTCTACCGGAGCGAGGCGAACGACCTCTTCCCCGCCTCTGCAAAGAACTGGGAGAGACCAAAACCATATCCAACGATGATGCCACGGGAAGCGGCAGAGCCAATGTCATGCCGCCATCTAGACCGTACTTCATCCGCCTCACCCTCTTCCTCTTCAACATTATGGCATTCGAAACCCCCTACATTACAATAGCATTTGAAGCCGAAGCCGAAGCTGAAACCGATGAAAGGGTTTTAATTAAAATAGTGCATGAAGCGTAAAAATAGAAATTACCGAATGAAAGGGTTTTAATTAAAATAATGCATGAAGCATAAAAATAGAAATTACCTTCACACTTCTGATGTTTCCTTGCTCTCCTCCTGTTATAACCGCCATTGTCATTTCATTCTAAAGAAGGCCACTTGAAAAAGCAATGGAAATAGGCAAATAGGGAGTACATCCAGACACAAGCCTACTTAGTAAAATATTACTCGCCTGATGCAGCCATTTGCTCTTTTCTTGGAAAATTTAGGGCCTCCGCCGATTGAACCAATGCAGAAGGGGAGGTGTTGCCGCCAAACGCAGCCAAAAATATAGCCGCCACAATTTTCATATTTAGCTGCCTTCTTTCATTGCAAATACCACCACAATTTTACACGCCTCCTGTGTTCGTTTTCCCCTCAGAAATGGGCCTCCCAAAGCTAAAACCGCAGCTTATACAAAACCCTAACTCTCCTCTGGTTAATTCAGGTTGTGCGGTGAGATGTGAGACACCCGTCCCATCAAATAAATCTGCGTTAAGAATGTCTGATTAAATTAAAACTAGCAATTGCACCTTGGTGTGCAATGGGTACGCCGAAGATGTTTGGAAGGTCAATTTAAAAATGGTTTATTTTTTTTATGCATTTGTGCAATACATGATGTCAATTAGTAGGTCATTTAGTAAATGATGTTCGTGCAAAAAAGCTCTCAATAACGAAGTGATAGCTTCAAATCAACTATGCATCTGCTTACAAAGAGAGAGGGGGAGAGAGGGAGAGATTGGGATAGAGAGAGAGAGAGATAACTAGATAGTTAGGAAGATAGAGATGGAGATGAAAATGAAGATGGAGGTGGATATGAAGGGAAAGAGAGATATATAAATAGATATGTGCATTAAATATTTCATATAATATGTAAATAATAAACATATTTTATATATTTTTTAATAAATTAAATATATATTTAAACAACAAATATAGATAAATATTAAACATATAATATATTTAAAAATTTAATCAATATTATATGTAAAATCTATATTATATTTATATTTAATAATATATAATTTATAAAATATTAAATGTATAATATCTAAATATTAGAATGTTATCCTAAAAATATTGAAATATATAAATTGTAATTTTATTTCATAATTTTCAATTAATAATATTTTTGAAAAATATATTTTATAATCTAAAATTAAAAATAAAATATTATGTGACTAAGTATTTAAAAATTATTTTGTAAAGCAATATAGTATAAAATATAATAATTTATATTATGCCAAATATAATCTAAAAGGATAATTTGAAAAGCAATTGTCCTTTCCCTAAGTGCAAACTTTAAATGTTTAAATGGTGCCCCTTATAAGCTAGGTTTAAAGTAGGGTTGACATTCATTTGTCAAAAACATTTGTTTTAATGTGAGGGTATATTCCAAGATTTTCACTAGTTAAAACACAATATAACATGACCTTGCTAAATACAAAAAATTAAACAAATGATATCTTTAAAAAAAGATATCCATCTTCATACTACGTAAAATAAATTCATTTTAATCACTCTAATGAGAATCCTTTCTTAATCATATTTATCCGGAAACCCAATCCATTATTGACCAAACTATACCTAAAGTCTATTCACTTGTTTTATATTTCCCTAATTTCCATAGAGAACCTTCAAAGTCTCATGATTTCAATATTTCTCTTTTCAAGTATGTTTAACATAATTTAATGTTTTGATGAGAGGTCTAGAGGTCTTCTTCTGCACAAGATCACCAACACTTGGAAAGACTAATTGATGTAGGATGCAATTGATAGTTTGATCTCTAGAATTGAAAAAACTGACTCCTATCATTTGTCACTTGAGAGATATAAAAGGGAAAGAGAGAAGAACCTAGAAATACCTAATTACCTAATGTAGGATCTCTATATGTATTTGCCTCCACTTTGGATTATATGTATTTGCCTCCAAAGTGAATGCAAGGCAATGGAAAAAAAAAATAGCTAAAACATTTTTAAAATATATAGTGAAGAATGTCCTAAACAATCGTGAACTTTGGCACTTCTTGTAGAGTTTCATTAACTTTGGCACTTCTACAACCAGATATGGAGGGGCCACGTGGGTAAATAATATCCAGTCTTTAGAGTCATGGACACCTCAATCAGCTACCTTGAGCGCACTCACAATCAGACCTGTTCTTCTCTCCAACAATATCTCTTTTGGCGGTGAAAGCCTGCTCCGTTCGCGTTTTTCCCACCATTTTTCTACTTTTTACGTTCACGGTATTAACGCCGTTCTATGCATTCTGGTGTACGTATTTAAAAAAAGACTACTAATGAGTAAATAGATTGACACTTCATTTGTACGGCAGTTCATTTCCGATAAAAATTGCTTTGATTTTCGTCCCCTGTGAACACTTTCGTTTAAATTCCATTAAAGCAGCCTGGAAATCTAATAAGGTTTTTTCTTCTTTATACAACATAGTACTTGTTTCTTTATATTTTACGGGCAAGAAATTTTACTGCAGTTAAAATTGGTAGTCATCATAACTGAAGTTAAGAGCTGGGAATTATTATAAATAGTTGCTCTCATCCCCATTTACTCCACCGAAATCTTCTGTTTACTATGGCTTCTCCTCCTGATTCAGATATATTCCCTCCTACTGTTTCTGCAATTTTACCCCAGCCTGCTCCAATTGGTAGACAAGAAGCCCATCCTTTGATTTGGTTTGAACTTTTATTCTGCATACCAAATCAAAGGGCCTAAAAATTTGCACCACATTGAATATGAACCTCCAAATCCAGTGCCTACTTTCCTGTTGTGTTTGAGAACGCTCGTTCGTAACGATTTCATAACAAAAATTAGTGGTTTTTTAATATTATTTTAAGGGCCCGTAAAGAGGGCCGTGAGTATCCGTTACTTTTTCGTTGCTGTGAATTTTATTTTACCATGAACGTTTTTTCCTGGGAATGAATCGTAGATTTTAGCAGCACCGGTATTCCCAGCCTGCGCTACAATAACCGAACCTTTTCATTCGTTGTGCTTTGAAAATGATAAAAAATCAAAGTCAATAGTCACTGGAATTTATCTCCAAAAAGGTGAAGAGTCATCATAAAAGCAGGCATGGCGCAGCCCACATCTCCCACGGGCTACAGCTGTGTATAAACGAGACGAACAACCCGACTTTGTTACAGTGTGCTGGCAGACGCAACTCCCGAATACGGCGAATGAAAAAAATATACGGACAACTGTTAAAGAAAACGTGTTATTTACCGTCGTGAATTTTATGCAGAATTTTCTATAAGAAAAGTGGCGTACAAACAAATCTTTTAACGGATGCAATCGTTGGCGTCCGTTTTTAAGCATTGCAAACCGTTGATGCGAAAAACGAGGTCATGGACGGGAAAATGGGGAAAAAGTGACAAAAAATCTGGACGGCTGAGATTGATTTAAGCACCTTGCCGGGTCTCTCGGGCTTAATGAACCATTGATGGGCAAAGTGAGCTTCAAAAGCTCATATAGAACACGCCTTCGGCGTAAAAATCCGTCATTTTTTTTTCCACCAAGCCGCCATTTTATGAAATTAAATTAAAACTAGCAATTGCACCTTAGTTTGCAATGGGTATGCCGAAGTAGTGTGGAATGTTAATTAGGAAATTTTTTGTCTATTTTTTGCATACATTTGTGCAATACATTAGGTCAATTGGAAGGCCATTTAGAAAATTATGTTTGTGCAACAAAGGCCTTGATGGAGAAGTGATAGCTTCAAATCAACTAAGCATCCACTTATAGGGATCCAAACATGACATACAAAACTGCTAAATTAAGATGATAATAAATTTCCATTACCAACAAGCTCATCTTATGTTTGCAATAGGGGGAGAGGGAGAGATGTATAGAAAGAGAAAGAGAGAGAGAGGGGGGGGGGGAATATGGAGAGGGAGAGGGAGATAGATATTGAGAGAAGGATAGAGATTCCTTTATTGGAACTTGAGTCTTCTTGTTTTAATGTTGATTCTTGAGCCTCCTCATCTAGGCTTGATTTTTTCAAAGAGTAATTAATATACAAGAGGATAAGTCAAAATAAAATTGCAGCTTGGAAAGACTTATTATTTGGCACTAGTTTTTAAAGGTATTTCGATTTCATTCCAAGTTTGATGTTTCAAGTATTCAAACACACAACATAAGGTTTTTATGAAACAAATATTTTTACCACTTACGACTTGGAGTTGTATGCAAAAGAGTAGTACTTTCTATGTGTTGGGCCTGTTGGATTTTATTTCGAAGTTATATGTAATGTTGTGTATCAACAACTCTACGCAGAAGTGAGCATGAAAACATGAACAGACAATAACACTTGAATCGTCTTGCATCCCTTTTAGCATAGACCGAACCATCAATTTTAACTTTTAGCTTGATTTTCTTCAAAGAGGGAATGTCTTCGATGTAATTAATAATAATATAATATAAGATGATAATGATGTCATTATAATATAATAATAATAATAATAATATATCGACCTACTTTATATAGATTATATTTAAGATATATATACTAGTTTAAATTTCAATTAAACTTATGTTTAATTATAATGATCTACTTGTAGTGAATTTTAAAAAAACAATCATATATATATAAATATATATTTCAAAATATGGACTCTTAGATTTAGAAAATGTTATTTTTTAGATTTTTTAAAGTGACAAAAATAAAATTTTGGGTGAAACTATTTTGCATCTCACATCTATATAATTTTATTAAAGAAATTTGTCAAAAATAAATTGGAAAGAATATATTTTAGACAAATAGATAAATTGATTTACTTAATTTCTTTTTAAACAAAGTAAGAAAAAGTTTGAATATGGTAATGGTGCCAATTTAGAGACAACAAATCCGCCAAGTAATAAAAATGGGTAACCCGCCAAATAAGGAAATTAGATATTTTGAAGTATATAACAAACTTGGACCGATGGAATTTAGAGCTAAACTAAGTGTGGAGAAACCAAGCAGCACCTCCCTTAATACTGTTATACATATTAAATCCTACACACAATATTTCATATTACTGAAAATTTAAACCAAGTTAAAAATGTACGTCTTAGTAGAGCTGGAGCGAAACGTAGCATACTTTACGTGGCGGGGCCCATTGGACTTTTTGTATTCATCTATAATATGCCTGATTATTTGAAGTTTGATCACATTTCTGCGCTGTCGTGTTTTTCAAAGGCAAAGAAATTTTAGAAAAAAGTGGCAAAAAAAATCAAGGTTGTAATTGCTTCAACCTTCTTGCAAGGTTTATCTAGTAATATCTGCCTTCCATGCACAATCCACGAAAACACGTTCAAAGAATAACTGAACATTAAAAAAGAAAAAAAAATTAGAAGAGTGGAAATTACATGACCATGGGTAATGGTGTGGAGGGCAACAAGAAGAGAGGGAGTAGAGAAAGAGGCTCCAATTTTTCTATTTTCCAAAAACATCCTCCTTTTCATCTTTTACATCCCTTCTAATCTCTATGCTCGGTGGCTGCTGAGCTTCCATTTCAATATTTTTTCTATGCCTCTTGTTGAACTCCACATGACCACAGTCTGAGACATACTCAGCGTAGGCTGTGGCATTAAGGGGAAAGTTGAGTAGAGCCTTGGCCCCTCTCATTTTAAAAGCGGCACGGTCATATGCCACAGCAGTGGCCTCCTTGGTGTGGAAAGTTCCGAGCCAAAGGTGGACTCCATGCTAGCATTGCATCTAGATATACTGCAAGTGTTGCATCTGCCCCGACTGCTGTTGTCGAACGAGCAGCTCGTGCAGCCCCAAAACCTTCCCTGTGAACCGCCAGTCACGTCCACCCGCCATGACTATCCCCTCTGTAGGTCTCTCCCTCCCCTGAATGGAGTCCCTGCCGCCCACACCGTGTAAGGGCACTAGTTTTCTATGTCGAAGCTCACACCTTCGACTCCTGCAGACGAAAAAACATGAAAACCATTGAAGTGGTTAAAGAATGGCTTAAAAGAATTCTATATTACTGAATGAATGTATGGACTCTAACACTAAATTATCTGAGTTGAATTGTATACTTGCGTAGAGTGATACTGCCATTATTGTCAGCAAAACCCATAATGTTGCCCGCGCCATTTCAATTGCAAACTGGAATGATATGGAAAATATTGATGGTGGGATTCTGAATAGAAGTGTGGATGAAGTATGAAGGCAGGTAGAGAGTATATATGTTTGTTTTTGACGAGGGACTCCCAAAATCTGCAGTTTACATGCAAAAACTCTAATCTTTGTTTTTGATGAGGGACTCCCGAAAGCTGGAGTTTACATATGTTTGTTTTGTTTTTGACAATGTCCAGTTTGCATATTCTGAATTGCGTAATAGTGGGGCAACTGCAGTGGACTTTACATTTCACTTTGTTTTTGACGAAGGCCTCAAACGGTGATCTACGGCTACAATTTAACAGACTGTCAACCAGGCCTTCTTGGTGCTTTTCAACCGCTAATTGAGAAATTGAGCTTTGAAATCTCAAATAGGGACATGCCTTTAGCGTAAAAATCCGTCATCTTTTTTGCACCGGAGCTGATGTCAAAAGTGAAAAATCGGGAAGGCTGACGAATGACCAAAGTTGACACAAATAACCTATCGACTAATTATTCTATTAAAGTTAATTATATATTATATTTAAAATTATTAAAATTATTAAAAATGTACAAATTATTAAATCATTAAGAATTAAAACATAACATTATTATATTATAATTTATTATATAATATATTTAAAATATAGTAAATTATTAAAAAGATCTAATATACAAAATCATTAGGAACTAAAATATAGTATTATTATGATGATTTTTGTATATGTATCTATATAAAAGGTCACTTTACTTTTATAATATATATATATATATATATATATATATATATATATATATATATATATATATATATATATATATATATATATATATCTAGAAATTCTTCCATTACACCTAAAATTTTAGACTAAATTTTGAAACATTTTGAATTTATAAATTCTCTATTTTGGAAAATATATTTATTTTTTTAATATAAAAAATAATTATGTCTTATTTTCTATTAAAATAATTTATTAATAACTAATTAAGAAAAATTGATAGCAATAGTATTTTGCCTACGAGTAAGTACTAATAAAAGAATTTTGGTGAAAGGAAAAAAGTATACCTTTAAGCCCTTAGATGTTGTAATATGGATTAGGTTCATCAAAATGTAGAGAATAAATTTATTTTGTAGGGCTAATAAATGAATTAAGTATAATAAAACCTTAGATAAAGAGTCAAGAGACAAATTATATGTTAGAAATTAGAAACTTGAAAATCAAGTGTTAGAGAATTTTGTTGATTTTGATGGTTGATAGCATTCGTTGTGTTGATAATAACTTTTTAATTGTATCTTATAATCACTTAGCAAGCAACTATATCTCAATTAGATTAACTTCAAAATTTTATGGAAAGATGTGATCACACATGGTTATGTTAAAATGATGTTATTCTATCATGTAGCCTTGTTGATTATGTTTGTTGAAAATCTAACCTTTGGTACACCTTATAAAATGTTTAATTCAAGTATATTTGATGTAAGAAAAATAATTGGTACTAATAATCACTATTGAGACTTGTTCAAATAGATGGAAATAGTTGTTGGAGTTTAATCCCAACTATTACATTTATTCCTCCTTTGTATGTTTTGCCAGCAATCATTTCTCTTTCCATTCTCTCACATGCGTATAGGATTGCTTTATATTTGTATTTAATTCAAAATATTCACTTTCAAATTTTCTTTGCTAGTTGTTAAATCAACATTTAATTGTAATTAAAGTTTTTGGTTTTCCCTAGACATTTGTTGGGCTCTTTCGTAGCATATGCAAGAAGCTCTGTATTATCTTTTTGTGTGGGTGAGAAAAATAACTAAAAAAGAGAATGAATAGAATGTAAGTAGGGTAGAAAAGAATAGGAAGAAGATGGTTGCACAAACAACATGAACAATCTCAGAACAAGGAACTTTCACTTTCTTTTTTTCTGGGCATAAAAGAGCAGTAGCTCTACCATTGCACAAGCAATCTTTTGTATGAATTTTGTTATTAATATAAAAAGTTATTTGCAGTTCATCCCCTGCTCTTCTCTGTGTTTTTTTCTGTTTTGTTTTTAATCTACCTCTATCTCGTACGTGGTGTCAAATCCAAAGGTTGTTCAAAGAAAGTTTTAAACAGAGCTGAAGGTTTTTAGAGCAAGTCTTCAAGGAGCCAAGGTATTCTCATTATCAACAATGGGCCAGCAAGCACAAGCTTGACAAACCCACAAATCCCAAAATTTAATGGCAAGAACTATGGCTGTTGAGCAATCACCATCAGGGCATTTTTTTTGCTCACAAGATTTATGAGAGCTAGTAGAGAATGGTTTTCTAGAACTAGTTGATGCATTAGCATCCAATGCATTAACTCAAGCAGAGAAGGGTTTATTGAAAGATACTAGGAAGAAGGATTCAAAATTCCCTTTCTCTATCCTCCAAGGAGTGCATGAGAGCATTTTCCTAAGGATCGCAATAGCAACAAGGTCCAAAAAAGCATGGGATATACTTCAAATAGCCTATCAAGGTATGAAAAATGCTAAGATAGCTAAATCACAAATACTAAGAAGGGATTTTGAAACAATGTACTTGAAGGATAATGAGTTAGTAGATTAATTCTTCACCCAAATCATTGGACTAGTAAATTAAATCAGATCACGTGGTGAGACACTTGAAGATAGGAGAGTGGTTGAAAAGATTCTAAGAAGTTTTCCCACAAAATTTGAGTCAATTGTTGTAGCCATAGAGGAAACAAAGAACCTCTCATAGTTTTCAATTAATGAGCTCCATGCATCTCTTATTTCACATGAACATAGGCTGAGGAGGTCAGCAAACACATCGTTGGAGCATGCATTCAAGTCACAAGATACAATCAACCATGGTAGAGGTAGAGGTAGAGGTAGAGGAATAAATTCTCATAGAGGTGGAAGAAGTTGACCATCAAGCTCAAGTGGAAGAGGTAGCAATCACAACCCAACTCAAAATGCATCCTTAAATTAGCCTCAAGGCCAAAGGTATGATAAATCTCAAGTCCAATGTCACTATTACAAAAAATATGGGCACTATTTGAATGAATGTAGAAATAAACAATATGATTAGAGACAACATAATGCAAATTTCACAAAAGAAAACCAAAACCAAAAACTAGAAAAAATAACTATGTTTTTGGCATGCAATGTTGCACAAGCAAATGAAAAAGATGTATGGTTTTTAGACTCAGGTTGCAACATTCATGTGATAGGAAATTTAGAAATGTTTTCTAGTTTGGATGAGAATGTAAAATCTAATGTAACATTGGGCAATGAGAATAAAATAGAAGTCAAAGGAAAAGGGAACATCAACATTCCAACCAAGAAGGGGTAGAAGAAATATATAACTGATGTTTATTTTGTTTCCGATTTAAAACACAATTTAATGAGCATTGGGTAGCTTGTTCAAAAAGGGTATAGATTATTTTTCAAAAATGAAAAGTATGCAATTCTAGACAAACTTCCAAGCAATCAACTCATTGCCAAGGTTCAAATGACCAACAATAGGATGTTTCCCCTATGGTTAAAACTATGTTTGAGTGTAGATTATGTTCAAGAACACCACTCAATGTTTCCACAAGTGGGTAAAGAAGAAAATGCAATAGTCATACAAACAATCTTTCAAGCAAAAATACAAAATCAAAATTGGCTTTGGCATCTAATATTTGGGTATTTAAATTTTGGAGTTCTAAATTTTCTTCATAGGAAAAACATGCTTAAGGGATTGCCTCTAATATCTAGAAACTAGAAAGAGTATGTGAAGGGTGCATTTTAGGAAAGCAACACAGAGAATTATTTCTAGCAGGTATGTCAATAAGAGCTAAGGCACCTTTGGAGATCATTCATTCAGATTTGTGTGGGCGAATGCAAACACCTTCATTAGGTGCTAGATTCTATTTTTTGACATTCATTGATGATTACTCAAAGAAAACATGGGTTTACTTTCTAAAGCATAAGAGTGAGGTGTTTGAATATTTTTTTCAATTCAATTCAAATTACCTAAGATTTTGTAAGGAACATGGAATTCACAAGCAATTCACAACTAGATACACACCTCAACTAAATGGGGTAGCTGAAAGGAAAAATAGAACTATCATGGAAATGGATAGAAGCACGTTGAAAGCCAAAAATTTTCCAAATGAATATTGGGCTGAAGCTATATTATGTGCAACCTATATAATGAATAGATGTCCAACAAAAAGTGTCAAGAATATGATTCTGGGAGAAGCTCAGAGTGGAAGAAAACACAATCTTGCTCACATGAGAGTGTTTGGATGTGTGGCATACACACATATACCAAATGAATTGAGAAGATAATTAGAAAACAAAGGAGAAAAATTCATATTCGTTGGATATAGTGATGAATCAAATACTTACAAATTGTATATATAATCCAATAAGCAAAAAGGTTATAATCAACAGAGATATGCAGTTTATAGAAAAGGAAGCATGGGATGGAAGTGTAGAAAAAATAGTCAACATATTAGCAAGCATACTACAAGAGGAAAATGAATTTTCTATACCAACATATACTACTTCAAATGTAACTCTTTTCACACCCATTCAACCTCAACATTTGAAGTGGTCCACAAATGACACCATCATCAAGTGTAAGGGTAGCCTCATGTATACAAGCAAACACTCCAACAAGTGCACAACTAACACCATCTACAACAAGGATTTTTAGTGTAGGACTAGAAAGTCCACATTCCATGGGTTCTACATCAAGTGACATGTCAAATCCTACATTGGCAAGCTTAAAAAGAAAAAAAATCAGAAGTATTAGAGAGATTTATGAGCATAATGAAGGTGAAAACAATGCAAGTCAGACTTCTCTCTTTGCTTTATATTCACTTGTAGATGATCCACTTCATTTTGAAGAAGCAATTAAACAAGAAAATGGGTAAATGCAATGGATGAAGAAATTGATGCAATTGAATAGAATCAAGAATAGGATTTAGTGAGCTTTCCAAAAGGAAAAGATGTCACAGGGAGTTAAGTGGGTTTACAAAACCAAATTGAGTGCAAATGACGATGTGTAAAAACATAAGGCAAGACTAGTTGCAAAGGGATATTCACAACAGCCCAGAATTGATTAAAATGAGACATTCGCTCCTATATACACCTAAAAACGGTCATCACATTCAGTTAATTAAATATAATCTATTTAATTAATATTTCAACTACATATAAATAAGTTCTTAATTTATTTATATTGTTCACTTTCCTTTTAATTCTCCAAAGTCACATTCTTCTAAATAATTAAATAAACAAAATACCCTAAACGTGTTTATTTAATTAAAACCTTCCTTAATCCTAATTAAGAATTAGAGCACATTTCTACAACTTTTTGTGTGCCACCTCATAAAGGTCACATGAAAATAAATAAGCCTAATTATTAATTAGAATTATCCTCACACACTTCCACCAATGAGAAAAGGCACATGGCTTTATTTCCCCACACTTCCAACAAATTTGGAACACATGGGTCTTTGTTTCACACACTTGGGAATCCCATACATTTGGCATGTTTCCAATTGGTCAAAGGATTCTCTCCACACACATGACATGTTGTCCTTGGTCAAAGGGACAACATCCTAATTCCTTTCATCTCCACTGTCTATTATTTCTCCTTTGAATCTAGACCGTTGATAGGTGCCACCTCACAAAATGCTTGAGAAACCTATAAATACACCCTCTTTTCTTAGCATTTTTCATCCATCTTTTGAGTAATGTTATAATGCTATTTTGAGATACAAATTGGAATAGTGTTATAATGCCATTTTTCATCCACACTTTGAGTATTGTTACCATGTAGGTTTTTTGTAGGAGCTTGGAGCTTTCATGGAGTCTTATACTTAGTTTTCATATTATGTACTACTTTGCATTCTCATCTTAGATTAATTAATTGCTTCATAGTTACATTTTATCATCCCCATTACATCATAGTTACATTTTAGGTTAGTTTGTTTTATGTTTGCATTTGATCGTATGCATAATCATGAATAGTTCATTTTAGTTTCATATCATCTCACTCATCTCCACTTGTTTATTTATCATCAACATCATCCTTTGTTTATCTTTGCATCCATTATCCTTTCCATCATTTTGTTTCATTTAGAAGCATACCACTAATCATTCCAGCACACATTTGCACATAGAAATCATCTTAGCTTGCACATTAGGCATCAAATCTCATTTTCTATGTAGTCATTTTAACAACCTTTGTGCCCATCGAAATCTAGGGCCAAACGGTTTGATAAATCCCTAGAAATATAGGACAATGATCATCAATACGTATTTGAAAGATTTGATTATATTACAAATAGAGTAGTTTTATTTGCTTCAAACTTTAAATGTAAACCATTTCATTAAGGTTTGTGTTGACATTAGAATCCTCTCCACATTCAACACACACACAATTCCTATAGCTCATCTAGACATGGCCGTGAGAATGATACTTGCCATAGCAACTCAAAACAAGTGGCTTTTTTATCAAATGGATGTAAAATCAACTTTCTTAAATAGTCATCTTGAAGAAGAATTTTTTGTGGAATAGCCATTTGCGTATGAGATTTTAGGCCAAGAAGACAAGGTTTATAAGTTCAAGAAAGATCTATACGGTCTCAAGAAATCCCCAAGAGCTTGGTACAACAAAATTGATTCTTATATTCTATGAAATGACTTCAATAGGTGAAACAATGAGCCTACTTTATGCATAAAGATAAATGAAAAAGGTGAAATTCTAATTGTATGCTTATATGTTGATGATTTAATATTTACGGGTGACTTATCCATTGATTTGTTCAAAGGAGCTATGAAGAAGGAATTTGAAATGACTAATTTGGGTCTCATGAAATACTTTATAGGGATTGAGGTGAATCAAAATGAAAATGGTATATTCATCTCTCAAACAAAGTATGCTAATGATATTTTGAAAAAGGTTTAATATGTTAAAATGAAAATCAACACCAACACCAATTGTCACAGGTTTGAAGCTAAGCAAAGATGACAATGGATCCAATGTAGATCCAACTTTATTTAAGAAACTTGTTGGTAGTCTCATGTACCTAACAACCACAAAGCTGAACATAATGTATGGTGTAAGTCTAATTTCAAGGTTCATGGAGTCTCCAAAAGACTGATATTGGAAAGTTGGGAAAATAATTCTAAGATATGTGAGTGGAACAAGAAATTATGGCATTCAATATTCATGCTCAGATGAGTTCAAACTCATTGGTTACACAGACAATGATTGTGCTAGCAGCATAGATGACAGAAAAAGCACATTCGGTTATGTTTTTCATTTTGGAATAGGGGTTGTACCACGAGCCTCAAAAAATAGCTCATTGTCACTCTTTCTTCAGCAAAAGCAGAGTATATAGTAGCAATAGGGGCAACATGCCAAACAATTTGGATGAGAAGAGTGTTGAAAAAGTTGAAGCATGAACAAAAAGATGAAACAAAGATACATTGTGACAACAAATCAACCATTATATTGTCCAAAAATCCAATCTTTCACACAAGAAGCAAACATATTGACACTAGATATCATTTCATTAGAGAGTTAATTAACAATGGAGAGATCTTTTTGGAATTTTGCAGGTCTCAAAATCAATTTTCTGATCTTTTTACTAAGCCATTGGGAAAAGATGCATTTGAATATTTGAGAAGTTGTTTGGGTGTTTATGCTAACAAACATGCGCCGGAAATTTTAGAACTGTAAGTGACGATGCACTCAAAATTTTAGAACTGTAAGTGAAGATAGATGCGCCAAAAATTTTAAAACTGGAAGTGAAGATAGATGCGCTAGAAATTTCAAAACTGTAAGTGAAGACAAATGCCCTAGAAATTTTAGAGCCAGAAATAAAGATGGATGCTTTGAAAATTTTGAGAAGAATGTCAACTAGTTGTGATTAAGGGGGAGTGTTGGAGTTTAATCCCAACCGCTACATTTATTCCTCCTCCGTATGTTTTTCCAACAATCGTTTCTCTTTCCATTCTCTCACATGTGTATAGGATTGCTTTAGATTTGTATTTAATGCAAAATCTTCACCTTCAGATTTTCTTTGCTGGCTATTAAATCAACATTTAATTGTAATTAAAGTTTTTGGTTTTCCCTCCATTTGTTGGGCTCTTTCGTAGCTTATGCAAGAAGCTTTGAATTGTCTTTTTGTGTGGGTGAGAAAAATAACTGAAAAAGAGAATGAATAGAATGTAAGTAGAGTAGAAAAGAACATGAAGAAGATGGCTGCACAAACAACATGAACAATCTCAGAACAGGGGACTTTCATTTTGTTTTTTCCTAGACATAGAAGAGCAATAGCTCTACCATTGCACAAACAATCTTTTGTATGAATTTTGTTATTAATATAAAAAGGTTATTTGTAGTTCATCCCTTGCTCTTCTTTATGTTTTGTTTTTGTTTTGTTTTTACTTTGCCTTTGTCCAACAATAGTGACTAACTTCTTTGCTAGTAGTTAGGCTCTCAATTGATTTAAAAGTGATAAAACAAAAAAATAATAATTATTAGACAATCGATATAGATAAAATAAAATTTGATTGATCAACATACAATTGACAATGATTAATATTAAATATCACATCTTAATTGTCTATTAATCTCTCTACTATCATAATGATAAAATAAACTAAAATGATTTTTTTTCAAACAACTCTAAACGTCGTAAAATTTCAAACCACTTATAAGCGTATACATATATACAAGTTAACTCATTCTAAAATACTTACCTTTAAAAATATAAATATGTATCCAAAAATAATATAAAGCAAAAGTGTTCGCTTTTTCTTCCTTGAATGAAGGATTATTAAGCCAATAATGTAAACGTAACAATGGAGGGCCCACTAATAGAAAACCTTTTGTTCACGAGGTCATTTCTTTTATAAAGATGGTCTTCTGCATGACCTGCTGGCAGAACCCCCAAGATGGGCCTTTGACACGAGAATACTGAAAATGGTTTCGCGTGAAAAATCATATTCACTTGGAAACTTTTTGTCTGATCCATTTGTAGTGCCAAATCTATGATGAAACAAATCCCGTGGGCTGCCTAATACCACTCTCTCAGAGATACTTGATGGTCCTTCCACTCGGGGTCTTAAACTTAACGACTTCATCCTTAAAAGTAGTTCCTTCTGTGCACTGTGCCTCCCACAAGCACGAAAAGCAACTCATTTATGTCTTATGAATCAATCACCCATTCTCCAGTGCCTATGTGCATTGCTTTTAAGAGTCTGACAGCATTGCTGATAGCATTTTGAGGTCGGCAGAGTGATCCAAGTACATCTGCTAAATCAGTTTTATAAAAAGAAGACACAGGAAAGTGGGGACGCTGAGTATTGTAATGATTGTGTCTTTTGGCAGAATTCTGAGTAGAAAGATTAACTTATGTAAATCCAAAATACCCATAAATGGGTTCAATCCCAATCCACAAATTTCCCATATATATGACAAACTAAATGTGCTAAAAGATGTTTTAATCTTTAAATTTCTTATTGGGTTTACATTACATGCACCACCTTGATTGCTCAGTCTGAGGATCGCTTCGACACACAGAGTGAGGTGCAGAAGGCTGTTCTCCCTGCACTAATACTGGACAAAGCTTTGGTCAAAGCTTTAGAGAATCGATAGACTCTGTTTTGACATGGATATATCTGTCCAGAATCAATGCTCTACTAATTTAATGCCAATTTTAATATACAACGGCTCGCTTTCCCACTTGTATCACGGGTTTTAATGTGATGAGCAAATTATAATGCTTCCTCTTCCAGAAAAGTCATCTGCATTTTGTCCTATACTTTCTGGTCGGCTAAGTTTTATTAGTACTCACTAATGTACTTGAAAGAAGAGATTCCTTGGCACTGAGTGTTGGAGCCTGAAACCTTTTGTTTTGACCCTTCTAAGAGAAGTGTGCCTGTTTTGGCTGACCTGAAATCACAATGGGTGTGGACATCCAAGTAAATGTAGTTCTCATAATTTGGTTTGTTGTTTGTGTTGGAAGTACTGATGCTGACCAGCTCTCAGTCAATTTTTACTCTAAATCTTGTCCCAGTGTGGAGGCATCAGTGTTGGGTGTAGCCAAACAGAAATTTGTGGAGGCACCTGTATCAGCTCCAGCCACTATAAGGATATTCTTCCATGACTGCTTTGTTGATGTATGATAATGCATCTCTTTCTTTATATATTTGATCTATCAATATATATCCAATGCTTAGCCTCTGCTTTGTTTCAGTATATTCAATGTGTGTATAAATAGGATCAAGGAACAGTGGACTAGTAGGAACATGGCTTTAATGGTGTTTCTTAGAATGTGACTCACTCTTTGTTAAACTTTGTTAACGATGATTTTAAAACTGGTCACCGCAGGTAATTGAAACTTGTCAGTACAGGATATTTTCAGTTTTTCTTTTAGATCAGGTTAAGTTGGTATGTGAGTTTTTCTTCTTGATAAAGTATACACACCTAAGTTAAGGGTGTGTTAGAATGTCAGAAAATTGAAGAGTATTGATATCAGAGAAACTTATGAATATTGTATGGCTGTGAGTCTTTTTCTCCACTGTATACAATTTGGGTGTGGATGAAATGCTCTGAATCAAAGTTATGCCGCATGAAAACAATCTTTCTTGTATATGATTGGGTTTTTTCTGGTGCATGGAATCAATTTGTTCATAGGTATTTTGTTGGTTTTTGATAATGTAGGGATGTGATGGATCAGTGTTAATTTCATCCACCCAAAAACATCTTGCTGAAAGGGATGCAGTTTACAACAAAAATTTGGCTGCTGATGCCTTTGATACTATCAATAAAGCAAAAACAGCTGTGGAGGCCAAGTGCCCTGGTATTGTTTCATGTGCTGATATTCTTGCCATTGCAGCCAGAGATTTTGTTGCTTTAGTAAGTAGACAGTAACTTTCATAATGTTGGTTTTTACGATCTTGCCCAAATTGAAACTTAGTCAGACTTTGTGCTGTGTGCATTTAAATAAATTTGAAACTGAACTTTTTCAGTACAATAATAACATACATTGACAACACACACATATGAACCTGGCCATGTGAAGTTCTGTTATAGCAGCCATGATTCTGAGTGATGAAATTTTAGATAAGGTTGAGAAGTCTTGTCAGTTGCTTACGTTGTTGAACTATCATTATCAATATGAATAGGCAGGAGGTCCAAATTATCCAGTGAAGAAAGGCAGAAAAGATGGAAAGCTATCATCTGCATCTCGAGTTACAGGAAATCTCCCACAAGCTAAGTTTACAGTGGATCAATTGCTGAAAATCTTTGCTTCTAAAGGCCTAAACAGATCAGACTTGGTAGGTCTATCTGGTAACTAAAAAAAGAAACTCACAGTTCTGATTTCCTTTACAAAGATTGAATATTCTTCAACAAAAAGTTATCTTACAATGTGATATACTAGCGACATCATCTTATGGTACAATTTGATAAGTACTCCTTGAAAAGAAAACATTGACATAATCGGTGGATATTTTCTTCAAGTTTGATTTGATAGTCAAGTGTGAATAGCACAAAACCATTGTAGCTTAATGCGGTATTCCTAATTTCTAATAGATAAGAATAGTACCAAACAATAAGTTATAAAAGAGAGTGTAAAAGAGCCCTAGGAAGATCATTGTCAATTTAGTTGATAAAACAGCTTTAAGTTAAAATAGACCTATTATCACATTTCGCTCAACACCTAGTGATGTTATAATTCTAATTTTATTTTCAATTAAAATAAGCAGTGATAGTAAATTTAAGTTATTATTAATTATTCTTGTATTTAACTGTGCAATTTACTGAACAGGAGCTCATAGCATTGGTTTTTCTCACTGTGATGGATTCTTGGATCGATTATACAACTACCATAAGTTAAATAAACCAGACCCTTCCATGGATCCAAAGCTTCTAAAAGCTCTAAGGATGTCATGTCCTCCAATGGGTGGGAATACAGATATTCTTTCTCCTTTTGATGTTAACACACCCTTTAAATTTGACAACATGTATTACAGAAACCTGCAGCTAAAATTTGGGTTACTGGGAACTGACCAAGCTCTCATTGGAGACCCACGAACAAAATCGCTGGTTCAATTCTATGGCAAATATACAAAGAGTTTCTTTCAAGCTTTTAGCTCTGCCATGGACAAGATGGGAAGCATTGCTGTCAAGACAGGAGACCAGGGTGAAATCAGAACAGACTGCACTAGATTTAATACCTAAGACTCTCTTTTGTTCAATCACGTTTGTTTCTTCTCCCTTTGAGGATGAATCCAAAGTACTGTACAGTTGTTGAAGGTTGACTTCAAAAAATTTCTACTACGTTTGTCTATGTGTAGAAAATTGATTTGGTGGCAAATTCAGTTACGAACGCGTCACAGTATTTGATGTTGTACTTTTGGAATTTCTAATCAGAGTGTTTTTCATTGTATATTCTTATGAAAAGTCCAGATCTCACCCCAAGATCAAAAGTTCTCTTAAAATTTAGAAACATATCCATAATATTTTATATAAGTGGTGTCATTATGTGATCCGATTCTTGAGTTTATACAGAAATTTCAAGTTAATTTATATTGATTTCTAATGGTAAAATTTGAATATTTAGTTATTTTTTATATAATTTTATATTTATTTTGGATGTTTTAAATGATTTAATATTGTGTGAAGTTGAGATCATTTCTTTGATCTTTATCTATCTTTGTACATACATTTCTATAGATTTAGTTCCTATGTTATCTTTATATGTATATATTTATTGGCATGATGACAACCCTTCCAAAAGTATTTCTAAATCACACCATCTCTCAAATATTAGAAGTAGACATCCTACCCCGAAGGTGAATAAGGAGGGAAGATGGTCCCCTCCTCTTTAGGGAGTCCTAAGAATTAACACAGATGGCTCTTCTCGTGGAAACCCTGGTCATGCTGGTATTGGTGGTGTTGGTCGGGATAGCTCTAGAGATGTTTAGTTTATCTTCTTTGTTTATAATGGTCTTCATACTAATAATTTAATAGAGGCTCAAGTAATTTTATTGGCTATGGAGTGTGGAAGTCAATTGAGGTGGCGCAAGATCATATGTGAATCTGATTCCCAAGCTATGGTGAACTTGTTGAATAGGTGGCATTTAGATGATATTAGTTGGCATTTGGCTTTGATTGTTGAACATATTCTCAACCTTTGTGCTTCTCTGCAGTTTGTTACTTTCACTCATATTCCTAGAGAGTGGAATGGTGTTGCTGATTGTTTGGCTAAATGGGCTTCTGATCATATTCATGATTGGAACTTGGTGGATCGGGGTCAATTACCCCCAGATTTGTCTCAATAGTTGGACCATTTGGTGGAGCATGATAGGGCTATGTAAAGACCTTGCTTTGTAATTTTTCTTGTTTTAATAAATTTTTACCCCTCTTTTATGTAAAATATTAGAAGTGGGTAGAAATAGGATTGATGATTTTCCGTGCTTACTCACATATTCTATTTTTCACCCACCCTATCTAACCATTTATTCACTTTACAATTTACAATTTACATCTATTTTAAATTTGATATAGAACTAGTTTCCCATCTAAAACAAAGTGTGCCATATTTCTAAACCATTTTATTAAGGGTTTTACATCTTTATTGTATACCCTTGTGAACCTTACATCATTAGATAGATCATTGTTTTTACATGACAGGTTTTAATGTCCTCTATTATTAAAAAAATTTCACGCTTCCCTTACTAATTTTGACATGCTTGCATACTTTGAGACATTTGATCACTTATGACATTTTTATCACACAAATGGGGTTACTTATCCATGGAAAAATGATATGATAATATACGTTCATTTTCTTCATTAAAGGATTTGATAATCACTTTCCCTTCCGTATTGAGTGTTCTTCACTCAATCTCCAAGATTACCACTTGTTACATATCTCTTGTATGGAGAGTGATAGTAATGTGATTGATTCTACTTGTATACTACCTTTGAGTTCCTTTCCTTCAAATCATACACTTCACACTACATCTATTGTGAAGGATACACAAGATACACTTATACCTTGCATTACTATATATAACATGCATCATATGTTAAAGGTAAAATTGAAACTTATAATATTCTTTAGATAATGTGTTTTATTTTCCTCATACCTTAAATTCTCATAGTAGACCTAATTGTATTCTTACTTTTCATTATTTAACTAATATCACCAACTCGTACTACACCTAGGCATGCAAACATGGGGTATGGTACACATGCTCTTTCTCTTAAAATCCCCACAAAATTTCCCTTTGGGGTTTGGTATGCTCCTAAAAGCAATATCATAAGAACAACTTAAGGAAAATTCTAGAGTTGACAATTATTTCATCTACTCTTAATCTTGAGGGACTCAAATGCCATGATATTATAATTAATATTTCAATAGATTCACTTCATGAATTATCATCTCTATGTGTGATTCATGAGTATAGACCATTACATATTGTGGATGAGAATGGAAATATTAGAGTTGAATATACACTAGTAGATAATGGGTTTGGATTGAATGTATGTAGTAAATATTTTCTACATGTGAATATATGCTATGACCTTAATATTAGTGTACATAGGGTTATGAATAGTCTTCTTGAGGCTATCTTAACTCTGAATGAACTTCTCATCATTATTATTATTGTTATTTAGTAAATTAGGTCTTCCTAATACTTATATAGGGCTATCTAAGTCAGTCTGGGTGATATCCTAGGCATAAATAAGCTATATCTTGGAGATAGTGAGTCTTATTTAATCATCATATTGCAGATTGTTTTCTCATTGGAGATATTTGGAGGTTTTTCCCCTCAAAGTGACTTGTTATTCTTAGTTATTGTCAAGTATTTATAGCATATTTCTAATCATATTCCTCTATTGTGCAAGTTATTTCATTACAAGTTGTATCACAACATGATCTTGGCATCATAGAGGCAAGGCGTTTTCCTAATATTGGAGCTCATTTTGGAAGTGCGTATCTTTCATATTTTGGAATAATAATAATAATTTTTAAAGTATTTTTGAAGAACATATTAAAAATTCTAAAGTCCAAATCCCAGGATTGGGAGCACAATTGAGAGATTTATTATAGAATTAGGGTTTATGCTTAATTTATTTGGAAACTACATATCTCCCACATCCTAGAGAATTTGTTCTTGATTTTTAGTGGGTTTTTAAATAAGTTTAATAGGATCCTATAGTCCAAATTTTAGAGAAATTAAAGTATATTTTATGAATTTACTACAAAATTATGGTTTCTGACAAATTCTCTCTCAAAACAACAAAAACCTATTTTTTGTGAGATATTTTTGGGAAAATGTGACCTAGGCCTTGGTAAGTTATAGTAAATCTTTTAAATTACTTTCTACCATCATGAATTAGTCCTACAACAAGAGGCAAAAAGAATGCTACCACACCTGGGAAATCTTTAAATATGGATGATGTAAAAATTGAGGATATTAACACTTATAGTGAAATTAGCAAAGTCAAGGGTGATATTTCATCATTGGAGAAGAAGGTAATTGAAGGTATTTTGTTAATAAAAAGGGACATGCAAAAGGATATGAGTGAATTGAAACCACTTATTCATGGTATGAAGTATAACAGAGAAGATTCACATAGTAACGAGGAAGATAATTCTTTTGTTGGACATGAATTGTTTGGGCTTAACTCAAATTTCAAGAAGGGCCATCCCGTTAATGCAAATATTAGTTTCAGAAATCTTAACAGGAATTCATTCGCCACTAAAGGCGAATAAGTCCTCTGTGCCCTAAAAATAGGCTTCTTGCAGCAAGGTACAAACCTCTTTGAGCTCTAAAAACTCCTCTCATAGTTGCTATAATAGTTAGGGTTGATTTCTGATTGTTATTTACATCTTCCGGCCCTCATAATTGCATTAATTATAGTGATTTTGGTGTGGATAAATTCTAGTGGTTTACCTTTATCTTGATAAGCCCCAGTTTTTCCACCAATCATTTTTTTTAATTGAAAATACTATACAAATATTTACTTTTTAATATTTTTTTTTATCAAAATCTTCATGCATAAGTGATAAATTCAAAATTTTGAAAGTTGCTTTCATATTTTAACATGACCTAATGAATATTTTAGAAGGTTTAAAAGTGCACAAATATTACGGTTCACTAAAATTTTATGTAATAAAAAGAGATCTAGGGTTTAAATCACACACCCTCTTGTATCACAACAAAAATTATTAAAACTGATCTCAAACACCCACTTGGCTACTAACCTCTATGAAAGAGTTAAAATGGTGGATTAGAGTTTTAGTCCTTTGACGTGGGGATGATTTGATATTTGATTAAATCACTGTTAATTGAAATAACTTGATAATATGAAGATGCACCTAGGTTAACTATGAAAATGTAGCAAACTATTATAATTTTGTGTTGAAATGGATGGACATGGGTGCTAGCACCCTAGAACTAGAAGTGCAAACACTTAGAATCAAAATTTATATCTTAGTTGGTCTTTTTTGTGGGTTCGTATCCCTAGAATCAGTGCCAAAACTTCTTTTATCACTAATAAATTTCAATTTTATTATTTTTTTGACTTGTAGGGGTTGAATGCTTAAATGAGAGATTAGATATTCAATCCTTTCCTAAATTCTCTTTAGATCTATAACCTACACAGAAGGAAGATGGAAAAGGCTTGTGTTGTATAGGGGCTTGTTTAAGTGGAACCCTTTTTCTATATTTCTACCTCCACAACAACTATGATGATGTAAAAGAGAGCTTACCCTTAGTTAGTTAGAGGGTAGATGATAAAAAGTGACAAATTAATAATTGTTATAATTTACCACTCAGTTCTACATTCCTTGATGGACTAAAGTCATTCTACTCATCACCTTCAAGTTAAAATTGATGATTGATTTGAAGTGTTACAAGTGTTAGTATTCACAAAACAAATGGACATGGAACATGAGAAAACTCACATGAAAACTTGATGCATTACTAACATGATGCTTGAATGAAATAATGCAACAATAATCCTACTAAATCTACTCTTGATTTCTTTTTAGGATGCTCAATTATGATCTCAAAATGCAAGGATTTCAAATGATGAAAAAGACTTATATTTATATGAAATCATTTAATTTCACATAGATTGATTACTGACAACTGATAGTTGAATTTGAATTTCTAATGTAAAAAATTGACACCAACATATTTGAGTTCAGGCCAAAATAGGCTAGAAAATGGAGCTAATGCCCTAGTCTAGACCTATTTTGAGGTCTTAAGTATCGATAAATAAATATTAATTCATTACTCCCAATTCAACTTTTATTTTTCAAAGATTATTACAAAATGGGAAAATTAAAAATACAATTGGTTACAAGCACATAAGGGGGAGCTAAACTAGTGTGAAATTATCAGGGGTGACAATTTATGATGCTATAGTTGTAGACCATTATACATTTTTTTTAACATGAGATAGGCTTCATAGTTATTTTCAAAACCAAATCAAAAATTAAATTAATCATTTTTTTAGTGATGCAATATTTCTCTTACACCTTTAGATGCTCTTGTATAAGGTTTTGATTAGATGCACTAAACCTTAGTGGAAGGATTGTAAGTGGTATCCAAATATCCTTATTAGGAATTTTAAACCTTTCAAAAGTTATTCATGACTTTCTCCTCACCTATGTGTGGTTCACAAAATTATTTATAAATAAAATCTCTAGTCCTTTAAAAACTTGGAAAATAAGATTATGAATCCTTAAAACCATTGTGGGAGTTATTTTTTCTAAAAAAAATTCATGAGCTTGGGATTAGATGGATTAGACCTTAGTGGAAGGATTTGAGGTGGTATCTAATCACTCCTTTTAGAAATTATAATCCTTCCAAATCATATTCGTTGCTTTCTCCTCACCTACATGTGGTTTCAAACTTCATTTACAAAAAAATCTCTAGCCAATTGCTACTACATGGTATTAGTGGTTTCAAATAGTTTAGTTTGTTACGTTTGTGCTCAAATTGGGTCATTTTGAATGGTTCTTTCTTTATTAAGGTCTTTCCATTAGATCCTAGCTTATCCATTTGTATGTCTCCATCCTTAGTTATCATTTTTTTAGGAATTTGCAAACCCTCAAGCACCTCTTCTAGTTTTTCCCACAAGTTTAAGATGTGTGGACTTAGATACATACATTTTAAATGATTTTCCACGGTGATTCCCCTAAAATGTCTTTGAGATTCAACCCAAATTTGGGATGATTCCAAAATGAAAATTTCATTCGATATATGAAAATATGTGAATCCTAATTTATTTTGAAGAGTTACTATGGATGCTCTTTTACCATGTATAATAAGGAAATGATATTTTGTCATGTTATATTATAGATTCAAGTTCATGATAATAAAGTTAGTCTCAAATTTTCCGACTTACACACTCATATAGGACATTAGATTAATGCTTTGCATACTATTAACTTAGTGTGCCTCCATCCCTTGCTAAGCAATGACCCCTCTCCTCATGTGGAAATCATCTTGGTCATAGCCAAGTTTTGCTTCTAGGTATGGTTCTCATAGATTTTCTAAGCATAGATAGCATGGTTGGTCTTCATCACCATATGGATACCCTTTTACTTCTTAGCATGATTGTGGCATCCTTGGTTAGGATGACAATAAGAAACTCCCTGACTAGACCTTGCTATATCTCCTATTCAATTGACTCTAATTAATTATAAATAACTAAAGTAAAAGAGGACACAGTGATGAGTTGGGAGATTATTCGTAATGGCTAGGATCTCCCAAATGGTTTGAACAACCACCTTGACCATGACTCACCTTTTTCTCTCACTAGAATAACTTCAATTACATAAAGAATGTGATGACTCTTTTGACTATAAACTCTTCTATTAAATTTTGAGGACATAAATTCCTTGTCTTCATCTTTTATGTGAATTAACATACTATATTTTATTGTTTACTATAAAATATACACTATTCATAATTAAAACTATATAACTACAATTATATATAAAAAATTTCCATATAATCATAACATTCAACAATACACATAATATATACATATACTAGATGTGAATAATTAAATCGATTAGTAAGAGTTTTAACTCTTCACGAGCATTTTCTTTTGTAATGACTGTTCTTTCGTAGTCAGTTTTATTCAAACAAAAGAGACTACGAAAGAAAAAAAACTAAATTATTTAGATTTTATTTTATTTTATTCAGTCTGAATAGACTGGAGCATGATCCAATATTTAAAAAAGAAATTATAAAGCTGTTGTCAGTAAACAGTGCTCTATATATTTAGTCGAAGCTTTCAAATCAGTACCATTCACCGAACGTTACACGCCATAGGTTCTCTAGTTTTTTAATTGCCCACATAGCACTCCGAGGCTTCAAAGGCGACAGGCGAAGTGATGGGTTATGAACCCTTTATTTCGGAGTGCCTATGCAATAGCATTACCTTCAGAAGATCGGGTCTTCAAGAGCTTTTGTGGAAGTCTATTCTCCAAGTCCAGATTATGTCTACTGTAGAGGTTGCAGCTGCTCTCTGCGGAAGGTTTTTTTTTCTTTCAAAACTTTTCTCTTGGTTAAAATATTATCTGAAATTCTTGGTTTCTGATAGTCTCGTAGTTTAATAAGCTAGATGTATGCTGTTGTATTGACGCTCATGAAAAGCT
Source organism: Sequoia sempervirens (assembly GCA_007258455.2). Lineage (NCBI taxonomy): Eukaryota > Viridiplantae > Streptophyta > Pinopsida > Cupressales > Cupressaceae > Sequoia > Sequoia sempervirens. The sequence goes on from VDFB02058242.1 coordinate 623,544,299, forward strand.
CTCTATGTCATTGTATGGAAAGTTTTCTATACACCGTTTCTAGTTTTGAAGTTATGGAAAAGCATTACTTTTGAATAAGTACATAAAAAGTCTTTGTTAAATGCAGACTGCAAGGAAAGATTGCAATGGTCACAGGAGGATCACAAGGCATTGGAGAAGCCACTGTTAGGCTGTTTGCAAATCATGGAGCCAAAGTCATTATTGCAGACATTGCAGATGACGCTGGTATGAAAATGGCTGAATCCCTTTCTCCCTGGGCTACATATATTCACTGTGATGTGACCAAAGAGAAAGATGTAAGCGCAGCCGTGGACTTGGCCATGGAAAAGCACGGAAAACTGGACAGTATGTATAACAATGCAGGAATCCTCGGCACCCAAAACGGAAGTGTTGCAGAGTATGATATGAAGCAATTCGACCGAGTGATGAACATAAATGTGAGAGGAGTAATGCATGGAATTAAGCACGCAGCCCGTGTTATGATCCCCAAGAAAAGGGGCAGCATTATCTCGACGGCTAGTATATCAGGTATAATGGGAGGAGTTGCTCCTTATTCTTATACAGCCTCCAAACATGCCATCATTGGGGTCACTAAAAATGGCGCAGCCGAGCTGTGGAAATATGGTGTCAGAGTGAATTGTATTTGTCCCGCTGTAGTTGCCACAGATATGATGATGAATTGGATCGGCCAGACCCCTTCAGCAGAGGTAAAGGCTCAACTGGAAGCCTTTGTTTACGGCAAAGCCAACTTAAAAGAAACCATTCTTAAAGCAGAGGATATTGCAGAGGCTGCCTTGTATCTGGCCAGTGATGAATCCAAATATGTCAGCGGTCACAATATGGTTGTAGATGGTGGAATATCCATTGTAAACAATGACTGGATGATGTACAAATGAACCAAGGGAAAAACCATCAGACTTTCATCATTTTGGCATAATAAGACAGGCAAGAACAGGAACAGGGGATCAATCATTTGTAAATGTAAATCCTAACTTTAATTGGGATGTTTGAAGATGCATATACAAATTGTTTATTGTAGTCTCTTTCAAACAAATGTATTTAAACTGGCTTAGCATCGAACACGCCCATTGTGGTAATTACTTTTAATAGAGATACATGTGTGAAGTTGAGCATTAGAAAATGAACTTTTGCTATTTATTAGTCACTGACTTTAGGGCGGGGACTCATATGTTTCCATACTATCAAATGGCTTACTAGTTGTGTCTACAAAATTGTCTGTGAAAGCCATTTCCTGCTCTTTTAAAGTTTAATTTTAATTTTTATATTGATCAAAGAATATTTACAAAAGAATAAGCAGTTCTCAAAGGAGCAGATGAGTGGAAAATGAGATAACTATGCAAACACCAGGTAAAAATACCAAACTACACTGTCTTCAGTCAGTAAACTACTGCTAAACCATGAAATCCACCAAGCAAAAGACAAACCCTCAACAATCATGACGTATGATTGAAAAGGACATGTAACAAAAAGAAAGCCTAAAGCTGAACTTCCAAAGCCAACAACACTTACGAAAAATCACTTCACTAAAGTACATGGATTGCTGCAAATAATTAAATGTATGATTTTTTTTATATAAATCTAAGCAACTGGATGGCACCAAGCAGCAACCAAGACATGGAATCTAGCACACCAAGAAGCAACCAATGCTACAAACACCTGAAGGAAAGCTTGTCTAAATTTTGGCGCAGAAAGTAGCAATCAATGCTAGGAAGATATTGTAAACTTCTAGGTCTGCAATAAAATCATAACATGTGGGTTTTAAAGGAGGAGCAGAGGAAATAAAATCATACTTAATGCTTTAAAACAGAGGAGCATAAATATAACAATAACCCAGAAAATTCAGATCAAGAGAAAGAACAACAGCTACAGCTGTTTGTGAAACCAGATTTGCACATAAATTAGCCTCAGATTTATAAATATGCTCAACAGCAGCTACAGCTGCACAAAAAACTGCATATTACTCTGTTCTGAACCAATCTTGAGCTGAACTTCTAATGCGATACAATACCATACAAAAGAATGACTCCTTTTCTGGGCTCACAAGTAAAAATAAAAGTTGAAAATTAACGTACAACAGCTCACAGGTTAAAGACTAATATCAAAATAATGAACAGCGAAAAGGGTCATTAAGGCAAGTCCTCTTAAGATAAGGTCCTATGGAGGGAGTTTCCTAAAAAATTGCAGTGGGTGCTGTTCAGATTTTTTAGGAATATTTTACAATTTATGATCTCATGGAATTAATTTTACAATTCAACTAAAAAATTTAAGCGTCAAAATTAAGGAATGAACTCGAGTGTTTTAATAAAAATTAAGAAATAAATAAAAAATCTCTCATTTTTATTTCCTTATAAGAACTTAAAATTTAGGTGATAGACAAGTGGTAGATAAAATTTCTATGCTGTAAGGGCAATTTCTAGCCGCACCTCAATTTCACCCGCTGAAATTTGCAGTCCTAAAAATAGAGGCTGCTATTTTCAGGAAAAGATTTCAATTAATCCTGTACCATATTTTTTTTTGCTTCATGGGATCGCTTGCAACATGAAAATAGATCTTGAAGCCCCTCCATAAGACCACACTCTTAAACGACGAAGCATAATTAAAAATGACAACCAACTCACAATAAATGCCCAACCGTGAATAATTATAGTCTTTCCAATATAAAAGAGCTGGAAGACAATGTTTTGAATCCTTTAAAACTGTGACCTTTTGCTTCATGGGACAACTTGCCCCACGAAAATAGATTCTAAAGCCTCTCCATCAGACCGCTCTCTTGACGAAGCATAATTAAAAATGACAACCAAAATACTTATAATAAATGCCCAACTGTCAATAATTATAATCTTTCCAATATAAAAGAGCTGGAAGACAATGTTTTTGAATCCTTTAAAACCGTAACCTCTCAGAAATTCATCACCCAGTGGAGGCCCCATGTATATTCTTCTAAGTCTCCCTAAAATTTGAAAATCATTATTTTTATATTACAGATCATTTATCAAAAAGATATAAATATGATGAAAACGTCACCAGGTCCATATTGTAGATCACCAATAAAACCCACCCCAAAAAGACTAGAACAACGCCGCTTACAGTCTAGTCTATCTAGACACAGGATCATAGCTCTCAAATCATCTGAACATCGTTGGAAAGAAAAAAAAAATTCACTCCCAAGAACACCTTTGGGTGCTACTATTCTCATTCACGCCGATCTAAAAGGGTGCTACTATTCTCATTCATGCCGATCTAAAATGTACAATCATAGTACAAGCCACATCACTAGATTCTAGGTCTTTAACAATAGGTTCATATCTTTATTTGCTCACAAAGTTACTTATAACATTTTTCTTAGGTTTGCTAATTTGATGTTCCTCTATACTATTTTTGATCTGCAACTCCTCATTAAGTTTGAAATGAGCACTTTTAATCTCTTTTTTATACATCAAGGTGAGTCCTTCCTCCAGCAGGATCGTAAATCTTTCTTAGATTATTATATAAAATATATATATATATATATATATAAAAGTCCAGATTTCATGCCAGGTGAGCCCAATCTTATTATCCGAGAGAAAGTAATTACCCAAAAAAATAGACTAAATCACATAAGCAGGGGAAAACTTCAAAAGAAAGTGCTCAAACTACTCAATCCTATTACAAATTCTAATAGGTATATATAAAGAGGACAACTCGTTCCCCTAGCACTTTTTTTTAGAATGAGCATCCACCTTAAAAAAGGATTTTTTGGGCTCACAAATAAAGGACCATAAAAACTTCAACTCAAGATCACTAGTTCTCCAACCATTTGAGGTTCCAATCCTTATCGTGAAGTCAATTAATTCAATGTACAATTTTTTTGAGGTCATTTTACCAAACACAGTGCCATCTTTGGACTAGATATTTTCAAGAATTTCAGAGTGAAACTTCAATGAAAAGGGGAAGTCAACACCATAAAAATATTTTTTTAGGATAGAGAATGGTCTTATGTGGACTCAATCGACAACTTATTCTAGTCCTTTAATAAACCATTATCAATGATATCCTTAAATTCATTGATTTCCTTGGAGGCCCAGTGTTCTCTACAACTCCTTGGGTTAGAGCCAAAGGCATGTCATTCCAATCAAAGCTCCGCCAAATAGATCTGTAAACAAAAAAAACAGTATTTGGGTTCGAAACAGCTCTGTGTGTCACTTCATGCCGAGTATTTTCTTGCATCATAAGCACATAGACACAGAGGCTGGGAACTCTCTTGAACTATTCTTTTTCTCTGGATAATATTTTTTTAATGAAACGTATTTTTTTAAAATGCAGAATGCAAGGCAAGATTGCAATAATCAGAGGCGGATCGGTAGGTATTCGCCAGGCCGTTGTTCGGGTATTCGCAAATTATGGAGCCAAAGTCATAATTGCAGAAATTGCAGACGATGCTGATATGAAAATGGCCAAATCCCTTTCTCCTTGGGCTACATATATCCACTATGATGTGATCAAAGAGAAAGATGTAAGCGCAGCAGTGTTTTTGGTCATGGAAAAACACAAAAAATTGGACATTATGTATAGCAACGATGGAATCCTAGGCACCCAAAATGGGAGCGTGGCAGAGTAGGATATGAAGCAATTCGAGCGAATGATAACATAAATGGAAGAGTGTTGAAAGATCAGGATAAAATTTTAGAGTGAAAGTATACAGATAATTTTATGCATCTAAATAAATAGATATCAATAAATCATAGATGGAAATAGATTACAATGTAAAATAAAATCTTAATTCAAGAATTACGTGGAAAAGCTCATTTAGGAAAAAACTCCACACCTAAAGAGATTGAAAACTTGCATTAATTGTTCAAATGAGTTACATCAATACAACTTCTTGTCACATCCCCCATATACACTAGACTTTATTTTGTGTTAATTGCTTATCGTCCCGATGTAGTTTGGACGGAGGCGAAACTTATAACTTATAACTATGTTTGAACCCCTTATTTTGGTTGACTCTAAGAACTTAAATATCAATATAGTAGACTTGAACACTTTAAATGGGCATTGGAACAATTATTAAATAATTTCTATTTATGAATTTATTGATTTTATTTGGTTTTTCCATGGATATATCTATTTGTTTATCAAACTAACCAGGTACTAATGATTTAGTGAGAATGTGGATGAGTTTTGTAGGCGCTAGGGGTGCAACAAAGGTGGACCTGGCAACCTATTACAGGGAATAATCTTAAACTCAGAAGCTTAGTTGATTAGTCAAAAGCTAAATCACCCTACATGCTCCACCCCAAACTAGGAGTTTATCTGCCACGTATGGGTAAGACTTGATCTATATAAGTTTCTTTGCCTTGTCTGTGGGTTAATTAACTTTTTTATTCCTTGTGACCACCATGGAATCGAGCCAATAGGAAAATTAAAAGAATATACCAATAAAATAATATCCGCTAATTTAAACCCAAACCTCACAAATGAGAAGTAAAAATAAAATAAAAATAAAAATAAAACATAAGAAGTGAATTCAAAGAAAATATAAATTAAAATAAGGAAAAGTAATAGCAAGAAAACATAATTAAAAGTGCAGCCACCAAGAATAAATAAATAAATAAAAGGAAACCATGTGAAAAACAAAAAGAAAATAAATGAAGAAGTAAGCCGTGAAGGGATGCAATGCAGTGATATTTTTTTTTTCTTGCTCAGCGACAACCCTCATTTATGAGGAGAGGGGCACTGGTTTGAGAGCAGCGTCGTGCCAGTAAAACAACACGGTGTCTATGGTCTTGGACGACTTCCTTCAGTCAACGAATGCGAATATCAAAGGCTCGAAATCTGTTTTAAAAACCCACGACCCTTCCCTAGAAGCAATGACTGGAGAGGTGAAAGAGAGAGGTGTGAGAGCTGAAGAGGAGAGGAAGTGTGGGAGAAACAGAGGCGTGAAAAGGAGTATTGCACCCATACCAAGAGGGACGCTCTCACAGACTTCAATTCTACCTGTTCAAACTGGTAAATCTCTGGGTTTTATAATTAATTACTTCCATTTTCAGTTGGCAGTCACTCAGGGTTCAAAGGAAAATATTAAAAATGGTTAGATTAAGCTAGGTTTTTATTTTGGTAATTGCATATTGCTTACTTGAATGCTGCACCAAAAAAATAATTGTTGCAATTTATGCTCCTCATATTGTCAATGCTTTAAAAGATATCTCTTGAAGAAAATTTTACTTCTCCTTTCATTATCAAAACTCCATTTCAGTTTTAAGCTAGCTGAAATAAATTTTATGGGAATATATATGGGACTGGGGGGTGCTTAGAGGAAAATAAGAACACCGAATAAACAAACAAACAAAAAAAAAGCCAAATCTTCAGCCATACTACTACATAAGAAATCTCTTACTTGAAGTATATAAATAAAGCTCGATGAAGGCATGAATGCCTAAACTTACTTGCTTTTGGTAGAAATCATAGCCTCAGCTTAATGTTTCCAGCAAAACCCTTCAGAATAAAGAGGATCACTTTTTTATGGTTTGCCTTATTTAACAAACTAAAATTGTTACCTATTGGGGGACCTTGATTTAACCAAAATAGTCTCATTGCAGTCCTAATACTCTAGTTACAACAGCAGTATATATTTTTCATTGGCTACCTTATGTCACCCAACAATGATAGATCTACTAAAGTAATTAACAACAACAAATTGCCTTCATTTTGGACCCCAGTTGTACGAATCAACCCGTTGCCAATTTGATCTGCTAAGTCTAAACCGTAAGGCTGCTAAAACAAGAGAGAGAGGTAGAGAAACTTCAAATCAGACTTTCTCCTTAGTAAGCAAAAAAAAAAAAGAAGAAGAAGAAAATAAAATAAAATAAAATGACAAATATAAATCTGCCACTATCAGAAAGGGTGATAACATATAATGGAAACACTGCTGCCCCCATAAATATGATCATCATAAAACATGAAGAAAGTAAAAATTACAAATTTAGTTGGGAAATCAAACTTGACTGCAACCTTGGATGCCCATAAATGATAAGTCCCCCCCAAAAAAAGGGTCTAAAAGTAGCAATTACTGACTTACATGTGTCTACATTATTTAGTCACCTAAAACCATTCCTTGATTTCATTAGAGTGCCACAGAAATGGAAAGAAAACTATCAGAACACCCATAGGACCAAGCCAGAGAAGACCCAAGAGTGAACCTCTAGGTTTTTGGAGCAGTGACAGGCAATCATTGGGCCATGCCAATGACCAATGCTTGGGCTACTTCTAGGGATTAGCTAGCCCTTTCCTGGGCTACTTCTAGGGATTAGCCAACCCTCACCTGGTTCACGGAGGTGAAGGTTTCCATGGACTACCCTGGATATAAATGATACAGGAATGGTTACATGGGTAGGGATCCATCCGTGCGGGTAACAGTAATCTGGGGTAACCGTTGTATCAAGGGGGTTCATTGGCAGTCACTAAATGCACAGAAGTGACTGATGTCAGTGCTTCCCGGGATCATGAAGGAGTTAGCTGACCTTCTCACTAAGGTCACAAGGTGATATTTTTCAGAGGCTACTTCTTCCTGGGTGGACAAACCCATCGTCGGTGGCATATAGGTGATTGCAGTTGGAATCCACAGGGTTTGGTAGGTTCACTACTCGGGAATTCTCTAAGACCCTTGGGACGAAGGATGGACCCATAGTGTAGAATGGGATGGATTGAATCCTCTACCCAGTTGACCAATAACCTTGACCCTTACCTCCACCCCAGTTAGTGCAGAAGACCAAGGAACGAATGGGACCCCTGGTGTAGTGCACAATGCATCGTCATTCCTTTCTATGGGATGCTCTAGGTGGGAAAGTGGTGAGTCTCCATCTTATTTTCCTCCCTATCTTGTCCTCACCTTTGATGATCCCATTGTGAAGAGGTTGGACCCACGATGTAGTTTAAGATGCATCGAAGCCTTGGGATGCGAAAGGAAAGGTCAATGTAGAGCCCCCAAGAAAACCCAAGGGAAAGCAAAACCATTACCTAAACCCAAGGAACTTAAGAAGACTATACCTCTGAGTGAAATCGAAAAAATATCCAACACAAAGACTTTGTCCTCCACTCTTAAGTGAATGAAGGTTAAATAGGAAAAAGTTAATGCAGGCCCCTCTCGAGTTAAGGAAATAATAGTAAAAACTAAACCATCTACTATCAGAGATTTCCCCTTTGGATGTGGGGGTTATGCCCCAACACTATCTAAGGAGGTCATAGCAAAATATAATCGAGTACACTCAAAGGCGAATGTAACAAAGGAACCTTCTGAGGAAGAAGATCCCATTGAAGAATAGAACAATGTAGTTAAGAAGGAAAACTATGTACTTATGTAATCATGATGGTTAATGTATTAACTAAATAACATCGTGCTATTATGTGTATATGAAGGAAATATGAATGTAAATAAATAAATAAATAAATATATATATATATATATATATATATATATATATATATATATATATATATATATATATATATATATATATATATATATATATAATAATGTGAATCTATAAGCAATATGAGATTTATGCTCTTGCTATGAGATATGTGAAAATTTTCCTAGGTACGAATGATGATTAACTAGTTGATCAAAATTTCCTTGTTCTAGTCCCAATAGTTTGAAATTAATTTTTCCTTAAACAAATTCATGGTATGGGAATTGATTATTAAAAAGGACTAAAATTGACACCTTGTTATTTTAACTAGAAAAATTGAGCATACCCACTATGAAGAGGATGTCTACGAGGGAAGGAAGCCCTAGTTTAGATGAGATCTTATGTGCTAGTAGAAATGTAACCCCTCCACTAGCAAGGTTGCTAGAGGAACTTCAGACCAAATTGAATGCACTTCGGGCCAAAATATCTTCTCAAGAGAAGCAAATAGAGGAATTATCAAGGCAAAGGGAACAAGGGACAAACCATAACACCGGTTTGGGCATCAAAGAATAGGAAATGGAGGAAGAACCCTCAAATTTTGACCATGGAAAAAATTTTCGCATACTAGTTCATGGCCAACCATATATGGATCAACATGGGTATGAAAGGAAGGACCACTTAATCTAGGAGTTGAAGAAAATGCAGCCACCAAAGTATGATGGGACAGGTGGTGGAGACGTTGTAGAGGCTTGGCCGATTGGTATGAACAAGTATTTTGGGCTGATTGATATGGATACCAATATTAAGGCTAGATTGGAACTATATCACTTGGAAGGAGAAGGTTCACTATTGTGGTACCATCTCTTAGCCATAAAAGGGTATGATCTAAAGGAATTAACATGGGAAAAATTTGAGAGGCAGTTTCACAAGGAGTACTTTTCTTCTCGACATCATGATCAAAAGATGATAGAGTTTCATTCATTGCATCAAGGAACCATGATGGTGAGCGAGTATAAAGCTAAATTTATGAACCTACTATGATATCTCCATTACCTCAAGGAGGAGGAAGATAGAGTGAACAAGTTCATACTTGGTTTGAACAAAAGCTTGATGTACACTACTAAGCTTGCTTGACCTAGGAATTTGGGCCAAGCAGTGGAAGTAGCTACCATCACTGAAGAAAAGAGGAAGAGTAAGTAGGAAATGAGGCAAAAGTCCTCCACATCCACCTATATTGATAACAAGGAATATAAGAAGGGATTATGAGTGGAAAAAAACCCTGAAAATTTTAAAAGAAGCCAAGGAGAAAATTGAAATCCCAAGGAAATACCCTCTAAGAATAGAGAGGAAAGGTGGCATAAGCGATCAACGTTGGAGACTCCAGCAAGCTCGTACAAGGATCAAGGCAGGAAGGAGATGGAAAATAAAGAAGGATGTTGGGTATGTGGAGGAAACCACTTCAAGAGAGATTTCCCCAAGAGGATGGATCAAAACACTAAGTCAACTACCAAGATCTATGCAGTTATGGACAAGTAGGAGGCCGATAACCAAGCTTCTTTGATAGAACTTTTAGGTACTTTTTATGGGCAACCTATCACTATCTTGGCTGATTTAGGAGCAACTCATAGCTTTATATCTCCTAATGTGTTGAGTAAATTCAATGTTAGCCTTAATTTCTCAAGTCGAGAGGATATGCAGGTAGAGTTTGGGTTTGGTAAGACTCAAAGGGTAGATTTTTGTTTAAGAGACACCGAACTTGGCATAGGAGGTATATGGACCAAAGTAAACTTATTGGTTACCCAACTAGGATTATATGATGTGATACTAGGGATGGATTGGTTTGGGGAGCACTTGACCACTTTTGACTATTATCACAAACAAATTAAGTGTAGAGACGATCATGGGAAACTAGTGGTGCTTCAAGGAGTTCCAAGGCCAACAAGGATTTTAATAGTCTCAGCAATGCAAGCCAAATGTGCTATGAGGAAGGTATGAAAACTCCTAATTAAGGTAGAGGAAGGTGGTGTAGATCATATCCCATGTATTACAGACCACCCAATACTCCAAGAGTTCCAAGATGTATTTCTTGAAGAATTGCTAGGACTGCCCCCTAAGCGTCAATTTGATTTCTCCGTTGAATTGGTTCCAGGAGCTGAGCCTATTTCTAGAGGCTCTTATTGAATGAATATAGTTGAACTGCAAGAACTCAAAACACAATTGCAGGAACTTCTGGACAAAGGTATGATCCAACCTATTGTGTCTTCGTGGGGAGCTCCTATGTTATTCATCAAAAATAAAGATGGGACGCTACGTTTGTGCATAGATTATAGGATGCTCAACAAGGTAACTATGAAAAATAGATATCCTCTTCCTTGAATCGATGGCCTTTTTGATCAAATGAAGGGAGCTACTGTCTTCACTAAGATTGACCTAAGATTGAGGTACCATCAATTAAGAATCAGGGAGGAAGATATTCCTAAGACATCATTTAGAACTAGGTATGGTCATTATGAGTTTCTAGTGGTACCTTTTGGCCTTACCAATGCTCCTTCATCATTTATGAGTCTTATGAACCATGTATTCCATGAATTTCTAGATAAGTTTGTGTTGGTCTTTCTTGATGACATCCTGATTTACTCTAAGGTTCCAATAGAACATGAGGAACACTTGAGAATTGTGCTTCAGAGGCTTCGAGAACATAAACTTTATGGAAAGTTGAGCAAATACTCCTTCCAGCCTAAGATATAATACTTGGGACACATCTTGTCCTCATAAGGGATTTCTGTTGATCTTTCCAAAATATAATCCATAGTGGAATGGCCCACGCCTAAAAATGTGTCAGAGGTAAGGAGTTTCCTGGGACTAAAAAGGTATTATAGAAGGTTTCTGAAGGACTTCTCAAAGGTTGCCAACCCCATAACCTCCTTGCAGTAGAAAGGAAAAAGGTTTGAATGGTTAGAAAAGTGTGAAATGGCCTTCCAGTAGTTAAAGAAATCCTTAACCACAACTCCCATTTTACAGGTACCTGATCTCAAAAAAGACTTTGTAGTATGGACAGATGCCTGATTGGAGGGTCTAGGAGGAATTTTGATGCAAGATGATCGAGTAATTTCTTACGAGTCCCGCAAGCTAAAGGATCATGAACTCAATTACCCTACTCATGATTTAGAAATGGCAACAATTGTTCATGCCTTAAAAATTTGGAGGCATTACTTAGTAGGGAGACCATTTAAATTAAATATCGACCATAGAGGACTCCAACATCTGTTCACCTAGCCTAACCTTAATGCTGGCCAAAGAAGATGGGTAGTATTCTTGAGTAGTTATGATTTTGACATATCATATGTCAAGGGAAAGGAAAATTGTGTAGTAGATGCCTTGAGTCATAGGGCTAGTTTGGCAGTTATCACACAAGTAAAAATCAATTTATTAGATACCCTCAAGCAAATGCAAGAAAAGGATTCTCTTTGTTAGAAAATTAAAGTAGATTTGGTGTAGCCAAGGAACTCGATAGAATACTCTATGGGAAAAGATGGTATCCTTAGATACCAAGGTCGAATTATGGTACCCGAGGAAGGGGGATTGAGAATGAGAATCTTGCAAGAAAGCCATAATGCACCATATCAGGGACATCCAGGAGTGACCAAGATGTATGCGGATCTTAGATCTGTCTACTTTTGGCTAGGACTGAAAAAGGATGTGGTAGATTTTGTGGCCAAGTTCTTAGAATGCCAAAGAGTTAAATCCAAGCATTTCCATCCTGCAGGGGTATTATATCCACATGAGGTGCCACAACATAAATGGCTAGTAATTTCGATGGACTTTGTAGTAGGATTTCTAAAAAATCGTCTTAATCATGATAGTATCCTAGTGGCGGTTGATCGATTGACCAAGGTGGCACATTTTATACCTGGTAATGTTAAGGATGATGCCCAAACATAGCAAGAAAATTTCTTAAAGAGGTTGTTAGATTGCATGGGGTTCCAGAAGTAATCATCTTAGATAGAGAATACTTTCCCACTAAGTGGGAAGAATACTTTCCATTGGTGGAGTTTGTGTATAATAACACCTACTAGGCTTCCATCTGAATGGTGCCTTTTGAGGCACTTTATGGCAGTAATTGTAGAACACCAATTGGGTGGGATGGATTGGACAATAGAGTCCATATAGGACCTAAGATACTTCAGGACTATGACCGACAAGTAAAGGTTATCAAGGAAAGATTAAAAGAGTCCTCAGATCGCCAAAAGAGCTATGCAGATGCAAAAGGAACTCCAAGAGAATTTTAAATAGGGGATAAAGTGTTCCTTCATGTTAAGCCCCAAAAGAGTTCAATAAAATTCAGCAAGGTAGCCAAGTTGTACCCTCCATTCATTGGCCCGTTTGACATTATAGAGAAAATTAGTCATGTGGCTTATCAATTCACTCTTCCCCCATCTCTCTCTCGCATACATAATGTGTTTCATGTGTCTTTTCTCAAAAAATATGTACCTGACCCAACCCATGTAATTGATTGGCATGCACTACAGATAGTAGAGGCTGGAGAGATCTGTCTAAGTCCACTCGCAATTGTGGACAGATGCAATATCACACTGCACAACTGCACCATACAACAAGTTAAGGTCCGTTGGGACCAATATGGGGATTGTGGAGCCACTTGGGAAGATGAAGAAATTATCAAACAAGAATACCCCCACCTCTTTAACTAAGCTAGGATGGCTTAGCCTAAGGGGGGAAGAATGTCACATCCCCCATAGACACTAAACTTTATTTTGTGTTAATTGCTTATTGTCCCAATGTAATTAGGATGAAGGCAAAACTTTAAACATATAACTATGTTTCAACCCCTTATTTTGGTTGACTCTAAGAACTTAAATATCAATATAGTAGACTTGAACACTTTAAATGGGCATTGGAACAATTATTAAATAATTTCTATTTATGAATTTAATGGTGTTATTTGGTTTTTCCATGGATATATCTATTTTTTTATCAGACTAACCAGGTACTAATGATTTGGTGAGAATGTGGATGAGTTTTGTAGGCACTAGGGGTGCAACAAAGGTGGACCTGGCAACCTATTATAGGCAAGAATCTTAAACTCAAAAGCTTAGTTGATTAATCAAAAGTTGAATCACTCTGGATGCTCCATCCCAAACTAGGAGTTTATTTGCCAACTATGGGTAAGACTTGATCTATATAAGTTTCTTTGCCTTGTCTGTGGTTTAATTAACCTTTTTCTTCCTTGTGACCACCATCAAATTGATCCACTAGGAAAATTAAAATAATATACCAATAAAATAATATTTGCTAATTTAAACCCAAACCTCACAAATGAGAAGTAAAAATAAAATAAAACATAAGAAGTGAATGAACCAAGAAAATAAATTAAAATGAGGAAAAGTAATAGCAAGAAAAGATAATTAAAAGTGGAGCCAAGAATAAATAAATAAATAAAAGGAAACCATGTGAAAAACAAAAAGAAAATAAATGAAAAAGTAAGTCGTGAAGGGATGCGATGCAGTGATTTTTTTTTCTTGCTCAGCAACAACCCTCATTTATGAGGAGAGGGGAACTGGTTTGAGAGAAAGGGCCATGCCATTAAAACAACATGGTGTCCATGGTCTTGGATGCCTTCCTTCAGTCAACGAATGCGAATATCAAAGGCCCGGAATCTGTTTTAAAAACCCATGACCCTTCCCTGGTAGCAACGACCGGAGAGGTGAAAAAGAGAGGTGTGAGAGTTGAAGAGGAGAGGAAGTGTGGGAGAAACAGAGGCGTGAAGAGGAGTATTGCATCCATACCAAGAGGGATTGCCTCACAGACTTCAATTCTACCTGTTTAAACTGGTAAATCTCTGGATTTTATAATTAATTAATTCCATTTTCAGTTGGCAGTCACTTAGGGTTCAAAGGAAAATATTAAAAATGGTTAGATTAAGTTGGGTTTTTATTTTGGTAATTTCATATTGCTTACCCAAATGTTGCACAAAAAAAATAATTGTTACAATTTATGCTGCTCATATTGTCAATGCTTTAAAAGATATCTCTTGAAGAAAATTTTACTTCTCCTTTCATTATCAAAACTCCATTTCAGTTTTAGGCTAGCTGAAATAAATTTTATGGGAATATATATGGGACTGGGGGGAGAGGTACTTAGAGGAAAATAAGAGCACTGAATAAACAAAAAAAAAATCCAAATCTTTAGCCATACTACTGCATAAGAAATCTCTTACCTAAAGTATATAAATAAAGCTCGATGAAGGCATGAATGCCTAAACTTACTTGCTTTTGGTAGAAATCATAGCCTTAGCTTAATGTTTCCAACAACACCCTTCAAAATAAAGAGGATCACTTTTTTTATGGTTTTCCTTATTTTAGAAACTGAAATTTTGACCTATTGGGGGACCTCGATTTAACCAAAATAGACTCATTGTGGTCCTATTACTCTAGTTACAATAGTAGTATATTTTTTTCATTGGCTACCTTATGTCACAAAACAATGATAAATCTGCTAAAGTAATTAACAACAACAAATTGCCTTCATTTTGGACCCCAGTTGTATAAATCAACCCACTTCCAATTTGATCTACTAAGTCCAAACCATAAGGCTGCTAAAACAAGAGAGAGAGGTAGAGAAACTTCAAATCAGACTTGATCCTTAGTAAGCAAAAAAATAATAATAATAATTAAATTAAATTAAATTAAATGGAAAATATAAATATGCCACTATCAGAAAGGATGATAACATATAATGGAAACACTATTGCCCCCATAAAGATGGTCTTCACAAAACATGAAGAAAGTAGAAATTACGAATTTAGTTGGGAAATCAAACTTGACTACAACCTTGGATGCCCATAAATGATAAGTCTCCCCCCAAAAAGGGTCTAAGGGTAGCAATTACTTGCTTACATGTGTCTACATTATTTAGTCACCCAAAGCCATTCCTTGATTCCATTAGAGTTCCACAGAAATGGAAAGAGAACTATCAAAACACCCATAGGACCAAACCAGAGAAGACCCAAGAGTGAACCTCTGGGTTTTTGGAGCAGTGATAGGCAGTTATTGGACCGTACCAATGATCGATGCCTAGGTTACTTCTAGGGATTAGCCAGCCCTCACCTTGTTCACAGAGGTGAAGGTTTCTATGGACTACCTTGGATATAAATGATACGGGAATGGTTACATGGGTAGGGACCCATCCGTATAGGTAACGGTAATCTATGGTAATTGTTGTATCGAGGGGGTTCACTTGCAGTCACTAAATGCACGAAAGTGACTGATGTCAGTGCTACCCAGGATCATCAAGGAGTTAGCTAACCTTATCACTAAGGTCACAAGGTGATACTTATCGGAGCCTACTTCTTGTTGGGTGGACAAACCCATCATCAGTGGCCTATAGGCGATTACGGTTGGAATCCACTGGGTTTGGTATGTTCACTACTTAGGAATTCTCTAAGACCCTTGGGATAGAGGATGGACCCATGGTGTAGAATGGGATGCACTGAATCCTCTACCCAGTTGACCAATAACCTTGACCCTTACCACCACCCTAGTTAGTATAGAAGACCAAGGAACGAATGGGACCCCTGGTGTAGTGAGCAATGCATCATCATTCCTTTCTATGGGATACTCTAGGTGGGAAAGTGGTGAGTCTCCATCTTATTTTCCTCCCTATCTTTCCCTCACCTTTGATGATCCCATTGTGATGAGGTTGGACCCATGGTGTAGTTTAAGATGCATCGAAGACTCTTCATAGTTGAGCTTGACCTATTTAGATACCCTTCATGCCTCGACCAAAACATTTGCAGGTTTGTCCTAGAATAGCTTGTTGGGTCCACTTCATTGGGATGGACTGGGTTGTGGTTCACATGGTTGGGCATGTTGCACCCCACAAGGAAGCCAAAGCCAAGAAATTTATGCATTTCAACATATGTTTATGCCAGGTAATCTAAATCAAGTTTCTTCTTTTGATAATTTTTCCAGACATCTTGAATGTGAAATCTTATTCAAATTTGTTTCTAATGTTGTTTATATGTGAGATTGTATGGTATCAGAAAAAAAAAAAAATTGCTCTCATGGCTAGGTTTTTACACTTCTACCCTTCAACCACTACAACACTTCATTGTTACATTAATCTACATTTTAACTTGTTTATTCTTCAAGCACTAAATATATAAGCATGAGAGAAACCAAAAATCATGAATTGTTTATAAAATCATTTAGGCATAAATCACAAAATAAGAAACTTTCTCTTCCAACTTGTGATTTTATTCACCTTTTAGTAATGTGCTCATGCAAATTACAAAAAAATCCTTATCTTCTCTAAACTCACATTTAACTTCTAACTTTTCATGCTCTTTCTAATTTAACAGCAAAAAAACTATTGTACAAGTTGTTGTAGTGATATTTATCAACTTTCATGACAACTAAAAGAAAAATGTTGGAAGATATCCTTCTTAAGGTGCTTATATTTCAATGAATTTCTCATATGAAAATGCATAGGCACCTCAAAAAGGATATCTCTTGACATATATATATATATATATATATTAGTAGCATTCATAGCACAACATGGAAGCCACAAACATATTAGGGTTAGGATTGAGGATAGAATTAGGGTTAGGGTTAGGGATGTAATTAGGGTTAAAGTTATGATTATGATTACAATTAGGTTTAGAGTTATGATTAGGGTTAGACATTAAATTGGCATTAGGGTTGGGGTTAGTCTTATTATTAGTATTAGAGTTAGGTTAGGGTTAAGATTAGGGATAGATTTAGAGATCAAGTATATAGTTAGGGGTACGATTAGAGATACAATTAGGGTTTGAGATAAATTTAGGATTAACATTGGGGATAATTTTAATATCGGGATAAGGGTTAGGGTTAAAAATATAACTAGAATTAGGGTTGTTGCAAGTATGAATGAGTATGGTGGTGTTATTAATATTGTCATTGATGTCAACATAGTATAGGTTGTTGCAGAGAAAGGAAACAATTGATTGCAGGTTGTGCATGTATAGTTGAGATACTGTAGATATGTTGTGAGTACATGGAGCTATCTTTATGATGTTGCAGGTGTGATGATATGATGAGTTACAAAGTGCTTTTGAGAAATAGTGAAGACAAAATTGTAAGTGTGTTTAGAATGTGCTCTAGTTTGTGATTTGCATTTCTTTTGTGTTGATCATATGCTTGTGCAAATCTGAAGTTTTATTTAAGGGCATCCTTGGGTGATATATCCTAGATTAGAGCTTTTGGTTTGATGAAAAGTGAAAGTTGTGTTCACTGGTTTGTAAACTAGTCTAGCAGAGTTGTTTGTCTGAGGACTGGGAGAAATGTATCTACTCTGCAGTCCTCCACTGGTTTGTTTTAGGTTTTTCAAATCTAGTAGAAAGCTTGTAATGTTGTTATTCTGTCAAAGGTGTTTGTGGTTTAGTTCTCTAAAATATTATGTTTAGAATTATTGTGTGTGTCTATTTTGTCTGGATGGACTAATGGAAAGTATTTTGTGTATGAAGGTTGTTGCATCAGTTGCAGATGAATCTGAAGGCATCCAAGATGTGTTCCAATGTATGATGAAGTGTGTTATGTGGTATGCATGTTATCCTCTTGTTGCAGAAATGTGTACTTCAAAGTTCATTTGTGTTTTCATTAGGTTTGGATGACCTGGTGTCTACATGCCATCCGAAGAATAAGTATCAATTAAGGAAGCATATGATTGATCTGAGATGTTGTTTTGGGTCTTGGTTAAGTGTTGGTTTGGTCTGCTCTCATTCTCTTCCATTGCAGGAATATTGAGTTTCCAACCTAATTTGAATTTGTAATATGAAGTATGTGTAGCCAACCTTGGAGAAAGTTTCAAAGGTTGAAGATGGTATAAATATAAGACAAGATGTTAATAATTGTATGCAACAAATGTTAGAAGCAAGATTGTGCAAAATTGAATTAAGGCAGTAGTACTTTAATGTGTTTGACTCCTAAAAGTAGTGAGTTGATGGTTTCTGCAATTTTCTAATCAAGGATGTAGATGCACATGCGAGTTGTGGTGGTGGATTTTTTGTTATCTTTCTTTATCTATAGGTAGTGAGCCTTCCTTTTGGATAGTGAGTCCTATCTATAGGCAATGAGCCTTGTATCTAGATAGTGAGTCATATCTTTGGCAGTGAGCCTCTTTGTAATTGGTTTTGCAATTACTCTTATATTGTGAGTTAATCCTCATCGTGGTTTTTCCCTTTTTGGGTTTTCCACATAAATATAGTGTTTCTTGTGTTGATATTGATTTATGTTATGTGCACTTCATGCTCATACTTAATAATAGATTAAAGTGGATGCAGAGTTAATAATTGTTTGAGATTTGTGAATGTGATTGGTGACAACTAATTCACCCCCCTTCTCAGATGTCTTACATGCTTTTCAACAATTTGTATCAGAGCTTTGGTTCCTCGAAGAAGAGCTTAACCGCTTGAGGTAGATTTGATGGTGCACAAATTTTCAATCCCTATGTTTGATGTATCTGACTATAGTGATTGGAAACTACAGATGAGAGGTTACCTGATCTTTCTTGGCTTCAAGACTTCAAAAGATGTTGAGACAAAATATGTTGAGTTGGCAAGTGTCCTTCTGTAGATGAGATTTCTGCCTATGAGGAAAATGGAAAAGCAAGGTATGAAATCTATAGTGCTTTATCTAAGACTAAGCAGACAAAATTTATTTCATTAAGCACTGCTTATGAAGTGTGGGAAATGTTGAAAGATATCTATGAAGGAAATGATAGAGTGAAATTATCAAAGAAGCTAATAGAAAAGCGCAAATATGAGAACTTGAAAATGGAAGAAGGTGAAGACATTGCAAGCTACTTTCAAAGGGTTGATATTGTACAAAATGAAGTAAAAAATCAAGGTGGTACTTGATAGATGAAGATGTAATGGAGAATATTTTGATGACCCTATTGGAGAGTTATAGTGACAAGGACTCAACTATTAAGGAAGTATATGATCCAAAGAAATTCACTAAATAACAACTACTTGGCACCTTGACCACATTTGAAATGAGAAAGTTTGGAAAATAAAAGGAGAAAACAGAAGCATCCTTCAAAGCCACTATGATATAAGATGATCCAGATAGTGAAGGTTCAGAGGAGTTGGAAGCAGAATTTACAAGGAAATTGAAAAAAGGTACCAGAAAGTACAAAGGTATGTTACCTTTTAAATGTTTCAGTTGTGGAAATATTGGTCACTATACTTCAAGATGTCCAAATAGATTCATACACAAAAAGAATAGAGATAATAAAGGCAAAAAGGACAAAAAGTTCAAGATTGTATTATGTTAGAAAAGATTTTGGAATTTCTAATGATGAATATGATTTTGAGGATGATAAAGATGAATGCTTGTTTCTAGCCTTGGAGAATAAATCCATCTACAAACCATGGAAGATGTGCAAGGTAATTTGGTCTAGAAATTAAGAAGGATGAGATGGAAGGTACTCTGGTTATTATTTTTCATGCTAGACAAGATAAATATTATTGGGTAATTGATAATGGATATTCAAATCATATGACTGGAGACGAAAGTAAGTTTACTAAACTTGAAAAGTATGATGGAGGATTAGTCATGTTTAGAGATTATTCTAGTGCAAAGATTGTTGGAAAAGGAACAATTAGTTTTTATGGAAAACACAATATTGATCATGTCTATTATGTTAAGGGCTTAAGGCATAATATTTTGAGTCTTGGACAAATGTGTAGCAAAGAATTTAAACTTGTGTTCTAGGATAACACCTGTGAGATTAGAAAAGATTCTAAAACTGTGGTAGCTGGAGGAAGAAGAACATATGGAAATATTTATTAGCTTAAGGGTGTTGATGGTTAGTGTTTTATGTCTCAAGTAAATTAAAATTGGTTATGGCATCGGAGGATGGGACATGGAAACTTTGACAATCTGGTTAGGATTAGTTCAAGATAATTTGTTAGGGATTTTCCTAAAATCACAAAGCCCACCAATACTGTTTGCAAAAGTTGTCAATTGGGAAACATACAAGATGTAGTTTTAAAGGAAAATAACAATTAACTACTGAAATGTTGGAATTGATTCATATAGACCTATATGGTCCCAAAATCTAATAGGAAGTCTTAATCGTGATAGGTATTTTATGATTTTGATTGATGATTATTCTAGAATGACATGAGAATTGGTTCCTAGACTTGTAAGAAAGAACATAATTGGTTCAAAGTGGGTGTTTAGGAATAAGTTGAATGAGAATGATGAAGTAGTAAGAAACAAAGCAAGACTTGTATGTAAAGGTTATTCACAGGTTGAAGAAACAAAATTTGAAGATATTTGCCCCAGTGGCAAGAATGGAGGCTATTTGGATATTTTTACCATTTTCTACTCGTAAATATTTCAAGGTATACCAGATGGATGTTAAGTCTACATTCCTAAAAGGATAATTGGAAGAAGAGGTGTACATGGAACAACCAAAGGGATTTTAGTTATCAGATAAACTAGACATGGTCTGTAAGTTAAAAAAGGCACTATAAGGACTTAAACAAGCTCCTAGAGTATGGTATGCAAGGTTGGATAGATATTTGACACAAAAAAGGTTTAGTAAAGGTTCCACAGATACTAATCTCTATTTCAAAATTGAAGGAAACATAATTTTGATAGTGGTTGTGTATGTTGATGATATTATCTTTAGAGGAAATGAGGGTATGTGCAAGATATTTGCAGAGGAGATGCAAAAGGAGTTTGAGATGTATATGATTGGTGAGTTGAAATTCTTTCTTTGACTTCAAGTGAATCAAATTGATATGGGCATATTCATTTCATAATCAAAGTATCTTAAAGAATTGTTGAAGAAGTTTGGAATGGATGATTACAAACCAGTATGTACCCCTATGGTGACTAGATGCAAGCTGAGTAAGAATTATGATTCTCCTAAAGTTGATCAGAGCATGTATAAATCTATTATTGGTGGACTATTATATCTTACTGCTACTAGACCAAATATCATGCATGCAGTATGTTTGGTTGCCAGATTTAAAGAAGAACCTAAAGAAACACATGTTACAGCTGTGAAGAGGATATTCATATATCTAAAAGGAAATATATATTATGGCCTATGGTATGCTAAGGATATTTATTTCACTTTGAGTGCTTACACTAATGCGGATTGGGTTGGTTGTGTGGATGAAAAAAAGAGTAAAAGTGGTGGTGCATTCTTTCTTGGAGGAAGATTGGTTTCAT
The DNA here is from genome assembly GCA_007258455.2 of Sequoia sempervirens. Classification (NCBI taxonomy): domain Eukaryota; kingdom Viridiplantae; phylum Streptophyta; class Pinopsida; order Cupressales; family Cupressaceae; genus Sequoia; species Sequoia sempervirens. The sequence continues at coordinate 623,565,954 of VDFB02058242.1, forward strand.
GGCTAAGCAAGAAATAGGATTCGGTCTCTTTATCCACTACAAAGGTTGAGTACATTGTAGTAGCATCTTGTTGCACATAGGTATTATGGATGAAGCAAAAATTGAGGGATATAGGAGTGATATGTGATTAGCCTATCCCTATCTTCTATGATAATACAAGTGAAATAAATATTTCAAAGAATCTAGTAATGCATTCAAGTACAAATCACATATCTATCAGATATCATTTCTTGAGAGAAAAGGTATTGGATAATGAAGTAAGGCTAGAATATGTGCCTACAAAGGATCAAATTGTTGATATATTTACTAAGGCTCTTCCGAAGGATACTTTTGAGTATCTCTGGGAGAAGTTGGGGGTTACTTCCTGTCCTTCTTCAAACTAGTTGTTCATGGAGGTGCATCAGTCTAGTTGATCTACAATTCTTCATTTGTTTGGACTAATGACTGGGGTCTACTCCTAAGGGGGAGTAGGAAGTATCATTGTTGCAGTATGAGATGTGTGTGCACTCCTAAGGGGGAGTGATCAAACTCTTTGTTCTTTTCCATTGATGTCAACGGGGGAAAAAGAGTCATGTGAAAAAGAAAAAGTTAAAAGGAGGAGAGATAGGGAGAGAGAATATTGCAAGGAAAAGAGAGTGCAAGAATGTTGTGTAGGTTGTCTAATCTAGAAAATAAAGGAGAGTACATGTATTGTGTCTTTGGTGATTTTTCAAATCATGTTGTAGACATCCAAATTTGACCACTTCCATTTCGTAAAATCCATCTCCCTTATCCATCTATTTCATCAATATTAATTAAATAACTTATTTAATTAATATTTCCCCTTTCCCTAAGGTTCCTAAAGTATTTAATTTTATAATTAAATATTTTACCTTTCATCCTTTCTCTAATTTAAATAAATACGTCAATTTATTTAATTTGGTCATTTAACCTTTTATAATTTAAATCAATTTTAAATTCCTCTTTTTCTCTCTCCCTGTCACATCCTCCATAACCTTCTTCTAATCTGGATTAGTCTAATTAATCCATGATTAGGATGTGCACACCTTTAATCAGGATTAATGTCACATCCTCCATATTTTCCCACTTGCCTCTAATCCCTCATTAATCTTCTTAATCACTTGTTTGGACAACCTTGATCTAATCCCTTTTCCACATTTAGCATACCTTTTTGGTCAACCTTCACAATTTCCATATTTAGCCTAGACCCTCTTCCCAATGTGAATGTAAAATTCATATTTATCCGTTGAATTAGATAGAAAGTGGTAATCCTATGCTTGAATTAGATAGAAATTGTTTTTTAAGGGCATCCTTGGGTGATATATCTTGGATTAGAGCTTCTAGTTTAATGAAGAGTGAAAGTTGTGTTCACCGGTTTGTGAACTAGTCTGGTAGAGTTGTTTGTCTGTGGATTGGGAGAAATGTATCTAGTCTATAGTCATCTGCTGGTTTGTTTTAGGTCTTGTGGTGGTAGAAGTCTTGTAATGGTTTTATCTATGTTCTTTCAAAGGTGTTTGTGGTTTCATGCTCTAGAAGAGTAGGTTCAAAATTAATGTGTCTGTCTATACAATCTAGATGGACTATTGGAAAGTATTTTGTCTATGAAGGTTGTTGCATCAGTTGTGGATGAATCTAAAGGAATCTAAGATGTGCTCCAGTGTATGATGAAGCATGTTAGGTGGTCTACATGTTATCCTCTTGTTGCAGAAACATGTACTTCAAAGTTCATTTTTGTTTTCATTAGGTTTGGTTGACCTGGTGTCTACATGTCATGCTAAGGATAAGTATCAATTAAGGAAGCATGTGATTGATCCGAGATGTTGTTTTGGGTCTTGGTTAAGTGTTGGTTTGGTCTGCTCTCATTCTCTTCCATCACGGGAATGTTGAGTTGCCAACCTAATTTGAACTTGTAATATGATGTGTAGCCAACCTTGGAGAAAATTTCTAAGGTTGAAGATGGTATAAATATAATCTACAAGATTTTAAAGATTGTATGCCACAACTATGAATAGCAAGAGTGTGCGAAAGTGAATTAAGGCAACAGTACTTTAATGTGTTTGACTCCTAAAAGCAATGAGTTGATGGTGTCTGCAATTCTATGATCAAAGCCGTGAATGTGTACAAGTTGATGTGGTTGATTTTTTGCTATATTTCTCTATATGTAGTTAGTGATCCTCCCTTTTGGATAGTGAGTCCTATCTATAAGAAGTGAGCCTTATATCCAAATAGTGAGTCCTATCTTTGGAAGTGAGCCTCTTTGTAATCAGCTTTGCAATTACTCTTGTATTGTGAGTTATTCCTCATGGTGGTTTTTTCCTTATTGGATTTTCCACATAAATCTAGTGTTTCTTGTGTTGATATTTCTTTATGTTATGTGCACTTCATGCTCATACTTAATAATAGATTGAAGTGGATGTGGAGTTAATAATTGTTTGAGATTTGTGAATGTGATTGTTGACCACTGATTCACCCCCCCTCATTTCATTTGTCTTGTGCATTTCAACAAGGGTTGGGGTTAGCACTGCAATTAGGATTAGGGTTAGGATTAGAGATAAAATTAGGATCAAAAGTATAGTTAGGGTTATGGTTAAGGTTAGAGATGTAATTAGGGATAGGGTTACAATTATGATTACAATCAAGTTTAGAGTTATGATTAGGAGTAGACTTTCACTTGGCATTAAGAATGGGGTTTGTTATAGTATTAGTATTAGAGTTTGGGTTAGCATTAAAGATCAAGGATTTGATTAGGGGAAAGATTAGGGATACAATTAGGGTTTGAGATAAAAATAGGATTATGTTTGGGGTTAATGTTAGTATTGGTATTAGGGTTAGGGTAAAATTAGGCACCTTGAGAAGGATGTCTCTTAGTGTACTTTAAATATATATTATTAGATACATACATGCATATATTATATATATGCTAGTAGTATTTGTTATGCAGCATACATAAGACATTAAATAAATTGGGGTAAGGGTTATGGTTAGGATTAGAGATATAATTAGGGTTAGGGTTAGGGTTAGATATAAAATTAGGGTTGGAGTTGTTAGGGAAATACATATAAGAATTAAGAAATCATGGAGATGAAAAATAAGAACAATGAACAATCCAAATATGTATTTAGATGAACTAATGTAAAAATGAGGAATCCTTGTATATATTGCAAAGGAAGAGGGAATCCGCCTATAATATGGATTAAAATTAGTCCCATAATGTGGCACAAATGAGTAGACAATTTCCCTATAGGTGTCAACTTTTGGATCACTTGGAATGTGTAAACCAACAACCTAATTGACCAATTCATCAACCTTTCTGACAAGTGTCAAGAAACCTTTAAGGTGAGATGAGAAGTCTTCCAACCTCAAAAGGTATGTACATGAGGTTTACCAAATAACTAGGTAACCTCTAGAGGCCTAAAGGTTGCACATTAAGGTAGGCAAGATGTTGTCTAGCCTCATCAACCTTAGTACACATAAGCTATAGTGAATAGATAAATTATCCACTCTAACAATCCCCTTAAGTTATACTTGGGGAAATCACAAAAGTGCAATAAATAAAAAGGGTCCTAATTTTGACACTTTTTGAGGTAACCATGTATAATACAATCTATTGTAAACAGAGAAAAAAGGAGAAAAATTAATGGGAACAAAAATCCTCTCCAAAAAGGAGAAAGAGAAGGATAAGACCTCTTGAAAAGATATCCCATGATGATAGGAACATCGTGATAATAACTCTTGAAGCATGTCGAATTCGTAAACTTTGTCAAAGATGAACTAGTTTTTGTTGGAATCAACAAACCTAAAAGAAATGTATACCAAGATAAAAGATACAAAACACTGTATGAGTGAACATATGTACGTACTACTCAACCATGAATACACAAAGTATATAAAACTCTATGAATTTGAATTTACATGTATAGTACTATGATTAGGAGTACTAAAATCTCACAAAATATGATCCACTAAAATAATCCCATGTATGAGAGGTCAAGAGAGAAGGTCTATGAGACCCCCCAAAAAGAAAATTCCTCCACCGCATCATTGAAAGAAGCATTATGATAACACTATCATAATCACCCTTAATGCTAAGAGATATAAGCATACCAACTAAAATCAAGCAAAAATATGTGTAAGAAATTTGGATCCAGAATTAGGTCCAAAATATGTACAAGAACCTAAGAAAGGATTTGCATTAAGACACAAATGCATAAGGTGAGAATCATGAGAATCCATTTTTGTGATTGATATTCAAGGTAGCACACACCATGCGATGAGAATCATGAGGATCCATAACTATGATGTTTAATCAAGGCTCTACACAACCCCATTACACTTTATGCCATGAGGTCAATTAAGAAGACATAGATTAAGTATGTCTTTCAAACCTCAATAAAAAGACAAAAACATTAAATTAAAAAACCCCTAATTATTTCTTCCCCCTTAATTTTGTAAAGAAAGATGAGAATGGGGAAACACTTCCCTAATGCAAATTAATTAAGGAAGAGGTTCCAAAACTTTATTTCAAATCTTTATTCAATTGCAACTTCTTTAAGGATGCACATGCATTAATTTAATTTTTTTTAGTGTAGAAATTGTACGCTCTTGAAAGCAATGCAATTTCACACTTAATTTGGACCTATTTGGAACCTTTGCATTAATTTCCCTTTAAAAGCATCATTAATAGGCCCCTAAGACCCATTATTTTGGATCTCAAGGCTTATTTTAGCTAAAAACTTGATAAAATCATCTAAAACATCAAATATCTCGAAAAAACAACTCAAAAATCTAGGGTGAGACTTATTTGCCACCTTGGGCGAATGAGTCCCCCTAGGTGGGACCAATATACCACCTTGGGTGAGTGAGTCCCATTTGGGGTATTTTTGAGTTTTGAGTGGGAAAATCACCTTTTTAATTTAATTTTTTAGCGGATGTTGACCTTTGAAATCTAAGTAATGGTAAATTAGGTGCTAATGCCTATATAAGCAAGTTTCTAAGTCATTTTTATCATCTAATCAATTCAAGCAAGCATTTTCAAGAGAAAATTCAAAACAAAACCATCAAGAATCTTCAAGCATTCTTCCACAAGAGAATTCAAGTTTCAAAAGCAAGAAAATTTGAAGCCTTGGAGCAACATTAAATTTTTTTGTACATCTTCCAACTAAATTTCATTCAAGATCTAGCATTTTCAAGCATTGATCATGATTGTCTATGGTGAATCATGATGGATTCTAGGTTGGGGAAATGCAACTAGCCATCAAGTCAATCCTAACGACTTGTCTCCCAAGTAATTTCATCCTCCATTATCACTCTACTTTCAGCCTAAGGAAGGTAAAATAATTATTTAGGCTCACTTGGGTGATTAGAGATCTCTCAAAGTGATTCATTCATTGTAATATTATGTATCTCATTGTTACACATTAGAATAGGGTTGTACTATGTTTCAGGTTTCTTAGTCTTAGACACACTTAAACCTAGGGTTTATGTTCACATTTATATTCAAATTCCATTATTTCCATCAAGGTTTAATTACCAAACTAGGGACTTGAATGAGGCAAACCCCCCCATAGTAAAATCAAGTCTATATTCTATTTTGCAGGTATTTTCTCAGATGAAGATCCGAAAACCAATTTGGGAGAAAAGAGTAGGTGTTGAAGTGTACAATTGAAGTTTGAATTCCTAAAAAATTGGATCAGGAATGATTCACCAAGAGTGGTGAATGAGTCCCACTGTAAGTGTTTTCTAGAACTATTTGCAAATTCGGATACCCTTTTTTTTGAAATAGATTCTTGTGTAGAAATCCATATCTGGGATTGATTCGCTTAGGTTGGTGAATGAGTCCTAGTTGGTTAAAAAGTTAGATTTTCCAGCATTTCAAAGCCTCAATCAGTCATTTCCATATTTCCAGGTGCACATCATTCATCTTACTACTTTCATGTTCTGTTTTATTTGCATTTCTAGGTCATTTTGTAGGTCGTTGCATTGAATTAGGGTTTAGTGTTGCATCATGCATTTAATTTATCTTTCCAAGTCTTAATTTGGTGGTGAACCCCTTATTATTTTACATTCATCCCCTAAGACAACCCTACTGCAAGATCTCTTTCTCCTTTGCATTGAGATTTCTTGGGCTTTTTCTTGAATGAGAGAGAGTGAAGATTGTCATTCTAAGTCCTAAACCCTAGAAGAAAGCCAACAATTTTTAACCTTTCATTTTCAAATTTAATCATAAAATAGATAACACAAAAATTTACATGGGAAAACCATTTCAAGAAAAAACCCACACACAAAAGCATAAATCAATTGGAATTACAATAATATGGTAATTACATACAATATCAAAGTTTATGCTCTTGTAGTTATTGATTCACTGTGATACAATTCTAGAGTGAATCTGACAGCATAACAACATATAGATATTACAATAACAAGTGTAGTAAGGCATCGATCTATTTCCTTCTCATACATGGGTGTTGATTTTTTTCATGTATCAATCTTCCAATCTCTCCATGCATGCAAAAAGAAAATCAACATGTATGAGTCCCAACTGACCCAATTAGCAACTTGTCAAACATGTACATTCATGCAACAACATGAAAGGACATGCAAATATTGCAACTCCAAAAATCAAGCAACTTCACATGCTATACACCCCATAAAGACAATTTGATTTTCTACCAAAATAGAAATCACTTGCAACTCCTAGTCACTCCAATTGACAACCTAGCCTTCATTAAGCAAGTTTCCCTTCAAAGGTTTAGTAAACAATTCAAAATGATGCCACAGGCATCATGAATACCATCCTAGATGTTTTTATGGTTCTTAATGCTAAATTAAGTGCCCAATTAACAAGTGCCACTTCTTCTTGCTTCCACTTTTTAGAAGAGACAAACTAGCACACAAGTGGACCCCACCAATACTTATTTCCAAAATACATTGTCACATGTCAACATGGCACCCATTCTAGAGGGTTTAATATTTGCTTCCTTCCCAATTGATCACCCATGTGACATGTTTGAAAATATTTTTTTCATGTACCTTGCATGTAGGTTTCCAACTCCTCGTTGGATCCCACAAAGTAACTTAGCACTTTGAAAACAAATATTATTGCATTTAATAAATTAAATCAACAACTTGGGGGAAAATAATTAATCAAATAATCATGTGACTCACAAAGGTTGAGACACCTTAATCCCAACATTCTCCCACTTGTCAAAGACCTTCAAGAGTGTCTATATCACTCCTTAGGCCACAAGGCCCATAGAATTGGGACACCATCTAAACTTCTCTATGCTTACTAGATTTGTTAGTGCATCTACAAAATTCACCAAAGTTTCCATGTTTTCCATGTTAACCTTTCAATTTTCCACCAATCACGAACAAAATGAAACTACACATCAATGTGCTTTGCTCTGGCATGGAAAGGAATATTCTTCACTAGACATATTACATTATGGTTATAACAACAAGTAGTAGTCTTTCCTAAATAAAAATCAATGTGTGAACACATTATCTTAATCCAAATGGCTTCTTTACAATCATGATTAGTTTCCATATACTCTACTTTAGTCTTGGACAGAGCGACTATAACTTGTTGCTTACTCATCAAACTAATTACATCATGAAAACATATCCATTGGTGGATCTCATGCTATCAATGTCACATGTCCAATTAGAATCAATATATCCATGAATGCTCACTAAATGTCAAGGTCCATTAGGTCTACCATGAAAACATAGGGCATACTCAGAAGTACCCCACAAGTACCTAAACACTCTCTTAACTACATCCTAGTGTACCCATCCATGATTAGCCATAAACCAGCTAATGATTCTGACTTGGAAATTTCTAGCTTAGTAAAGACCATAGGATACATCAAGCTACCAATAACACTCACATAGAAAAATCTATTCATGTCCTTCATCTTGGTAGGATATTTTGGGCAATCCTCCATATAAAGATTCATCCCCTCTATTAAGGGAACAACTAACTATCTGCAAGTAGTCATGTTTAATCTCTCCAACACATAGTTCACATACTTTCTCTAGCTTAAAAAGGGTTTATGTTAGCCCTATCTCTTTTGATCTCAATCACTAGAATATATTTCACTACAACTAGATATTTCATCTCAAACTATGTCATTCTACAACTAAGAATTCAAATCTAAAATCATACTTTTGTCATTCCCAATAAACAAATGTCATCCACATACAAGACAATAATGTGAATTCAATCATTATCAGTCTTCTAATAGACACAGTGGTCATATTTAGATCTCAAAAATCCAAAGAACAACACATGGGTTTCAAACTTTTGGTACCAAATCCTAGGAGATTGTTTCAAACCATACAAATATTTTCTCAACTGGCATACCAAATTCTCTTTTCCCTTCACAATGAAATTCTTGGGTTGTGACATATAAATTTCCTCCTCCAAATGACCATGAAGGAAAGTTTTCTTAAAATCCATTTTCTCAACTTCAAAGTCATAAGCCACTACAAGTTTTAACAAGAACCAAATAGTAATAGGAGAGAAAATTTTCTCATAATCTATTCCATCCACCTATGAATATCCTTTTATGACCAACCTTGCCTTATGCTTCTCAAAACTACCATCAAGACCCATTTTCTTCTTGAACAACCACTTGCATACAATAGGTTTTTGTCCTTTAAGAAAAACATACTAGATCCCATGTAGCATTCTTTTTCAATTCCACCATCTCTTCATTCATGGCTTCCATCCAGTAGTATGCATCATGAATAATCATCTAGCCTCTCTAACTATCCTGGGCTCATTAGTTGTAATATTTCTTGCTAGTTCTGATGTCAAAATGTAGAACATATGCTTAAGTAATATTGCCAAACACTTCTAATGCAAACTTAATACTCGCTACTATGTGTTTTCAGTCTAATACATTTTCTTGAAAATGATATCAAAGTACTCTAAATGCTTGTAAATCAATACTACAATGACTAAGCACTCATCTAGTGCATAAATAACTTCTTTCAATCTTTTCAAATGCACATATATGATTTCTACATGTAAAATATGCACCTACAACCAATTGAATTTTTTTTAAACAATTGTCATGAAAACTATTATTTTAATTAGCATAAAAATTACATCAAGCATTTGGAATATAACTTATATCTCCTTTATTGAATGACAATTTCAGTACAATACTGAGATAGATAGCTAAGACTCTTGGCTTCACAATAAATTTTCAAATACAATTCCAAAGTATGATATGAATGATTACCTATAGCAACACCTAGAATACCAATACAAAATAGACTTAGAACAAAATGCAACAACCTGGTATTAAGTTCTCCTTGGCTTGTCGATGATGTAGCAGCTCCTTATCAATGAATAAAGGCTTCTCCTAAGCCAAATCAGATCCAGCATATGCCACCCCTACTATATTATTAGGCTCTTCAAAACAAATTCATAGATAGCTATGAACCTTGAATCCTTACACTTGATATCATTGACAACCCTCAAGGGGATATGCGCCAAGTTGATCAAGTGAAATTGGTGCATGCAAAACCCACTATGAATAAATTTGTCCTTCCTAGACAACCACCCCTATTTTGTATAAAATTCTGATATAAAATGATATCAACTTCCAAGCACATTCAATTAATGCCAAACATCATTGATATGAACCTTTGAATGTAGCACTCCAAGCCTCTATCCAAATTGAACCAAGCTAGGGGCTTAAAGAATGAAATCGATGCCCTCTAATATGATTGTCATGAAATATCAAAATCTCATACCATGCCAAAATTGACCCAAGAGAGGCTAAAAATGTTGAATATCAACCTACAATAACTCCTAATCGATTCGCCTCCAAATTTGGTCCTTGGCCACTAAATTTACAATAGTGAGATGACTAAAGTATCACCTCCAAGAGTTGCAATAAAGCACAAGTTGAACTTCTAAAATGAAGCCCACAACTGGCAACAATCTCAACTGATAGTTTCACACTCTCAAAGCTGATCAACCAATGAAAGTTTCATTCCCAAAAAGTCCAATAATGGAAGAAATCCTAGTTGGCTCCCTCACCAAAACATTTCTTCAACAAATATCAATTCCTGGATGCCTAGAAGCTTGGCTTGAACTCCCTTTATAATTTTTCCATCCATCTTCAAGAAGATTATAGAAAACAATATTATTTTAATTTATTTTAGTGACTTTATGTTATAATATTTTATTTAAGTCACTTTATCAAATTAATTAAATATAAGGTTAATTTATTATATTTATTTATTTAGTAACGTTACAAATAATGAATTTAATCATTATCTCCCTTATTACTCCAATCCAACCGAATCTAGGAAATGGAACCCACCAGTTGACTAGATATCTACCATGAAGACATCCTAACCAAGCTCATTAGTGTTGATGTTTTCTGCACAACTTAGACAGAATATAATATACTATCTCTCTTGAAAGGTAAATCTCTATCAACAAGCCTCAAGAGATAACCCCAAGGTCTCTAATGTCAGGTCTTGACAATGCATAAACAACTCAGTGATAAATGTGAAAATGTTGGTAATCACAATGGGACCTTACTACAAGCAAATACTAAATCTAATTTATCAGATCTAGCAATATGATGATACTTCAATCCTAAATCTAACCCAAATAATAAAAGAAATAAAAAAAGATAAAGGTTTCAAAGAGATTTCTAAATTAAAACTATTCCTAAGATTAAATATGAAAATGAAAAAACACTTGAAATGGACCAATCCCTCATAAACTAATTTCTACTTGACCGAAATGGATCTGCAATCTTATAGAAATAGTGCAATTTTCTAAGGTGTTAAAGATTTTCAAATCATGAACATTCATTCAAAACAACCCTATTGCAATCGAAATGAATAAACCTTCACAATTGAACTAAGCACAATGAATATAAGGTCCAAGCTAACTTTTCAAAGCAACTAACAATCAGTTGGTTATGAAAAGTATGGACCAGGGATTACTGCAAACACTTTAAGCACTAAATCATAAACAGTATCAACTTATCTAACATTAACCCTAATGCATTTATCAAATAACTAAGGAATTCCAAAGATAGAATCACAAGAACCATGCAAGATAAATCAACACAAGAGAATTCACCAAAAGCACAATGTCTCCAATTGTATTGAATCACCCAAAGTAGCAACAATTCCAGTATTCTGTTACAACACTTGCTCAAAATGAACTAACTTCTAACTCTGCTCTATTGCTTAATTCACTCCAACATCAAAACTATCTATCTGTCTATCTAGCCCTTACAAATGAGGGAAAATGCCATATTTATAAAAACCCCCAAGACATGTCAGCCTAATTAGAATTTACAATAATAATAAATGGCCATAAAATGAGTCGGCCAAGAGGAATTCAAAATAAAAAAGAATATGCATTAAATGCATGAACTCCATCCAGGTCACCTTGGGATCTCCAATGTAGCTCAGACCAATGCATGCAAAATAATAGGGAAGCATAAATTTTGATATGGCCTTGCATTAATTGTTTTCCCCTTTGTCTTTATTTCGATACACCCTATCATGCACCATCAAAAGTACCTTGTCCAAGTCGGTTATAGGTGGAAAAGGTAAAACCTTAATTTTTCTTTCAATGGATCCTATATTTTCTCTTGATTCATCCACCGACTTATCCCACTCAACCCTATTGGTTTGATATTTCTCAATGATTGCTATATAAGTGGCCACATCATCCAATTGATGCTCAGTAACTGGATCCTCAATGATTGGAGAATATACATCTCACCACCATTTCTTCAACTATTCAAAGCTAAAATACTTTGGTGTGTACTTCCTTCTCCCTGTCATTACTTTAAAGAATTAGATGCATCTATCATGGATATCAGTCAAGGCATCCTCAATTTTCCTCCTCTACTTATATAGCTTCTTCAAAACCTTTTGCCTTATTTGCGAAGATTCAAACCATTCCCAAGGTTCTACAGCTCTGGAGGAAGGGAGAATTCCATCACTCACAAGCTTATCCTTAGTGTACTCCATGATGGTCTGGGTCTTCTGCAACAGGAGATCTACATCCTCTTTATCTTGAGCCAGTACATATTTCAACCAATCCTTTTCCCTCATTGCATCTCCTCCAATTGAAAGGATGTCTTTGATAGAATCATCTCCTTTACTCTACACCCCTTGTAACCAACTTACTATGGCAAGAGTAGTGGCCTTCATTCTTTCTAGCTTAGATATAGTTTCTTGGGGCAGGAAACTTGCAGCAGAAGATGAGGAACTAATGGATTGCAAGGCTTTCATCAAATCTTCCAAATATTTCTTAATTCTTTCATTTTCTTTCTTCAGCTCATATTTAGCTTGTGATTCTCTCCTCAATCTTCCCAAGATCACAACACTTGAACCCTCATACTCATCAATATCCTATTCCATGGAAGTAGGTCCTAGGTTGATGGTTTGCATGTTGTAGTCACTCCCAGTAACCTCATCTCTATTCTTTTCAGTGGCAGGAGTAGCAATGTGGACCACTCTATTGTTTGCTTCATCCCTTTCGATCTTGGAGATGACTTTAGCCTTCTTCTTTCCCTTACCTTTTCCTATTTTTTTTAGTAGCTCAACCCAATTGGGAGGGGTATCATCCACAACAATTTTCTTTCTCTTTATTTCCTTATCAAGCCAACCTAGAACAAGAGACTCTGACTACATTTCACTCTATCCCATTTCTTCCTACTGACCCTTGGGTGCATCTTCCTACTTCTCAAGAAACTCTTCATCTTTATCCTACTCTTCTCTGCCATAATCCTCTTCTTCATGCACTGGTGATGGAGTATTAATAGGTGTTTCCTCTATCTGAAGAGGTCTGTCTTCTACACTTGTAGCAGGAGAATCCTCATAAGTTACCAAGGGAGTCTGTAGGATTTTATCAGTTTTTGCAGCTGCACTATGAAGCTCACCTTCTCGAAATTATTCTCCCCCTTCACTTGATGGGTCCTCTACATATGTTGGTTGTTCTAATGCACCATGTGGCTCATGAAATTGAGAAGCCTCTTTACGTTGTTCTACATCAAATGTTGTTGGAGGAGTATCCTTCTTTGGCACATTGTCCTTGGGAGAAGGAGTTCTTGATCTCCTTGTATATACCTATGTCTTCTCTCTAGAACTTTCTACATTTACCACTGTTGAAGGATCAGTTGAAGGTCGAACCTTCTTTGTTGAACCCCTTATTGTTTTCCTCCTTTTAGGTGCTAGGGCATCATCCTTTTCTTCTCCTTCACCAGGTTCTTTCTCTACAGGTTTATCTGTCCTTGAAGTAGCAGTCCTCTTCTTTGCTTTTGGTTTCCTCTATTTCTCCTGCTCTTCTACCTGAGGACCTTTGATCTTAATCTTAAAAGGAGAATCTAGCTTGGTCTTTCCCTTAGGATCTTCCTCATCTAACTCCTCAGAAGTGGAATGGGATTTTAGATCCCCCATCAGATTGTAGGTGCATGGCACACCTTCACTTTCAAGCTCCCACACCTTGTTTTTGAGCCACAACTTGGTGTATCTTGTCACAGGGGTTGGTCACACCCACAAAAGGATATAAAAGTCATACTAAATCCTAACCTAGAAATTGGACATTCCAACAGGCGACTAACATCTTCTTATGGTCGTTCATTTACTTTTTCAAACCAGGGAACATATACTTGAAATGGAGTGGCACTGTATGTGCACTAAGAACTAGTTTCAGCACGATTTACTATAAATAAATGTGTGGAAGGAATTCTAATTATGCTACAGGAATGTAATCTGAAGCCTTTTAAACTTACTCAAAGAAGAAATCATGACAACTATGACTAAGAAACAAACTATGAACTGGCCTTATGCTGTAGGAACAAACACAGTGATGGATTCCTGATACTGCAGGAATAGTATAAGACTGAGTTTTTGTTGAAACTTTCAAAAATAAAATCTAACTTATGATCAACAGAAAATAAACAACTAACTAACTACAAATACTTACTAAGTGGGCCCCCTTAGCAAGCATCAACTAATTATGCAAGAATTAAACTCAGAACTTCATCAACTTTTATTCATGAACTCTAAATGATATACATTGTTCTGCTTATATGGAAACTAACACATAAAAACTATTTCTTCTTCATAATATTGATTTTTACATACTTCGCTTTATCACTCGCGTAGGAGGAACACTTATTTAAATTAGAAGAGCAACTAACTAACTAACAAAGAAAGACATGGACATAAGTGTATCCTAAAACTGAGGAACAAATTTCTCATAAATAAAAGCATATCCATTCCAAGGAGAAAATTTAGCATTCCACTCTTTCCAGATTAAATGATCATTTAAGATTTCTTCCCATTGACCCAGTCAGAGAGTCTTCGCTGGAACAACTTCCTCGACACCGTGCTGCAAATGGACTTTATTGCAAGGCTAAAGTCTGCCGTGCTTGACTCGATTATGCTCCCTTCAACAACCTGCGATGCACACGGCAACAAAAGTGAAAGAAAACATGCATGGTGAACAACACGATACATTCATTAATCACACATTAAATCTATTTCATCATTCAAAAACCATATGCATTATATCAATCATTTGGAAGGTCAAACAGGGTAATTAATAAGACACATAGAGACGTTAAGCTACAGGAACATAGGAATGTATTGCTACAGGATTCTACCCAATTTTAGATAAAAAGTCGTTAATCACAGAGTTAAAACAACCATTAGTAATAAGAGTAAGGATATTAACAATACATCATAATACTCAAACTATGAGCATATTTTGAACTCATTAGGGGTCATGATTTTTTCTAATTCAGTCTTTTCTTCTTCCAACCAATCTACTTCTCTAATTGACATGTCCTTGATTGGCTCATATTCATGAGTCTGGATTAGGTCGCCATCATCTTCCACCTGATTGGGAACCATTTTCACACTATACATTAAGACCACATCAATTGGGAGTCTAGATAATTTCTTCTTTGTTACCTCAAACTCATCCTTGCTATTGGCCTAGTAGTCCTTTATGTCATCCCTGTGGTGGTATTCCCTGCTGGATTTCTTTTGTGCTTCACCAGTGATATCAAAACCCAGCCTTTTGGAATGGTAAGACAACCCAAGAGTGCTCATTTCCTCTTTAGAAGCATAAGTTGAATGAATTGAAGGGCATACCTCACTAGTACCTATCTTCAGAGGAAAGTCTCCACCAAATCTAGTTTTATGCTTATCTTTCTTTACAATAGCATCAAAGTCACATATTTGTGTGGTAACCTCCAAAAGTATAAGATGGTCTATGGGATACCTTGGAAGCCTGCATTAAGCTCTCTGACAACCGTCAATTCTTATGTAGGAGAAGGTGGGAAACTATATGAACCAAGCCCCATACCTTTTGACTAGCTCCTTAGCATCATCTGATATTCTAATGTGCTCTACACCTTGGAGCAGTCTAGTGATATGCATGGTGAGTGCATCATTCACCCTCCTGCAACTTGGGCTTCCTAAGTGTAACTTAGGATAAACTTCATAAATTACATCATGTCCAAATACTCCTCTCGTGGTCAATCCTTTATAGGGATGGAATCTTGCAAGTGCATACACTAAATAGGAAGTCATGGTGAATGTCTTAGTCCTGGCACATTACAAATTTGTTCATGAATCACCCTACTTATAACACCTTCCCAATGATAGTTAATATTTTCCTGTTCCATCCTTACAATGACATGGAACATCCAATTCTTGAACATACCTGTACTCTTCAGGCCTACCACCTGGCTAAGCAATGTGATGGCATAATAGATTTCTTATTTAAACTTTGCACTGTGCAACTACTTAATAAATTTTGAGAAATGAGACTTTGGCTTCTCAAGCCAAGAATTGATAACTTGTTGTGACTTAATCGTCTCCTCCTCATAGTACCTCTTACCTAATTCAATATTGAATGCTACTACATGTGATTTGTCTGGCTTATCAAAAGTTTGTACAATAGAGATAGGGTTGAGATTAGCCAAGACTCTCCCTTGAGGACTAACTATCCTCTATGAATCTCTTCATATAGTGGCATCAGACATCCAAATTTGGACACTTAATTTATCCAAATTTATCACTTTTCATCTAAACATCCTTCTTATCCTGTTAATTAAGCAATATTACTATTATTTACTAATATCTTTAATTAGCTAAATCCTAAGGTATTTAATTAATAATTAAATACCTTACCCTCCTTAATCCTCTTTTATCAAATAAATTAAACAAATATTACATTTTATTTAATTCCTCACATCATTTCATCTCCTTACTTTCATTAGGATGTGCACATGCCTAATCCTTGATTAGGATGTGTCACATCCTCCAACTTTTTCAAGTTGGCTTTTAATCCTTATTAACCCCTAATTATCCTCTAATTACTGATTAGTCAAACCTAATTAGTACCTTGGTCAACTCTCTCCATCCCTCAAGGAATTTTTAATTCCTTTTTATTCCTCCTAGAATCCCCTTTCCCATGCATCTTCTAGAACCTTTGACTTGTCACATCAAGTCACATGTGACAAATTCCCACCTTTTGGGAACTTTGTCTTATCCACTAGATTCTTCTAATCATTGTGAATTTAAAATTCACTTTTATTCACCCAAGGTTCTTCCCATCTCCCAATGTGTAATTTGGTAAGGTAATTTGTCCCTTCTCCACCTCATGTACCTTTTGGCCACCTCACTTACACCTCATCTCCTTTTAGCCACTTCACCATTCCACATGTCAAGATGTGAGGGCTTGTGAGTCCTCAACTCACCTTAGCCCTTCATCTTGACCTTGTTGGATAAATCTCAACCATTGAATTCTCTAGAGAATTCAAATTCTCCTATAAATACCCCCTCCTCAAGGGCATTTTAAACACTTTGGATTTTCATAACTACATGCTGCCAATTTGCATTCTCAATCATCCACTATCATCTAGCCATCCATCTTAATCATTTTGCATAATTTGATCTTGCATTTAGTCACTAAAGAAGTCATCTAAGGAGCACACAAAATCATCCCAAGCAAGGGCCAACCAAGGAGTCTTCAACAACAAGGAAGGTGAAATCGCTTGCATCTTGTTTTATCTATTTTCCTTCTTGTTTTATCACTCTTTAGGCTAAATTTGAGGTGTCCTTAGTATTTTTATCATTGCATTTTTAAGTTATTTTGCACATTAGAGTAGGGTAAAATTCTTAGGTTCACATTTTTGGCACGCCCAGTGGGACCCACAAACGGGTTCCTATACTTCACGTTTGCTGTTGTTGAGATTTTTGCAGGAACACGTTGCAGTGGGGTGATTACGCCCTTGTTTTTACCGCAGTGGGGCGATTACGCCCTTGTTTTACCACAATGGGGCGATTACGCCCCTGTTTTTACCACAGTGGGGCGATTACGCCCCTATTTTACTTCTGTGGGGCGATTACGCCCCTATTTTTACCGTAGTGAGGCGATTATGCCCCTATTTTTACTGCAATGGGGTGATTATGCCCTCTTGGCTAAAAACTATTTTTTGTGCTAATACTTTACTGCAGTGGGGCGATTACACCCTCTTGGCTAAAAATTGTTTTTTGTGCTAATACTTTTCTACAGTGGGGCGATTATGCCCTCTTGGCTAAAAACTATTTCTTGTGCTAATACTTTTCTGCAGTGGGGCGATTACGCCCTCTTGGATAAAAACTATTTTTTGTGCTAATACTTTACTACAGTGGGGCGATTATGCCCTCTTGGCTAAAAACTATTTTTTGTGCTAATACTTTTCTGCAGTGGGGCGATTACACCCTCTTGGCTAAAAACTTTTTTTTGTGCTCACTTTTCTGCTGTGGTTTGATTATGCCCTCTTGGCTAAAAACTATTTTTTGTGCTAATACTTTTCTGTAGTGGGGCGATTATGCCCTCTTGGCTAAAAACTATTTTTTGTGCTAACACTTTTCTGCAGTGGGGCGATTACGCCCTCTTGGCTAAAAACTATTTTTTGTGCTAACACTTTTCTACAGTGAGGCAATTATGCATCCTTGGGCTGAAAATTGTTTTTTGGTGCTAACAATTTTTCGCAGTGGGGTGATTACGCCCCTGTTTTTAGCGCAGTGGGGCAATTATGCCCCTGTTTTTACTGCAGTGAGGCGATTACGCCCCTGATTTGCTGCAGTGAGGCAATTAGGCCCCTGTTTTTACTGCAGTGAGGCGATTACGCCCCTGATTTGCTGCAGAAGGGCGACTGCGCCCCCTGGAAGGTAAAACTGTTATCTTGGCTTCAGTTTTTCGTTGTTATTTTCTCCCTAACATTGTTCTTGCAAGGATACATGTGTTTTTTCCTAACTTTTTGCAGCATATTCTTGTGAAGTTGATGGAGAAAGCAGGATAAAATATCTAATATTTGCTTGCAGGGCTATTCATTTGCTCAAACCTTTTAAATTATCCTTGTTGTTTGCATTAATCTAAGAACATAGTTTAATTAGAGGGAGTAATATTTATTGCTTGTTGTGCTTGTCTTTTTGTGTTACCCAAAGGGAGCATTAGCTTGTTTTCGCTTTCCCCTTGCACTTCATGTGAGCCTGGGGAGTAGTTGGAGACGGTTAGTGCTTTCTTTATAGTGGGACCTACTTGAGGATTTCATCACCCCAAGGGATGATTCCAACCACGCGTACCGGCGGGGTATATAAAAGGGGGAGAGTGAAAGCTGTACCCCAATCTAGTCACGTTATAATTGGCGGAGTGTCGAAGCTAGGGTGATACCTAGATAGACGTGAAGAGTTGGTCCGAGCCCTTCAGTATCTCACTGGGGTTCTTGACTCATGCTTGTGGTGGGTTGGTGTTCATGGTTGTGCCTCACGTACCGAGAGTATATCGAGGACTCCCTAGACACCTTGTGCATCCTAGATTAAGACCACTTTGGCCATACCCTTAACACTAATCATAGGGTTGTGTTTGCTTGAGAGTGTTTTCTTGTGAGAAACTAGTGAAATTTTGACAATTTGGCCTTATCATTGTCATTTTAAAGTCCTTGCCATAGTCATTTGCATCAAACCAAGCCTTTGTTTTACTGCAGTGAGGTGATTATGCCCCTATTTTTTACCGTAGTGAGGCGATTATGCCCCTGATTTACTGCAGTGAGGCGATTATGCCCCTGATTTACTGCAGAAGGGCGAATTTGCCCTCCTAAACACCCAAAATCACCCCATTTGGATCCTTTTAGCCTCTAAACCATCATTTAACCATTCCCAACCATTATCTCATCATCCTAAGCCTCCGTTTTGTCACTCTAAACCTCCAAAAACCTCCATTTGACCATTTTAAACCTCCATATCATCATTCCAAGCTTTTGTTTAACCATTCTAAATCCCCATTCATTCTCCACAATTATCTTCAATCCACCCATCTGGTTTAATCTCTCCCTAATCCATTCAAAAGTCCATACCCTCATTTAACGAATGCCATAATTTTACCATTTGCATAACCAAATCATCCTAACCTTGTATTACAAAGTGGTTACCCCAAATTGACCATAGTAATTGAACTTGATTATTAGTCTCTAACTTCGACCCAAATCAATTTTCTTCCATCTTGAGGTAAATTCAGTGTCGTAAGTTATCATCCTCGGCCCAATCAATCCATTCCTATCTTAAGGTGTATTCGGTGCTGGGATCATCCTCTTAATCAATCAAAGCTCTAGGCCACTAAGGGTAACTTCCTTTGATTAAACTCAAGGTCTCTCTTACATCTTTCATCATCCAATCATACCCATCTAATCATCCAAATCTATCAAATCCAATCATTTTGTCAAAACATCCAATTACCCAATCAATCAAATCACATTCGTTCTATCACCATAATCCTATTCAATCCGATCTATTCAATCAAAATTCAATCAACCTTATCCAATCTAATCCAATCCAATCACATCACCTTTGACCCAATCAATCTACTTCCATCTCAAAGTAGATTCGGTGTCGATTGTCAGAATCAATTCCATCGCATCATCCAATCATCCTAATCTGAGCTTTAGTCCAATCCTGATATGAGCTTGACCCAAATCCCGATTTGAGCTTTAGTCCGATCCCATCTAAAATATTTTCATCCATCCTCTTTATCCTTTCACTATCATGAATCCTTATCCTCCATCAATAGTGGTCAAGGGAAACCCTAATTACATTGACAACGAAAATGAAAGTCTTGTTGATCAAGAGGAATATGACATAGATCCCCTTGACACTATCATTGCTAGTAAGCTTTCTCCACCCACTTTCCAAAATCCAATCACCCCCTTGAGTTATCCCGTTATGTCTTCGTCCATGCCTAATCATGTTCCTTATGCTACCTTTGACAAGGGATATCCATCATATCCATCATACCCCTCATCTACATCATCCTCTTATCCAACACCCGCATCCTCTTATCCTAGTCTACCATCTCAATACCCCTATCCTAATCCCCCATCCACATCCTCCTATCTAAATCCTTCATCCGCATATACCCACTACCCTAATCTTCCACGCCAATCTACTCAAGTGCTCTAATCCTACATTTGTACCTTCCTATCCTAATCCAACATCCACATCAACTTATCCTAATCTGACATCCACATTTCCCTATCTTAATCTACCATCTCAATTTTCCCATCCTAATCCACCATCCCAATACCCTTACTACAATCCACCACCTGCATCCTCATGTCCTAATTCACCATCCCAATCCCCTTATCTTAACCCTTCATCTAACCTTAATCCCCCATCTATTTCCAGTCCTGCATCCAATCCCATTCCCCCATCTAATCCTAGTCCACCAATCCATAATCCTTCATCCACTCCTACCATGCCATCTCAACCTAGAGCATTCAAGTTCCTCACTCAAGAAGTTCTCCAAGGACTTATAACAAAGAAGACATCTCTCACTCCACACCTTGAAGTTATGGAATCATGCCATCCCAACCCATCATCCACAGTCATTAGAGATGAGACCCTTCTCCACCCAACACCTACCATTGATGGTACCACCCCTAGCACCACTCAAACCATTGAAACCATCACATCCTCTAAATCTATTGAGCCCCCATCTCCTACCATCACATCCTCTGAATCCACTGAGCCCCCATCTCCTACCATCACATCCTCTAAATCCACTAAGTCCCCATCTCCTACCATCACATCCTCTGAATCTACTGAGTCCCCATCTCCTACCATCACATCTATCGAATCCATTGAACACCCAACTCTTACCCCAAGAATCATCGAACCCATCGAATCCCATGAATGTTTTGAATCCTCTATCCTTCCATCTCCCCAACTTGAAGAGTCTCTCCACCACTCTGTCATCTTTCCATCCACACAAGATGAGTCATGCCAAGAGTCTAATCCAAAGCATGCCAACATATCCCCTTCTCCAGACCAAGATCCTACCATCCTATCTAGTTCACCTCAAGATCACAGTCCCCCATCCATTCCACCCCATGATCCCCTTGTCTCCACCGCTCCATCTTCATCTCCATTGCATGATCCCACTACCACAAATCCAGATCCTATCATCTCCCCTAATCCCTCTCCTGATACTACCCATCCAAATATTGCTATCCCATCATCTCCTCTCTCATGATCCCCATCATTGCCTAAAAATGCTCCCCACATATTGCACTTGTCCCTTGTACTCTCACATTCTTCCATAATTGACCTGTGAGAAAACATATATATACCACCCATCATCCTCCACCTAATAATGGACCTAGCATCATGTTTCCCGAATAACACAAATCCCTATCATGGATGCATGCTCAAAATGAACTATCGAGAAGGTCTAGACCTTTCATGAGCAAGGTATTTTTTTAGAGCCATCAAGTCAAAGAACAGAAATGCATATGCAAGGTCTTGGACCCTATTTCCCCAAGACTCACAATCTAAGATGTTGGTACAACCTCTGGAGCATCCTCCATGAGCCTCTTGCAAAATAAATATAGGCTCTTTCCATCGCTCCACCAAATCATATGTTGCCATCCCTACTCCTCTATCATATCGCCTCAAAACCACTGTCCAAATTTCTCCTTCATTTGCTCCATCCATTTTGGGTCCTTACATCCCTCCATCTACCATCTCCAATCCTCCATCTACCATGCCCATGTTTCCTCTAGGTCCTACGTCTATTTTGGGCTCCTATATCCTAAAATCACCTCCTCCATCTCGTCCTATCCATCCTTTCATCCATCCAACACCTATCCATGTCATCCATCATAAACATCCCTCTCACATGTCCCCTAATCAGGATCAACAAAGGCACATACCTACACATCCCCCATCTACACATAATCCCCATACTTCTACCTTCGTCGCTCCACATCATCCATCTCCTCACACCCATCCCATTGCTACCAAAAGCACTTTGGGTGTTAAAACAAGAATGTATCAATCTAAAGATCCACATGAATTTAAATCTTTTGATGTCCCCTCCAGAAGACATGGTGAAGAGAAGAAAAATCTAAATCTAAATCTAAATCAAATCTGTAGGCCACAAAGGCCCACTAAAGCAAAGATCAAAACCATGTGGATCCCAAAGAAAAATATGCAATGCAATCAAATGAAAAATCTATAAGAACATCCAAAGTTGCTAATCCCAAAGCTAGTCATACACCCCTTTCATCTCCTAAGTTTGTTTTGGGTCCTTATGTTCCAAATTTCACCACCCCATCTCCTCCATTATCCACACATTCTCCATCCCTTAATCCTCTTATCTTTTCACATCCACCACCACATGTGCCAATGTTGGTCCTGAACACATACCTCCATCACATATCCCCCCCATCATTCCATCCATACCCTTTGCAACATCCCATCCATTATCTCATGTATCTCCCCTCTCAAATCCCTCTAATTCATCCTCTTGCATAATCCATTTATCCTAATAAGGTTGTACCAACATCCAACAGTCACTTCAAACATGGGCTCTTAATACCTCATATAGAACTTGATGCTTGAGTCCTTCATCCATATCCTTATCATGTATCTTCTAAATTCCCTTATCCACATCCCTATCCTTATCCATTTTCATCCCCCTACTATCCAAAAATCCAAAAAATCAAAAAAATGTCAAAAAATAAAAATAAAAAATAAAAATAAATAAATAATAAATAGTAAAGAGAAATAATTCATCCAATGGTGAAAACTTGGCAAACAAGCACCTTGGATAAGTACCATGATGAAAACCTGGCAGACAAGCATCATGCGTAAATCCCCATTTACACTTGGGGGCAACTTCCTGATATGCATTCCCACTATGCTTCCTGCTATGCTTCCCGCTATGCACCCATCTTCCTGTTATCTGTCCTCTTCATAAAACCCCTTCATCCCACCTATCTTCAGCATCCCACCATCATATCCCATTTATCTTGCATCCCTCCATCCTTATGATCTTGATCAAAACAGGGGCACCTATCTATACATGCTTTGGCCACATTCCCTTCATCCATGCTCTATTGTATTCCTTGGTCACCCATCCTATCCTCCTCTAGTTATCTCCTCTTCCCATCCACTCATCTCCCATCCCTCATGCCTCATCATATATGACACATCTAGAGTGGGGGCATCTACTTCCTTTGTGACATAGTCCTTGGAGACATCGTCTATCATAACATCCCTTCCATCTCCCCATCCTTATCTTCATATCCATTTATACTAGCATCCCTTTCATCTCCCAATCCTTATATTCCTCTCCATCCAAACAATTCCTCTCGTCCTTCATCCATTCTTTCATCTTTATCCTCATCCCATCTCACAATCCCTTGTCATTGGTATTTGGTTATAGGCCTCCTTCCATGCAACCCAATGCCATTTATCTCATCGTCATCACTTCTACTTCTTTTACACATCTTTTCAATCTCTTATCTCTTCTCAATGTCCATTGCCCCATCCCTCATTATTCTTTTCTTTTTCACAGCCGCTCCCCTCCCCCCAGGGCGTGTTTTCCCCTCCCTATGGCGGCTCCGCCCCTCCTCAGGGCATGTCCGTCTCTTCGGGGTGGCTCCGCCCTCTCAGGGTGTGTCTGCCCCGTCAGGGTAGGTCCGCCCTCGCGGGGCGTATCTGCCCTCGCGGGGCGTGTCCACCCCGTCGGGGCAGGTCCACCTTCATGGGGCAGCTCCGCCCCGTCGCGGGGCGGGTCTGCCCTCCAGGGGTGGCTCCGCCCCGTCGCGGGGCGGTCGGGGCAGGTCCGCCCTCCAGGGGTGGGTCCACCCTCCCGAGGCGCGTCCGCCCCGTCGGGGCGGGTCCGCCCTCCCAGGGCATGTCCGCCTCGTCGGGGCATGTACGCCCTAGCCCGGGGCACATACGCCCCACTGTGGCGCGCCCCTATCTCACTGTCCTTTGCCCCCAGCCAAAATTTCACTTTTTTACTGTCTTTTTTGAAAAACTAATCCTGACCCATTTTCTAATTTCCCCCCGCCATCAAAACCCATGTGTTGAAATTTTCAAAATTGATTTTTGATTTTTACACTGACACTTTCGGAGGCCATAACTTTTGACTCAGGTGTCTGTTTGAGCTGAAATTTGACAGGTGGTTGCATTATAAGATAACAAGTGGATTTCCAATCAATTTATTTGAAAGCCATTGGAACCCATTTTGGCACATTTTCGGGGCCTCAAACTTTCATCTTGACCCTCAAAATCCCAATTTAGTGTTTTTTTCCAGCATTTTGAAAAATTGTTTTCACTCATAACTCGAAATGCATATCTCGAATTTGGGATGTTAGTTGGCAATTCATCCTATCTCAATATTGGGTATTTCTTGGAAAAAATTTGGACTCCCAACAATATATCCATGAGGTTTCCTAAAATGGAAAAATTTGACAATTTTTGAAAATTGCAAAATCTGGGAAAATCTGATTGTCAACACCTTACACCCTTTAAACCCCAAAAATTGGTGTAGAATCAATCCCATCATATCATCCTCCCAATTCATCTTTTTGGATAACTATCCCATCCCTGAGCTTTATGTGATTGTCCTCATCCTATCATCATCACTACACTCATCCTATCATTATCCTTTATCCATCATTTATCTTTAGCCTCTTGTCGAACTACGTTGCCCCTGCGCTTTCACATAGGCAAGGTTGATCACTTGATCCACCCCCAGGGATCCTTTATCATCTATCATCAGTTTTTCCTCTTTTTACATCCTATCATCCATCGAAGTCTCCACCATAGTCCATCGTCAGCCTTTTATCGAACTACGAGGGCTCCGCGCTTTCACGTAGGCAAGGCTAATCTTTGATCGGCCCCCAAGCCCCTAGGTCTTTAGGGTGTATCAGTCTCATGTCTTGTCTCCCTTGTGTCGTGTCATCCAACTATGCCCTTATTTATCCGGTTCTTAACAAACAAGATCCACTTGTATCAACAAATCCAATTAGTTTTGAATATCCTACGTCATATCGATCTTTTAGCTTACTATCCATCATCGGTCTCAACAGGATGCGTTCTTCCTAATAGACCTCATCAACCCATCCATCATTTTTGATCCTATGGCAAAGGATATTTGAAATTGATTGCGATCTTTTGATGCTTTTGGCTTTTGTTTATCATTTGAGCTCCCTATCATCACTTGTCAAGGCCGCCATGATCCATCATATCATGGTGTGCTTTGACTAGTCCACATAGGGGCATATCTTGATCTTTTGTTTGATTTTGTCTTCTTGGTTGTCCCACGTAGTACCCACCAAGATCCCTGAGGTCTTGTGTTATTCTGGGGCATCCTTTTGTGCTTGTGGTTATCTCAATACTTGGCCCGACCAAGGTCTTTGTGACCTTGGGGTGTTGGGATAGCCTTCTTGTCTATTGTGTTTATTTCATGCATTAGACACTATTACGCCTTGGTTCCACATACCCTGGCACTTGGTGTCTTATGCTATAGCAAAAATTAGTGCTCCGAAGATGGAAAATTGCATTAGGATTGCATTTCATTCTCCATTCCATCATCTTGCATATATCCCCCATCCTCTTATATATCACAAATCCCCCCCTCCATTCATCCTTCATCCTTATCTCACATCTCTATCCTATCCCCATCCATTCCATTTAGCCTGAATCATCTAATCATATCCTTGGTCTTGTTCTCAGTCTTGTTACAAGCATGGACCAATCCTCCTCCTCCTCCTCCTCCTCCTCATCATCATCATCATCCCATTTTATTCTTCCATATCCCTTTGGTGTTGTTTTGGGATGTATCCTTCCCTTATCAACAACACTTTTATCATCATCATTGGGAGGCATTCTTCCCTATCCTTTAGTGGTGTTTTGGGATGTACCCTTCCCTTATCAATACCACTCAGTGGGATGTATCCTCCCCTATCTTCGTGATTCATTGACAACACTCCATCCATCCTCACCCCCTTTTGGCTTGTACCTTGACTGGGGCAACATCATCTTCGTCTCTGCATCCATTTTTGTTTCCCAACCTCCTGCCGCCTTTTCATCCTCTTACCCACATCATTGTCATCTTCTTCATCTCCTTGCATCCACATCATCCCTATTTCAAGAGCACACCACGTGTTCTCTTCAACCCATATGTCCTCTCGGGGGCATCCTCAATCCCTACTCTTCATCTTCACCCCCATCATCTTTCTTCCTAGTCATCCCTTGGATGAGTGGGGCATCTTATCGATCTAACCATCTCCATACGGGTTATATTTTAATATTCTTTGAAATGATGCTACTTCTTACCATCTCAAGAGGGAAAAATATGAACATCCAAATTTGGACCACTTAATTGTCAAATTTATCCTTTTCATCTAAACATCCTCTTATCCGAGTTAATTAAGTAATATTACTATTATTTAATTAATATCCTTAATTCTGCCAAATTCCTAAGGTATTTATTAATTAAATACCTTACCCTCTTTAATCCCCTTTTCATCAAATGAATTAAATAAATATTACATTTATTTAATTCCTCACATGCTATTTTCATCTAATCTTAATCCATCTCCTAATTTCTTCATTAGGGATGTGCACATGCTTAATCCTTGATTAGGATGTGTCACATCCTCCAACTTTTGCAAGTTGGCTTTTAATCCTAATTAACCCCTAATTATCCTCTAATTACTGAATAGTCAAACCTAATTAGTACCTTGGTCAACTCTCTCCATCCCCAAGGAATTTTTAATTCCTTTTTTAATTCCTCCAAGAATCCCCCTTTCCCATGCATCTTCTAGAACCTTTGACTTGTCACATCAAGTCACATGTGACAAATTCCCACCTTTTGGGAACCTTGTCTTATCCACTAGATTCTTCCAATCATTGTGAATTTAAAATTCACTTTTATTCACCCAATTCTTCCCATCTCCCAATGTACTTGCAAGGTACTTGTCCTTCCTCCACCTCATGTACCTTTTGGCCACCTCACTTACACCTCATCTCCTTTTAGCCACTTCACCATTCCACATGTCAAGATGTGAGGGCTTGTGAGTCCTCAACTCACCTTAGCCCTTCATCTTGACCTTGTTGGATAAATCTCAACCATTGAATTCTCTAGAGAATTCAAATTCTCCTATAAATACCCCCTCCTCAAGGGCATTTTAAACACTTTGGATTTTCATAACTACATGCTGCCAATTTGCATTCTCAATCATCCACTATCATCTAGCCATCCATCTTAATCATTTTGCATAAGTTGATCTTGCATTTAGTCACTCAAGAAGCCATCTAAGGAGCACACAAAATCATCCCAAGCAAGGGCCAATCAAGGAGTCGTCAACAGTAAGGAAGGTGAAATTATTTGCATCTTGTTTTATCCATTTTCCTTCTTGATTTATCACTCTTTAGGCTAATCTTGAAGTGTCCTTAGTCTTTTATCACTTGCATTTTTAAGTTATTTTGCACATTAGAGTAGGGTAAAATTCTTAGGTTCACACAGTCAAATACATTTGCCTTACAACCTCTAAAGTCTCTTCTTACATTCCATTTTATGTATGTGTACCCTCTGTATATTCATCGGCCTCTTTTATGACTGTGAATTTATCTTAAGAAGCTCGGTCCATTTTCTTTGCAACCTTTTAAAAGTTTCTATAGATTTTCATCATACACATTTTGTATACATTCACTAATAATGGTGTTCCTTCCATTTACATTTTGTGCATATTCTGCATACAATGGTGGCATGGCTGCCTTGCCTTCATGGTTGCTCTCTTCATTCGTTCTCAGCTCACCATGGCATTTCATCATGATTTGATGGATATTCTTTTACCTCCATCCAATGCTCTATCAAAGGCGTCTATCGTCCCTCGATGCTGTTTACATTTGTTCAGAGGTTTCCATAGCCTTTTCAACAAATCATTTATGTTGAGTTTGCTGCTCATCCCACTTTGACAGGCATCCACCTTTTGCATTGTTGTCATGCCAGCTGCATTTGTTTGAAGGCTGCTAAGGAATTTTAATATATTCATTTGGTGCGATGTGCTAATCACATTCCCTCTCTATGCTGCACCAATCTCATTGCATTTGATTGAAATTTTCACAGTCTTTTCAACAAAATCAATTTCAAAGACTAAGCCAGGCACTGCCTTTGTTTGGTAGTTTATGAAGTCTTTAGCAATAGTCAAACATGGTTCAAGACCATTCACTTCTTAGGCATGGTGATTAGATAGTTTGACCTTTTCATTCCCTGTAGATTGGTGTAAGCTTCAAGCTGGAGATCCCACGAGACCACATTTAAAGGTGATTCTTGTATCTGGTGTAGTGGAAAATCTCCCTTATAGCAAGCGTTGCCCCTTCATGAAAGTTTCTAAAGTCTTTTCAACATTCTTTGTATGTGCTATGGTCAAAGCATCCCCCTCTATCTAGCGTTTATGCTTTGGTTCCAACAACAATCATTGCATTGCATTTATTATGGCTCAAGATTTTGTAAATGTCTCAATGCGCTGCTTTGTAGCTCCTTAACAGGCTGTGCACCTTGATACACATCACTGCATTGGAAAATCAATGTAATCACATCCATTTGTATATGCTCTGCAATACATGGTATTCCATAGCTTCTCCATTCCCTGTGGCGCGTGAGGTCCCCTGAGACCCTATTTGACTATGGCGTCCTCTGTGATTTGCGTTGGAAATCACATTTTGCTTGGAGGTTTAAGTTTCTCAGCCTTTTTCAGCAAATACATTATTCAAAGAACTAAGCAAGAGTAAGTAGTGTTGTGGTTTTTATGCTATGACAACTTGGTAAAGTTCTATCTTCATTCTCCACACCACTCTGGAACAATAGCATTGCAAACATTGGTTGAAACTTCCCAATGGTTGTAGGGTTGAGGACATTGCAAATGAACATCCTCCTTATGCCAATCATCCACACCTCCAAACTATGGAAACACAAATTGACAAGAATTGATATGAACAACTAATAACCATTTCTAACTTTTCAATTCACCACAACTATCTTCTGTTCTCATAGCCGTGATTGAAAAGTTTCACTGCCAAGCAAGTTGGGTCCCCATGTGGGCCCGACTAAATTTTTTTTTGTTTATAAATAACTTTTAGTCTCAAATTGACCTGAGATGACCTTTGAATGAATCTGGAATGAAAATATGAAATGGGTGTCCATTAAAATCTGCTTTCTGTCATATTTGGAAAATGGATAAAACAGGCCAAGTAAGCGCCAGAATTGGCTCTAAAAACTAGGCAAATGACCATGTGAAGACATAAAAACTTGCAGGTACGTAGCCATTCCTCCCGAGAATATAATGCAAAAGATAGATCAAAGGAATCAATCACGAGGCAAAAGTTATTAACTGGCAAAGTTGCCCTCTCGAGCTTTTTCTGCAAATGTAACTGTTCAGAACTAGTTAAAACTCAAGAGATCACCTCATTGCTAAAATATCAAATCAACTCCTGGCAAGCTGCCACTGGACATAGTGGATCACTTTGGTACATTGAGCATGTGTGCAGAGAGATTAGGCTGAATCATCACCTATCAAAAGTTATTGACGCTCGAAGCTGGCCTCTCAGAAAGGTTTAAGTGCAAAACTGAAGAAATTCAGTTTGGTTTTGATTTGCTAAAAATAGTAAATCAACTCACAAGGCCTTGAGAACTGACATGCAAGCTCATTTTGGTATGGAGAATATAGAGCAACAATAATTTTGTCATGAAGATCAACTGGTTGCAAAATGCAAGCTCAAATGGGAGGCAACTTTGCAGAACTGAACGTTTGCAAACAATTGAGCTGTGACAAAACCCTCCAGCTTCACTTTTTGAAACCCAATCAAAACTCATTGTGAGACATTTAAAACTGACATGTAGGTTCACATATGACACATGAGTGTGTTTGCAAAGGGATTTTGCTTAGAAATCAACGGGCTCCAAAATATGACCCTCCAAAGTAGGTCATTTAGGCAAATCCTTCAAGTGCACTTCTGAGAGTGCAGAGGTAAAATCTTGAGATAGGCATCTCAAATTTGAAAAAATTGAGAGTGCCAACAGAATCTCAGCATAATCCTCCCAAGTGGCCGAGTCTTCTGCATACTGGTCCCATTGGACTTTGCACTGTAGAACCTCCTTATTACGCAAGTGAAGCTTATGTGTTTCAAGCACCTTGATAGGCTTGAGTGTTACCACTCTAGAGTCCTGTACCTATAAAGTAGTCCAATTAATCACATGATTATCACTGGGTACATACCTCTTAAGGTAAGACACATGGAAGACATTATGCATTCTGGAAAGAGCTAGTGGCAATGTTATTCGATAGGCTACCAGATTCACTTCCTCTAGAATCTCAAAAGGTCCAACATAACGTGGGGCTAACTTTGAAGAATTTCCAAATTTAATGGAGCTCTTGTGAGGTTTCACTCTCAACAACACTTTGTCACCTATGGCAAAATTTTGGGGCACTCTCTTAGCATCGACATAACTTTTTTGATGATTGTTAGCTTCAACCAAACTTTGCTTAACAATCTAAACTTGCTCATCCATTTTAGCCAATATCTCTAGCCCAAGACTCACTCCATCCTCAAGTCTATCCCAACTTATAGGAGTTTGACACTTTTGATCATAAATTGCTTCAAAAGGAGCCATCTTTATTGCAGAATGATAAGAATTGTTGTAAGCAAATTCTACTAAGGGTAAGTAGTCTTCCCACTTGTACTATTGATCCATGTAATAAATTCTCAGTAGATCTTCCAATACTTGCTTCACCCTTTCCATTTTTCCATCCATTTCTGGGTGATATGTTGAGCTAATATTCAAGTGAGTCCCTAGTGTAGAAAACAAGGTTTTCCAAAACCTAGAAGTGACTCATGCATCCTTATCCAAGATAATCTTCTTCGGAATTCCGTGCAACCTAAATACTTCTTGCACAAACTTTCTTGCTATGACAAGTGCTCCATCATTTAGATTCTCGAGTATAAAATGTGCAACTTTGGTAATCTTATCTACTACCACAAGAATGGCATTGTGCTTATTCCTTGACATAGGAAATTGTTGCAAAAATTCCATACTTATGATTTTCCGCTTCCTCTTTGGTATGTCACGTGGATATAACAAGCATGTAGGATGATGATGATCCACTTTCACCCTTTGACATTCTAGACACCTAGCCACAAAATCAGTAGTATATCCTTTCATCCCTTTCCAAAAATATAGTGGCTTTACATTTGCCATCATTTTGGTCATTCCAGGATGTCCAGAGTACGGTGCTTCAAGTACTTCTTTCCATACTAGATTCCTTAACTCTCCTATGTTAGGTACATACATCCTACCTTTATATCTAAGTAATCCATTAGGTTTGAAATAAAAACCCTCATGCATAGAATCTTGTGGATTATTAGCAAGTGTCTGCTTGACTTGCAAGTAATACTCATCCTCTTTGCACTTTTGCAACACTTGTCCCTTAAAGTTGGTTTGAATCGTCACTATTGAAGCAATATGATGTCTTTGACTCAAGGCATCAGCAACCCGATTCTCTTTCCCTTTTATATAACTTATATTGAAGTCATAGTCAACTATTAACTCCAACCATATTCTCTGCCTAGAATTTAGATTAGGTTGAGTGAAAAGGTACTTTAACCCATTATGATTAGTTTTCAATTCAAAGGGTTTTCCTAACTAGTAGTGCCTCCACATTTGTAATGCGTGAACCACAACTGCTAACTCCAAATCATCTTATGCATAATTTTTCTCATAAGGTTTTAGGTTTCTAGATTCATAAGCAGTCACTTGCTTGTCTTGCATTAACACACCTCCTAAACCTTCCTTGCATGCATCTATTTAACTGTAAAGTTACCCTTAGGATCTGGTACTTTTAAGATCAGTTTAGTAGTCAAATTATCTTTAAGTAGATCAAAGGCTTCTTGACACTTCTCAGTCCACATAAATTTATTCCTTTTCCTCTGTAAAGATGTAATTGGAAAATAAATCTTGGAGAAGTTCGCAACAAACTTCCTATAGTACCTGCTAGACCCATAAAACTTCTTACCTCAGTCACATTCTTGGGTACTGGCCACTCAAGAACAACTTTGATCTTGGTTGGATCGACAAAGATTCCATCTGCCAATATCACATGCCCTAGATAATGCACTCTCCTTTGGAAGAAAGTACACTTAGATAGTTTACCATATAACTTGTGTTCTCTTAACCATTGTAGGACTATCTCTAAATGTCTACAATGATCTCCCTCATCCTCAAAATAAATCAGGATGTCATCTAGAAAATCCAAGACAAATTTATCTAGGCAGTCCCTAAATACACTATTCATTAGATTCATAAATGCAACAGGTGCATTTGCTAACCCAAATGGTAAAACTGTGAATTCAGAGTGTCCATATCTGGTTCTAAATGCAGTCTTAAAGATATATTCATCTCTAATTCTCAATTGGTGATATCTAGATCTTAGATCTATTTTAGAGAATATGGAAGCTCCTCTCATTTGATTGAAAAGATCATCAATCCATGGCAATGGATACTTGTTCTTCACTATGGCTTTTTTAAGCATACAATAGTTTATGCACAAATGCAAAGTTAAATCCTTTTCACAAAAATAACCGATGCTCCCCAAGGTGAAACACTTGGTCATATCAACCCTTTTGACAACAGTTCGTCCAACTGTGCCTTAAGCTCCATTAGCTTGGTTGTTGTCATCCTATAGGACACCTTGGAAATAGGTTCAGACCCTGGAACTATATCTATAGAGAAATCAAATATCCTCTTTGATGGAAAACCAAGTAATTCATCTGGAAACACATCCGAAAACTTTCTCAATATAGGATACCTTTCCATGTCTGATATTCTAGTGTCATCTACTTCACTATCTTCCATCTCTTGGAAGCTCTAGGATTTCAAGTTATCAAGATCTTCTTCAAGTTCTTCAATCTTAACAACAAAGAGTTTACACCCTTTCTTCTTAGCCCTCACTAGTTGGATTACTGAGATTTGATGAATCTTGACCTCTCTAGGTATCCCTTGGAACTTCACTCAATTACCAAGATCATCTAGGCATTTGATGGTTTTTGCATGGAAATCTACCTTAGCCCTATGTCTCCAAAACCAATTCATACCTAGGATAACATCATAGGATCCTAATGGTGCGAGATATAGGTTTATTTCTGTAGAAAAACAAGGTAGCTCTATCTTAGCCTCAAACAAACATTGTTCCACCTTTTCTCTTGTCTGGTTTGAATACTCTACATCCCAAGATGTTGACATGTGTCTAACCTTTCTAGATAATTGCTTAGCTACTCTAGGTGAAATGAAATTCTCAGTTGCACCAGTATCAATAAGAACTAAAATGGGTAAACCAAACAAAATACCTAGAGTTTCAATGGGAGTTGCTTGATACTTTGCTTGGCAGTCATCCACTGCAGCATGTATCCTTTGTTGGAACATTTCCCACTGAGTAGGTAGTGAATTTCCAGAAGGCTTACTAGGAAAATCTCTATAAAAATGGTCTCCCCCACATGTATAGCATCTCGTAAATGGAACCTTCTTCTTTGTGGGTTCTTCAGATCTACTAGCATTTCCACCAGCATTGTTGGAACCATTCCTCTTTCGCTCTCTTCTCAACTCTTTTCCACTATTGTGGTTACCTTTTTCTCCTTGTTTAGGTACATTTTGCACAACCTCCACCTTCTTTGGAGTTGGCTTGTCAAGATTTTTTGCAACCTTCTTATGTTATCTATTTTCTTGCCTATTGGAGGTAGCCTTAAGCTTTTGCTCCTACTTAATTGCTTTCTTATATACAAGATCCATAGTTGTTGAACCATGCATATCCACTTCTCCGATTTGATTTTTAAGTACCATTATGAATTTCCTTATGTGGAAATGTTCATCCTTATGATATATAGGAACATAACGCAGAAGTCGGGTAAAATTCTCCCAATACTCATTGACCCACATATTTCCTTGTCTCAAACTCTGGAAATCCATGAGTTTTTGGTCATAGTATTGTTGGGGCAACCATCGCTTGAGGAAAATCTCAACAAATTCCCCCCATGTCAACTTCCATGAGTTGATATTGAGTTCCAACTTTTTGTTCATCCACCATTTAGAGGCTTCTCCTACTAACAGGTATGCACCTTGTTGTGTGGTCTCACAACACGCCCTAAGACTGAAAAATAATTGGGGACCCAAGTGAAAAAATATAACTCTTATGGCAGGAGCTAACTAATGGGAAGATCACCGGAAGTGAAGAAAGGAAGAGAAATCTCTGATAAAAGGAAGTACTTCGTATTGTAAGTGTTTCATATATTAGGTATCGGGTACCAGAAACATAGAAAAGGCGAAAGGTAATGTGAACTTTAAAGTGAAAGGCTTCGGTCCGGTAAGAGTGATTCCGGTAAGAGTGAGTCCGGTATAATGGAGTTGTGGTATAACTGAGGTCTGAGAGAGTAAGTGGGTAAAGCTGAATACCAGGTTGCAATGTGAAATGAAATGTTAAAATTTTAGATTTGTCTAATGATCTCAATGATCCGGTATATGTACAAGGATTCATGATATGCTTTTAGAAAGATGTGTTAATTATGGAATTTTCGTACTACCATTTGAATAATGGTTTTATTTACATGAGATGTTACAATATATATTTTTTTTAAAAAAAAGGGGATTTAATATATGGAATTTGTGATTGCAAGAGATATCGATTGTGATGCAAAGCTCAGGTATGGATGGTTAGGAAAACTTGAATCATGGATGGAATAATTTTTATTCTGGTTCGATCACTTTGGGAGGTGATAATTCAGACGACTTTGAGTCCATTGGAATGTTGGGGATCTTGGTATTTCACATACGGTGGGAACAAATGCTAATCTTCTGGAGAGCCCATTCCCGAGAGTGACAAAACTGGAGCCAAGTGAAGTGTAAGGGGAAAAAATTCCACCTTATCATCTTGAATATATGGGAAGCCCCTACATATTATCATGATTCGAAGTATCATCCTGGCAAAGATTCCAGATGAAAAAGTAGAACCCAAAGAGCTTCAACGAGTAATTGGAGTTGACTTCCATTGAATTCAATTGCAATTCTCCTATTGGTCACAATATTCCATGTGCCTTGATGAAATTGGTCCCTTAGATTTCCTCTCATGTAGTTTTCTTATCCTTTCTGAGCCTTGTGTTCTATAAAAGGCCAGAGGATGCTTCATTTTTATTTTAAGTTCAGAATTTGTGGATGTCAGAGGAGCATAAATTTTTTTAAGTTTCATTCTTTTTTCCTATTTTTTGAACCATTGCGGCATAAAAATTTGTATGCACGTAGACATTAATTGATATTAGAGCTTTATGGATAGCT
The DNA here is from genome assembly GCA_007258455.2 of Sequoia sempervirens. NCBI lineage: Eukaryota > Viridiplantae > Streptophyta > Pinopsida > Cupressales > Cupressaceae > Sequoia > Sequoia sempervirens. Next base: position 623,601,688 of record VDFB02058242.1, read on the forward strand.
ACCTATCTCAATATCTTTTGTAGCTGGTTTTGTAAGTTTGGCCGAACAAGACTGTATGTTGCGCCATTTAAGGGTGCATATAGAACCTACTCGGTGTCCATAAACGAAACCCTCTCTTTAAAAGCTTGCACCATTTTATATGTAGTTGTGAAGAAATATCGTGAAATATAAAGCGGTTTGCTTTGTTTTGATTAATTCTTTGGGGCATGCATGGAGAATAATTGGGAGAAACTTTTATTTTTTAGTATTTTTTATACTTTGTTTTAGAATAGATGTTTAATATTTTTGAAAATGTTCCAAAAAAAAAAGATATAAATGAATGGAAAGAATTTTGTTGAAAATATTTTATTTTCCATGAAGTTGTTGAATGCTTAATGCTAAATCTACTTAAGTGATAGCAAGGAATTTGTGATGTTTCATGAAATATTATGTCAGATTTTTTGGTTTCATGATATTCAAGTTTATCAATTCAATTTGAAATGTTATCTAAAATGTTCAAAGAATAACCATAGTCCCCCTTGAGATTAATAGCAAATGTCACATCATTACCTGAGAGTGACCCTAGTACAACCATGACTTCATTATCAGAGACTTGGGATTGAACGAAAGCCAATATTTGTCTTGTGAATGCAAAATTTCCCCTTAGGTTGTCTTTGTTCCATATCTTTCAAGAAGGATAGGCTCTTTGCGGTCTTGTCTGTGGAGATTTTTTTTGAATTGTTTACTGCGAGTACAACCGTCGTCAACACAACCCAAGCAGCTTTAGTGGTCTCAGTGTAATTTCATATTTCAAATTATTTTCCATTTGAACAAGCCACACCTCAGCTTCATCTCAGCTAACACTTCCCTTAAACTTGGGTGGAAAAATCTTCTTCATATCCTTGGAAAGTTTAGAAGCCATACGCTTCTTATTTCTTTCCTCATATGGTGTTGGTGATTTTTCCTTATCATGATCATGTGTTTCATTATGTCCATGAGAGGAGTTTTCATCCTCATTCTCATTAATGGGAACCTCTTTCTCAACCCTAGCTTTTACCCTTTCTTGTTCAAGGTTGTCCAACCTTGCCAAGATTTGGTCAAGTCTAGCTTCAATTCATGTTGGTCCTTTCCCAACTTCTTGTCTACCGCCAGGATTGGTTCATGTCCTCACCATCTTCACAAGATCGGGTTTTACCTGAATGATTATCCATGTTAGACTAATTATGTTATCAACTATCTTATGGAAAACATTTAGAAATGGCATTCATACACACATAAATAATTCCACATAAGATTAAGCACACGATTTTGATAAACAAATAATTTAATTCATTTCACAAGGATTTCAATATCCTTTGATTACATGGAGCGACTATTTAGATAGTCGAGTGGAGAGTATCCCTCAAATTAAATCTTTGAAACATAACTTAATGGAGTATATCCTATCTAGATTGAGATTGTTGGTCATCTCTATCTTTCTGTTCATCCCTTAATTGTTCATACCTATCCCAAAATGGATAGTAGCCTTCAGATTTATCATTTGATACATAGTTATGAGGTTCAGTGCCAATATGGTGCTCATCAACAATATAGTCTACCCTTTTCGTAGACATTTGTTCATGAGACCATTTCACATTTGGCTACTCTCGAGTTACATATCCCTCAAACTCGTTACTCAAGAAAATTACTATTACTTCTACCATTGGAAGAACTCTAGGGTCCCTAAAGATAAATACCAGACTGATACTTCCTTTTAAGGGCATATCCCTGGAAAGTGCTAATGACTCAAACTTTTCTAGTGAAATGAAAGGTAGATTTTTGTACATAGCCTCCATCTTCATCTTCCTCTACACATCAGTAATCTAAGAAAGTGTGTGAGTAAATTTTTTGTTGTCACTAAACCAGACGACATTGTTGTAGTTGGTTCCCTCTATCTTTCTAACTCAATACTTCGAGTGATGGTTTTCCATTCACTTACACTATAGCAAGCTCATTTTGAATTAAGGCCATTATATCTATGCTTAGGAAATCCCTCTACACGAGCAAGCTACTCCTCAAGATAACCTATCTCTTTAACACAACCTAAGGTAACACAACTCATTAATCAAAGTACTAGTTCCCTCCCTTCACTAGATAACAATCCCAGGAGTAACCTACTAGCCATCTAGCATAATTAATTATCTAGCTATGAGTGTTCCTTAAGCTTGACCATGTTTGATCATCTCTATTATAATAACAATACCTATGAAAAACAATATCTCTTACCCATGTCTAATCATGTCTAGTATAATAATACCTATGACAACTAGTCTCTCCTATCTTGGAGTAATTACAAACATTACATGGTGCAAATAGAGTAAATAGTTTCCACTTTTCTTTTAAAGAAAACATTACTTTGAATATTTGCAAGTAACTATAAAAGACTAGTTTAAATAGTCATGAAGCAAATCATTCAACATAAATAAAAACAAGGGAGGAATATCCTCATGCCTATCATAAGCTTTCCCCAATCGACTGGATACAAACACCGCATTTCTAAAATAACAACTAGCCTGATGTCGATCCTTCAACAAAGTCTCAATAACGACTAGATCTCACAAGTTGGAAAATACTTCTCTCAATAATAAAAATAAACTCACTCTAATGCTCAAAGATCTCACTCACTGTAATAGTTAGAATAATGCAGAAATGTATGTAAACATAATGCAAAAAATTGCTCAAGAAATAATGTGTCCCAAACAAGTGCACTAGCTCCACTATTTATACAACAATCTGGTAGCTACTCAGCCTACAGTTTAGGCATGGTTTCTGATAGCAGCAAGCATGCACAACAACACATATCACAACTTAAAAGGTGGAAAATATTTAAGTACATACTCACCTTAAACAACTACAAATCGACCCTATTGATCGACAATAATTAGAGACTAATTCAAATCTCCACATGATAGAATTCGGTTTGGAATTCAAAATGGAAATCTATAGGTATAAGGATTCAAAGGTGGTGCCAAGGCTTCATATTCACATATAGAGGCTATGCAATTTCCTTTACATCTAAACCAGTCAACATTAGATTTGCAACACCAAGCTTAAATCGACTAAGTCATAGTATGGGTTGATTCACTTAATAAATTAGTTCTACAAAGTCATCGATATGTATACATTCCTTTATAGATGTTGGTCGATGCAAAATAACATGGCACTTATAGTTTACAAAGTCCATGGGTTTCCCATAAAATGTGGTGACTTATTCTCTCATTAAACATTGACTTTATGGTTGCTCTTTGTTTACATATTACAAACTCTTCTTTCATAGACAACAAGAGTCAAATGCAGCTAAATAATACATTCACATATTTATCATACTTCGGCCTTGATTTAGTTTAATAAATCGACCTCCAAGTTATCTATGATAATCAAATTCAAACATATATATAGTATATTAAATACTTACATATATACTTAACATATATGTACATATACATACATATTTATACATATATATTGGTTCATATTTATATATATATGTTAGTATATATATTATATGCCAATAAAGCATGTATATGTAATCAATATACAAATGAATATAATCAAGATGAAAATCACATTGTTATATTAATATATCGATTGTGTATACATATATAGATATATATATTTATATACATATGCCTCTATGTACATGTATACGTATGTATACATGTATCAATACATTTGTATGGGCATGTCCATTTGCCACCATACGCATATATTGATACATATATACATATGGACACATAAAAGTATCCCTTTTTTCTTGCTTGATTTGGGATTAATTGATGACAAATTGGACTTAATGAGGCCTTGATTTAGTGTTGTGAGGTGTTTTACTCATCCACACTAGGTCTTGGACCCTTGCAAACTGAATAAATTGCATTTAATGATGCATTGTAAAGGTTTTGTAAAGTGTTGTAAAAGACTTTCACGCTTCTCTAGACTTAATGAACCTATCTTTCCCTTAATTCAATATTATAAAATGTATTTAATGGTATTATCACATTAATCTAGAAGGTTTGTGAATTAAGCTTGATTCTAATCTATTGTTGTAATGTGTCTTACACATTCACATTGGATGTTGTGCCTTTCTAGGCTATGTAGACCTCATTTTAATGATGCAAAGTGTATTTAATCACACTTTCACATTGAAATTTGTGTCCCTATCCATAATTACATTTTACATCATCATTAATAGGCCCTTATGGCCCCATATTATGCATCCCAAGGCTTAATTTGATCAAAGCCCTAATTAGAACAACATAAAAATTGAAATTCTCCACTCCCCGACAATCTAGCTGGAAAAAGAGCCCCAAAGGGACCAAGTCGCCCATTTGGGTGAATTAATCCCATCTAGGTGGGACTAAGTCTCCTAGCTTGGCGACTTAGTCCCATTTGGGCTATTTTTGAGGTTCGAGCAGGAAAAATTGGAATTTAAGTTTATTTTTCCTTCATGTCAGCCTTGGGGATCAAATTAATGGGAAAATTAGGTGGATTATCTATAAATAGAAGCTTCTAAACCCTAATTCAAAACTCATCATCATTCATTCATCATTCACCATGTTCTCAAGTCAAGCAAGTTAGGGTTTTAGCATTCTAAGTCATCAAGATAGCATTTTTCAGACATTCAAGGGTAGATTCTTCATCGTTTGTTGCAAAAAATCAAGATCTATCTTCATGGAAAGTCTCTAACTCCATTGCTTCATGTTTCATTGTCTCATTTCTTCTAATTATCTAAAAAGGGGTTTGACCAATGCAAACCCTCATGCCCTAACAATCAATATTTTCTCCTTCTCTCCTTGTGTATTTGCAAATTTAGGTATATCAAGGACTTGGAAATCATTGAAGAATAGGTTGAAGACTTATTGGAGTCATCTTCTTCCTTGCACTTGGTCATAATATCAACAAAAAGTCACTTACAGAGTCAGAAACCAAAGTTTTGAAGGCGGCCACCTGTCAGGAACTGAAATGCAGATCGAGGGCTTTCGTTTCCACTTTTAGATTTTCAGAAATTCAAAAGTGGACTGTCACCAATAGTGGCAACTTAGTCCCACTGCACCTATTGTTTAGAAGTTTCTACAGATCTGGATACCCATTTGGCCGAAACAGACTCTGGTGTAGTTTTCTGGATCTGGGACTAAGTCGCCTAGAATGGCGTAAGTGTCCCAGTAGGCCAATTTTTTAGGATCAACAACATTTCTAGTCTCCATTCCAATTTGCAACACATTTATAAGTACACGCTTTCTATTTTTCTTTCCTGTTCTATTTTGTTTGCATTTCTATTCATATTTCTAGGTGTTTTTGCATACATCATTGTGTTTTCAAACAACTTACATTTCTTAGGTTTTGCATTAATAATCCATTTCCTTTATCAGTTTATTGCATTTAGATCATTTCATTTAGACATATTTCATCCATATTTCATTAGTCTCAGAGTGGGGACATTGTCCATTTTGGCCCATCTCTGTCCTTTTAGGTGAAAAACCCTAGAACTGCAAGAACGCAATTGGGTGCCAAAGTCTTTGTCCACATTTTGGTGAACCCTCCTTTAGAATACTTTATTTTATGATTTTGGAGTCCATCATCATCCTAGAATTATCTTGCATTAACATTGCATTGCATTTTGTATTAGTTAATTTGTATTCTAGGGTTTGAAATTTTGCATTAGTGGAAGTGCATATAGGTTGCATTTTTGCATCTTAAATCATTGAAAATTTCTAAAATTGTGCATTGGCATCTTAGGTCTACATCATACAGCACAATAAACATCAAAATCCATTAAAAAAATATGAAAAATCTAAAAAAAATTCCTACTAGGACTAATTCACCACCTTGGGCGACTTAGTCCCTTTTCACCCCTAAAACTGTCATTTACATAACTAAAAACCCTATTTGAAAGCTTTTTTTTTGCTGCCCTTACCCATCTGTATCAGTTGGCTAAGTTTCTATAACATACATTTCATTAGATCTAGCTTAAATTAGCTCATTTCATGCATGGTTTAAATTTCAAGTTTGCATTCTCATATTGTTACACACCATAATCAGTAAATTGTCATCCTTAAAATCTAAAAAATTGCATTCCTCTTTTGCATGATTGCTTTAGCATGGCTACATTTCAAGTTTGTAGAATAATCATTACATCATTTTTTCATTAAAAATATCTATAGTTATCATGTTTCATGTTCTATTTTTAGATCTTATTATGTGTTGTAAGAAAGTTTTGTTAGGTGCATATGAATATGAGGTCCTTTCCCCTATCTTTTTATTCGCCACCGATCCCTCTATTAGTTTCCCTTCTGTGGGTGAGCTTAGTCTAGTGAAAGAAACCAAGTGGATAATTATAACAATCACATTTGTTCTTCTCCTATTATTTCTCCCACTTGTGAAGAAGAGATTATAGTGCTAGAATAACCAATTGATGAGAGTTTTGAAAATTCGAGTTGTTTCTCTCCTCTTACCTCTCTTATTAGACAAAAAATTACTAAACAAGAGGACATAATGATAAGTAATCATGATGATCACACACCACAACAAGAGACCATTGAAACCTACCTATGTTCATCTCCTAACAACTTCTCCTCCTGTGATAAAGATAAGGATATGTTAGTGTTAGATAAGAAAACCTTCAAGATCTATGATAACCCTCTTTATGATCATTCCCCTACCTATCCTATTTTGCAAGACATTATGGGCCAAAGGAACAAACTTATCATTGATCATGATAATCATACTTTTTCTTCTCCCAGTATCTCTCATAGATATGAAGACGATACTTTGATGCTAGAAAACACAATGGATGAGAGTCATGAGAATATTGTCCCTCCCTTCCCTAATGTCCCTATCTTATGGGAAGATCTATTTGGTAAGCAAGAAAATCGTAGATTTCCTTCTCTTGATGCCTCCCCTATTTGTGATGAAGTTGCTTTACAAAACTTAATGGGTGAACGTATTACAGGCTCTCCTACTAGGGTAGCCAATATGGAACAAGAGAATGAGACCTTATAGAAAAATGACAATCAAATACAGTCTTCCCCTAACCTCCCCACTATCAATAAACATGAAAACCCAACAATTGATCATTCCCCTACTTGTGATGAAGTTATTTTAGAAGAAACAATCCATGAATGTCAAGAACATTTGATTCATAGTTCTCCTAAAAGATCTCCACCTAGGGAGAATACCGTAGTGATAGAAAATGGCCACAATAGTAATGTGTCTTCCTTAGATAAAAAGGTGATTCTTCATTTCCCTTTATTAGAGATACATCAAACCAAGACCATTAGATCCCCCTCGATCAATGGACCTCAATGAATGCACAAGTGTCCATTAGATCCCCCTCAATCAATGGACCTCATACATAACCTATGGGACATCCTAAGAACCCTCTAATTCTCTACCCACCTTCACACAAACAAAAAACTCAAAACCAACCTGAACTCATCCTTTATCCACCTTAAAAAAAACCCAAAATTATCCTTTACCCACCTACAAATAATGTGTAGCAGCAACCAAGTCATAATACCATTGCTCATACATATAACACTAGAAATAATCCGCAACCACAGCAACCAACCCCAACCTCTTTACCTTTTCCTAATTCTATACTGCCTAGTGCTCCTCGATTAAGGGAGTATGATCTTGTTGAACAACTTAAGAGCACTCCTACAAAGATATCCCTATGGGATTTACTTTAGAATTCACCTAACTATCACACTATGCTTTAAATGGCCTTACAACAAATTCCTATCCCTTCTAATGCACAACTGAATGACATAGCAGCCATAATTCAAGGATTAAATGCTGACATTGTTTTCCACTAAAGTGAACTCCCCCCTTTGGAATTGCAAAAACAAAATGAATATTTCATAATCATATCTCAATATATAAGAATGGGAATAAAGTGAACGCTTGTTGACAATGGATCATCCCTTAATGTGTGTAGTGTAAATATTTTGGATAGGATTAATGTGGATCAATCAGAAATTCAACTTGATTCCTTGGCTATCCATGGCTTTGACAATGTAGGTAAACAACTGCTAGGTGTGATCACTTTTCCTATTATAGTTGGGTAGGTTACATTGGATACACCAATCCATGTTATGCCTAACGATCTTTCTTATAATCTCATTTTAGACTGACCATGGATTCATGCAATGAATGGCGCGCCTTCTACTCTTCATCTCAAAATGAAATACATTTACAAAAAAAAAGTGCACATACTTGACTCTAACCCTAATCCAAATAGTTGTTTGAACATTGAGAAAAAAAAAGTGAATCATTTAAACACATTAACAACAACTATGCAAGTGAAACCCGTCCAACAAAAAGAAAAAAAATAACATATTGAAAAAGTCACGAAGCTATTAGACGATGATTGGGGTTCCTTAGACTTCACACCAACACTCATGGGTGAGTACAAGATCATAAACAAAAATTCAATTGAGGGAAATGAAAATGTAGTCATGACAACACAAAATTTGGTCAACCCTTTGAAAGCATCTATCTCAACCACTTTAGACAAAGAAGAAAATTACATGACAAACTTTGAAAAACTTAACCATGAACAACCACCAAATCCAAAAGCAATGAAAAAGCTTTATGGAAGAGGTTATGAGCTTATGAAACAACTTGGCTATAGTGAAAAAGGATGTGGTGTTAGAGAACAAGGTATCTATGTCTCCATTGAACCTAACACATAAGAATAACCTCATCGTCCTTGTTATTGTACTTTGATAGAAATCACCAAGCCTTCACTCAACCTGAACACTATCACAAAATATCCTTCTAAGATGAATTCAACCATTGTACATCCTGAACTGATCGACACTAGTAGTCTTGATGGTTTTCCTTTGTAAGAAACAAAACAAACAAAGAAACCTTCACTTCATGCCAATGGAATCTCGAAAAATACTAATAATTTGAGTTCGTTAGATTTTCACCCTCCTGCAAAGGAGGGAACAAAATATCACAATCTAGGGAGTCTTGCGTAAGCATGACATATTGTACTAAGCAAGAAGTATCTTTGTCACCAACTACAGGAACACCTTCTACCATTGATCAAGAGGGTATTTTTTTAGGACTTCTCCAAGATCACTTGATAACCCTTCCTCCAAGAACACAAAAGAAATTCTATTACAAGACTTCATTCTATGCCTATCATAGAGTTCATGGTCATTTCACTAATGAATGTAAGACTTTGAGTAGTAAAATCCAACATCTTAAGGAGTTTGGTGTTCTTCCTTATGTGGGGGCACCTAATTCCCCTAATTGATACTGATTTTCACTCTACCATACATCTCATCAATCATTTCAGCTCATCCTTGTTTCACACTAAGTGGGGGCAAGGGGTTAAGTAGCCTTGTCCTCATATGTCACTTGTTGTTGCCTCTTTTGGCTAGCCGTTAACCTTTCATGAACATATAAGAGCAAGCTTGGGATGTGGACGACATGCCTTAAGTTGCTTCGCATGTGACATACTACCTTTTTCATGACATAGCTTATAGGAAACATATGACTTGACATAGGGCTTTCTGAGTAAGCTCTCATGTCTTCTTCTTCTACTTTAAAGCAATTGTTCACAACAAAGGTGTTAGCAACTACTTTAAAGTGGGGGCATACATCGACACTCATCATGTTTCATTGAGCGATTTCTTTCTTCTTGCAATGTGTCCTTTTCCTAGTGATGTCATTAGGCTTGATTCCCTCCAAGAGCCTAATACTTATTTCACACATCCTCTCTTGGAAACAATAGGCACAATGTTCCCTAAGATGAGACCTTGCACGAGCTAAGAAAAATTCCTCTAAACATTCCTTACACTATCTTACATTTACAATGTCTATGAGTGTCAAGCATACGAAGTTTTGATTACCTCATAGAGCTCGAAGACCATTTTCATGTGGCACCTTATTAAAGTTATCAGGAGGTATAACTTTTGTATGGCTGAGTGGGAAGCCCATTCCAAGGCATGACTTTCCCCATAGTCACTCGTGTGTGTGAGAACATATACGCTGTATGTGTCTCACATTTTAGGACTTCTCACCCAATGGAAAACCAAGAGTTCCATCGCCTTAGAGTGAGTATGGATTTCCGGACAAACAACTTAGATCTGATCCACATCTTGTTGGAAAAATGGTTGAAGCTTGATCCACCTTTTTATTTTCGCTCTTCTTTTTCTTCTAGTTATTGCCATTGCATGATCATGTATATTGTTCTATTGTAAAACATTCACCTTATGCGTGTCCTTTTGCACTCATGATGGTTTGACTTAGGATCTTGGATTCTGGGGGCATGCGCAACCTCCTTTGATCTTTGTCATCCTAGACCATCTGCAATGGTACAATTGGACCCCTCTTGAATGTCTACTTTAGTGTGATTTTGAAGCAAGTTCAGCCTCTCACTAAAGTGGGGGCTAACTATGGAGACATAAAAAGTATCCCTTTTTGCTTGCTTGATTTGGGATTAATTGATGAAAAATTGGACTGAATGAGGCCTTGATTTAGTGTTGTGAGGTGCTTTACACATCCACACTAGGTCTTGGACCCTTGCAAACTGAATAAATTGTATTTAATGATGTCTTGTAAAGGTGTTGTAAAAGACTCACGCTTCTCTAGACTTAATGAAGGTCTATCTTTCCCTTAATTCAATATTATAAAATTTATTTAATGGCATTATCACATTAATCTAGAAGGCTTGTGAATTAAACTTGATTCTAATCTAGTGTTGTAATGTGTCTTACACATCCACATTGGATGTTGTGCCTTTCTAGGCTATGTGGACCTCATTTTAATGATATAAAGTGTGTTTAATCACACTTTCACATTGAAATTTGTGTCCCTAGCCCTAATTACCCTTTATATCATCATTAATAGGCCCCTATGGCCCCATATTGTGCATCCCAAGGCTTAATTGATCAAAGACCTGATTAGAACAACATAAAAACTAAAATTCTCCACTCCCTGACAAACTAGCTAGAAAAAGAGCCCCTATGGGACCAAGTCGCCCATCTTGGTGAATTAGTCCATCCAGGTGGAACTAAGTCACCTAGCTTGGTGACTTAGTCCCATTTGGGATATTTTCGAGGTTTGGGCAGGAAGAATTGGAATTTAAGTTTATTTTTCCTTCATGTCGGCCTTGGGGATCAAATTAATAGGAATATTAGGTGGATTTCCTATAAATACAAGCTTCTAAACCCTAATTCAGAACTCATCATCATTCATTCATCATTCACCATGTTCTCAAGTTAAGCAAGTTAGGGTTTTAGCATTCTAAGTCATCAAGATATCATTTTTTAGACATTCAAGGGTAGATTCTTCATCTTTTGTTGTAGAAAATCAAGATATATCTTCATGGAAAGTCTCTAACTCCATTGCTTCATGTTTCATTGTCTTATTTCTTCATTTTTGTTTAATTACCTAAAAAGGGGTTTGACCAAGGCAAACCCACATGCCATAACAATCAATGTTTTCTCCTTCTCGCCTTGTGTGTTTGCAGATTTAGGTATATTAAGGACTTGGAAATCATTGAAGAATAGGTTGAAGACTTATTGGAGTCATCTTCTTCCTTGTAAGGTCATAATATCAACAAAAAGTCACTTGAAAATCAGAGTTTCAAAGGCAGACACCTATCCTGAAGTCTCGCCTTGTGTGTTTGCAGATTTCCATTTATATTAAGGACTTGGAAATCATTGAAGAATAGGTTGAAGACTTATTGGAGTCATCTTCTTCCTTGTAAGGTCATAATATCAACAAAAAGTCACTTACAGAGCCGAAAATTAGAGTTTCAAAGGCAGACACCTATCAAGAACTGAAGTGCAGACCGAGGGCTTCTGTTTCCATTTCCAGAATTTTAGAAATTTAGAAGTTTCTATAGATCTAGATACCCATTTGGTTGAAATGGACTCCGATGCAGTTTTCCAGATCTGGGACTAAGTCGCCCAGAATGGTGTAAGTGTCCCAGTAGGCCTAATTTTCAGGATTAGTAGCATTTCCAATCTGCAACACATTTCTAGGTGCATGCTTTCTATTTTTCTTTCCTGTTCTATTTTGTTTGCATTTTTATTCATCTTTCTAGGTGTTTTTGCATACATCACTGTATTTTCAAAAAACTTACATTTCTTAGGTTTTTGATGTAGTAGGGGGAGGCCTACAACACAAAACCACACAATTCCAGTCTACAAACACAATTTTCAGATCATAAACTCTTCAAAATTCCACCACTTCACCAAATCAACTCTTTCCCTTGTAGAATAGGGAATCCACTCAATTAGGTATCTTTGCACTAACACCTCCTTTCAATCCACAATTCCACTCACATCAGGGACCCATTACAGAGTATAACAACATATCATCAATTCACCAAAGGTTGCTTTGTAACAAATTTCTCAAATAAGGTTTTCTACACCTTTTAAGGCTCAAATTAGACCACTTTTCCAAAGAGACCACCTTCAAAACTTGTCAAAAACTCTTGAAACCTTGGGAAAGCACTTAATACCTATAAAAAATTAAGATTCCACCATTAGTTCTCAGAAACATAACCGTTTACAAGCCAAACCATAAAACCCTCTCTTCAAGCCTAGAAACCCTAGGGCTTATTGAAAATGACACTTGCCAATCACTCCAGAACCTATCAATTGCTCAAAAAAGTCTAAAATACTCTTCTTATGCTTAATCCATCATATAATTTCACTTTCCAACACTAAAACTCAACTTGACTCATTAAACCTCTTTTTCCAATAGGAAAACTCAAAATTCCATCATAGGGCTTCTCACCCAACTCACTTCCAGACCTCCCCTTCACTAATTTACCATTCCCACACCAAAACCTACTATTTCCTATCCATCCCATCAAGTTACAAGCTTCACAGTAGGTGGGATGGAGTTAACACATATTGAAACTCACAAAACTTTCAAGAAAACTCTGTTTTTGGCCAGTTAGAGAAAAACTTCAATAAAATGCACAAAGTTCAATGAAAATTCCTCAAAATGGATCTAAATGAAAGAAGATACAAGATCCTATGTTAATCCACAAAGAAATGAACCACAATGATGTTGTACGGGTCCATACAACTGTTGTTACAATAGAAAACACAAAAAAATGAAGGAAAATCAGACTTTTATTCAATCTTCTAACTTCAAAATTGTTCAACAACCTTCATTCGAGTTCAACAAGGAATTTTATAATGTTTCCCATCAAAGAAAAACTACTTCAACTTCCAAAACTAACATTTGAAAGAGGTGATTTTTGGTTTCCCTCTTTAGTGCACTTTTACAAGCCTTCATTATTTTTAATTTGGCAACTTAGCAATTTTACACTTTTTAAAAACTCCACCACCTAGACACCTAAGTATTATAAAAAATGACCAATTACATCCTCAAATGGTCTTAATGACCTTATTCTAATATAAAAACTCCTAATTCTAGAGTCTAGATCTCAAAATCTTAAATGGACACAACTTGTTTAATGGTTCTCCTGCACCATACACCCCAGCTTGAAGCTTTTCCAAGTCTCTTGGAAAGATAAGTGTCACCTGTCCTCCTTTATATCCTTCATGCCTCTATCCTCTTTGATCTCCTTTGTCAAGTTTCTTTCTCTCTTCATTTTATTCATCTTCCTTGACCTTTCCTACATTTGGTTCATGCTTCTCTTTGTCCTGCTACACTGTGGGGTGTTTTGTCACTCCTTCACCATAAAACACTATTGTCTCATCTTTCTTTTCCATTGTACCCACTCTCTCAACATTTGTCATCAACTATTCCTCAACATTTTTCTCATTCCACTATCCCTTATCCTCTTGTTCTACAACTTTATCACTATCCACTATACCATCAGACTTTACTCCCTCTGTCAGACTTGTAAGTACTTCTTCCTCTGTCCTTTTCATTGTCAGAACCTCAATACAAACCTTTATCTTGTTGTCCTCTGTCCTTTCAATCTTGTGACTTACTGCCCCATCAAGATTCACTGTCCTTCTAACCTTACAAACCTCTGTACCAACAACCTTGTTAGTACTAACTTTTGTCCTCATATCACCATTCACTATCTCTTTCTTATTACAAACCACTGTCTTCTTTTTTGTTGCTTCACCAATACCATTTACCACTGTCATAATGGATTTTAACTGTCTTTTCACCTTATTTTCTGTTATAGGACACCTGACTATCCCTACAAGGATCTCATCACCCTTATCTTTCCTTTCCAAAGGCTCTACAACCTTACACTGTAATTTACCAATCTAAAACTTTGTACTATCAACCTTCTTTTTCCAAACAAAATCACCTTTAGTCTTTCTTTCTATTGATTGCAGATCAAATTTTGTTCTTGCTTCTACTATCCTATCTTTGTCAAACTTTGCATTGGCTTCTAGATTCATGTTATTTCCTTCACCTACATTCACATACTCCTTTCTCCCAAACATAACAACCTCACAATACTCTTCTAGATTCTTAACCAATGGATTTAAGACAAACTCTCTCCCATCTTTTTTTATAGTGTATGTGTTTCTTCTACCATTATGCAAGGCTAACCTATCAAATTGCCAAGGCCTTCCCAACAATAAATGACAACAACTCATGGGCAGTATATCACAAAGAACCTCATCTTTAAATGGACCTATTTGAAACTCAACCCTTGCTTGTTCACTCACCATCAAAGATTGATTTTCACTAACCCATGACACCTTATATGGCCTTTTCCTAGGTACTCTTTACAAATTCAATTTATCTACCATCTCATGAGACACAATATTATTTGCACAACCTGAATCAACAATGACTTTGCATACCTTATCTCTACATCCACAGGCTGTCCTGAATAAAGCTTTCCTTTGAAGCAACTCTTCCTCTTTTTTGGTCTTCCAAATTTGTTTTTTCATCATCAACATCTCTCCAACCTCAGCCCTTGCAATCAATTTGTTTGCACTTGAACTACTTTCAACTTCATCTTCTTGAATTATTTAAGCTCTTCTATCTAGTTTTCTTTCTCCTCCACTTGTTGATGAACTAGCTTTCTCAGGGCACTTCTGATAGGGAGGGGTTGGAGGAATCACTCACTGATTCCTGCTCTGGGTCTTGCTTGCAAGACCTCCTTGGTGTCTCTTTCCACCACTTCAACCTATAGGACCTTTCTTTTCTTAGGATCCCCTAGTTTTTCCTTGCCAACCCCAACTACCAACATACTTCTTCCTACCAAGTCCACCTTGGTGCAAACTTGTAACTCTTCACTTAGCCCTTAATCCACCCTAAAGACTATGTTCCTCCAAAATCTTAAATTTAACCTTGCAGGGGTGTGGAGGTATTTCTAATGACTGCAATTCATCCTACTATGGTTCTTAAAGGTCCCTCTAACTTCATTTCTTGGTCGCTTCCACCAAACCATCGTTTAGGTCTTTAAAGGCTACTAGCCCTAGGAGCCCCAATTAGGCGTCCTTCTCTGAGAAAATAGGTTAGTACTCAAAACTTTCCAAAAGACACCCAAATATTTTCTTGGGTTTCCTGGTTCATTTTCCCACCTCTCAAATATTTTTGAGGTCTTAGGTCTTAACTGTCTGTACAACGCTCTAATCTGAAAATGGCCAAATTTAGGTCTTTTTAGCCCTTTTCTGGCTGCTTTGAAACTGTTAAGCTTTGCTCACATCAAATGGATTGATGGAGCTTCCTCCTCTATGCTATGCATTACAAAGACACTCATCTATCTTCTCCAAGCAATGATTTCCCAAAATGTTAACACCTCTACAATTTTAGTGCCCTGTACTTAGGTCTTCCCTAGCCGGACTCTTCCCTGGCTCGCCTAGGGCAAGACTTTTCCAATAGCTCCTATCTTTTCCCAAACCCTAAAACCTAACATATGTACATACATGGAGTCTAGTCACTATTCCGAAAGGGCCGTACAATTTGTATGGTGGGAAAGTGGTCTAGCACTCCATTCTTTATAGACTGTCTAGTTCAGACCAACAATAGTGTAGAAACAAAACTATTTACAATGAAGGCTGAAAACAAATTAGAAACCTATCTAAATGCCACACAAAGCTTGAAAATTAATCAAACTACTTCCTACTCTAACTACAGTGCCCTATTCAATCCATTAAAACAACACTTCAAGCAAAAATAAGAAAATTTGCACACAAACACACTATTTTTTTCCTTGAATTCACAAAACTTCAAAGTATTGCAAAACTTCCAACCCTGCTCCACTACCGAGGTCACCCCTAAATAGGGTCTCAAAACAGTTATGGGCTCTCCTTGGCCGCTTGAAACTCTAAATGAGCAATATTTTCCAAATTTGAAAAACAACACCTAAACTCCTAAAAGGTCAAAACCTTACTAGAAAACACCTTAGGCCGAATCATTGGTCAACATGACCTTCATTAGATGATCAATATCCAATCCAAAATTCCATTAAGGCTTACATCCAAATGAACAAAATTTACTTGCTATGTTGTCCTAGACAAGACTGTCCTAAACAACTTATGAGATAACCTTTGGGTGCTCCTGCACCAACTTCCAAGCAAGATGTCCATATTCTTGACAATGATAACATCTACCTACAAAAGTGTTAGAGCTTCTTCCACCTCCAAATCTGCCCCTTGTGCCTCTATATCCACCTCTAAAATCAAAGTTTTTTTCATCTCTCTTGCTTGGTTCTTCTTGTTGGTTTTCCATTGCTTTCCTTGGAGTAGAAAAAGTTCCTCTTCCTCTCATGGTGCTTCCTCTTCCTCTTACTATTTCAAGCGAAATTGTGTGTTTGTAATGACATGGAAAATTGTTGTCAACATGGTGTAAGGGAACCCTTGATGGAATAAATGTGAAAATGTATGTAATATGGAAAAATAAGGGTCAAATGGATGTAATAAGGCCATCATAATGCCACTAGAATAGTTTTGGAATCTTTGTGTGTTCATTTGGAAAAAAGTTGCAAAAATGCACAAAATGCAATTTCTAGGGAGTTGAAGGGTCATACTTGTAAAAAGAAGTTGAAAAGTGGTTGTAGTTAGTTGAGGAGGTTGGAATTCCTTTAAAAAGGCCTTGTGAATTTTGTATTGTGGTTGGCATTCATACTTTTGAATTTGAATACCAAAAAGCTCTGTTTTCTAACGTTTTATCTTTGTATCAGTCTAATTTCATGCCTTGTACAGACCTGTACGGTCTTTAAAGGAGCACCAATGCATGTGGATTGTTAGAGTAGAGTCTTAGCTTTCATATGAATCAATTTTGAGTGAATTTCATTAGGTATTAAGTGTTTTAGATAAAATTTTCCAAGACTACCTGTTGAGGTGCCAGGTTGACACACGACATGCAGGTAAGATAAAAGTAAAAGTATCTCACCTCTCCTGAAAGAGACAATCAGTAATCAAACTGATCACCTCCAAAGGTCCTTGATGTTGGTTCACAACGTTGTTGTTTCACGAAGTGGTGAATATGGTTGTAATATTCAAGGGGCCTATTGGTTTTGAGCTTCTGGATTATTGCAAGATCAAACATCTGTCTAAACCTACTTTAACCAGGGTTTTTAAAGAAATAGAAAAAGATAGATCAAGGTTTTCAAATTGAAAAGAATGTTGATTCATTCAACTAATTAGACTTGTTACCATCCAAGGAATTCCTAAACTAGAACTGCAAAATAAAATTAACCTATAATTGATACAAAGTTTCATTCATTCACAATGCAAACTTTAACAGTAGATTACAAATCATCATTCAAACAAAACATAAGATAAAATTTAATTCCTTGAAATCTTTTCAAATCAAATGATTAACCCAAAATGAATACCATTCTAGAGCATAATACAAAGTAGGTTTAAGTCTGGCTGCTCCTACTGTCAATGAAATAGATAAGCAACATTTAAGAATCTAGCAAGATCACCAGTGTACAAAAACCCATGTCTTCAAATTATCTCCATCTATGCTAAGAAAATCAAGAAGATACATCACCTCCTCCTCCTACTGAACAAGAACACAATGTCTTCAATTGTATTGAATCACCTAAGATAGCAACAATTCGAGTCTTTTTGTATTACAATGACTGCTCAGAATAAAATAACTTCTAACTCCTACTCTACTTCTTGATTTTCTCTACCCTCTGAATCCCCCAGCTTGCTAACTAATCCGTTAACTTTTTTTCTAACCATTTTTTTTACCCTTACAAAAGAGGTGAAATGCCATATTTATAAAACCCACCAGATGTGTCAGCCTAGTTAGGGTTTACAATAATTCGGTCATAGAACAAGTCGGCCCCAGAAGAATTTGAAACAAAGTCAAACATGCATTAAATGCATGGGCACCAACTAGATCGGCCTAGGATCTCACACATAACTCAGACCAAAACATGTGAAGAAGAGGCAAAGTGAAACAATGAGGAAGCACGAATTTTGATGCAGCTTTGCATTAACTGCTTCCCCCACTTCGCCCATACCTTGTTCCATTCTGGCCTTCATCACCAATAACATCCTCTACAAGCTATCTGCAAGTGGGATAGGAGAAACCATATTTCACCATTCAATAGCATTAATATTATTCTTCAGTTGCCCCATTATATTGTCCCAGTCTCTCTTGTTGGATTGATATTCATTAATGATTGCACTGTAGGTTGCTACGTCATCCAGCTGGTGCCCAGTTATTGTATCCCATGATAGCCTTAGTCCTTTGTAGCAAGGTGTTCATATTCGTATCTGAAACCATGAACTAGACTGATGTCATCTTTCCCTCAGGGATCCTACTCTTTTTGTCCTGCTTCATTTTTTTCTGCTTCAGAGATGGATGATCCCTTTGTGTCCTTTAGCCTCTCCAGCCACCATTGTCCTGCCAGACTCAACCTACATTCATCAAATACCAATGTGAGAATCCAAATTTTGACAACATTTTCATCCAAGTGTTACCTTAAAATCATGATAAAACCATTAAATTATCCATTAAGCATCAACACTGTGAAGTTCGGGATTTCAAGTTAACCAGGGAAAAACAATCTGGAAAGAATTTCAGAAAATTCTGAACCAGGAGGATTCTCCCGATGAAGCATCAATGTCAACAATGGATCATCAAAATGAACACAAGCATCATACAATAGTGAAATTCATCAAGCTAAAGCAAGTTATGTTTAAGCATTCATCACCTAAATCCTTCCTGTGTCAACAATTTCAAGTCACTCGAAGCTTGGCAGAATATCCGAAAAAATCCGGCCGGACAAGAATTCCGCGGATGACCCAAAACTCTAAACTCAGAGCACACTTCTGGGAAGATGAAGGAATCTGAGAAAATCTGGAGACATGGAAATTCTGCCGAGTCTTCGGAATACCGAAAAACCTTCATCATGCTCAACTTTTCATGAAGTGATCGAAACTCAATGAATTTTGAATCTCTCGAGGCCGACTCAAATATAATTCATGATTTCTATTTATCCCTTTGGATCTAGACTACTTGAGGAGTCAGATAACGAAAGTGCACGAAAAACCAGTGATGCCCTAGATTAACCTGCTAAGACCTCCGCCATGAACAACAGGGGAAAGCTCAGATTACCTAGATGGAACTCAGATACACCCGACAAGGTTCACAATGGGTTTGCAATGAATAATGGACCATTCCTGAGCAAGCCTTGATTAATACAATAAAGGAAAAACTCACCAACCAACTCAGAGCGCGTCAAATTGAACTGGGCTTCGTAAAACCCCACCTGAATCAAACTGAGGCATTGGAAAACAAGGCAAGGAATGGAAACCATTCGGGAACACACATCGGTGAGAGATCCACCTGGGCGAAGAGAGTTAAGAAACTCACAGTGATCGGTAAGTCTCAGCAACCCTAAATTCAGAAACCTGACGGCAAAGCGGAATCCGAAAAAATCCGGCCCAGGCGGAATTCTGCGAAGAGCCCGAAACTTCGAACTTCCAACGTTGAAATTACTTTGTCGGGTTTACGATGGAATCCAGGAAAATACGGATGGGTCGAAAAATCCCAAAATAGGGTGAAAACCCAAACTTTTCCTTAAAAATTAAGTTTTTAACATGCAACCTAGGGGAACGACTTGGATGGGCGAGGTGAACAACTAAGGACCTCAAAAGCAATCAAAGCAATAAAATCCACAGGCCCAAAAGATGTTAGAATTTAGAGCAAAAGAGGGGGGGGGTAGGGGTCCCATTTTAATCAAATTTAAAATGGGGTGGTTATGCAAGGCATAACACTACCTATGTATTTTCTGTGTTAAAATTTTGAAGACACTAAATATGTGAATTTGATCCATTCCACCCTCTGTGGTCATTGTAACTCGGTGGAATGGATCATAATAGGTAGGTTTAGGTGTGTAGGGGTCTAATTTGTGTGGAGGTTTTCATTGGTGTGTTTGGGTGTGATGCCCTAGGTGGGTTTGTGAGGGTTTTCAAGTGGAAAATGGCAATTTTGTGTTAGGGTTTGAGGAAATCAATATGGAAGTGGATATGTGATGTTGTTTCAAGCTTGTGCAGATGATTTGAGATGTGTTTGGTAAGGTGGCAGAGTTGGAGGAGGTTGGAAACCATGAGTTTCAATAAGACCCTAGGTAATAGCCTCAACTAGAGGGTTTTGCTGTTTGGTGGCCTAGAAGGCCTATTTCATATGAGAGATAGTGTATTTGGAGGTTTGGTAACCTATTGAGTGACTGTCAAAAGGACACCAATTCTTACCAGTCCACCAATCCCTATCAGAAATAGATTCAAATACACTTTCCGAAACTTAATAAACCATTCCCCAAGCTTTGATCAGGTTATTTTATCAAACACCAATCCCACATCCTTAATTTCTGATTCCAAATTAGGATTGTCTTAGGTCTATCATAACAAGAAAATTAAATATCAATGGCATCAAACATATCATTACAACAAATTATGACAAGAGATGTATTCACAAACATATTGGAAACCTTTTAAAAACAACATTATACAAGAAAGACTCAAAAACCCTTACCAAACCTCATTAATCTTCACTGCACACAGAATTTACCAGTTTTATTCATCTTTTGCAGACCTAGGGCTTCGTTGTAACTGCCCAAAACCACATTCTTAGAACCTGCAACTTAGTAATCTTTGAGGATACACAAACAACTCTCTATTCACCAATTTTTAGGAGAATTCAATGATTAAATAATGAGAAACGCCATTTTTAATGCTCACTGTTTACCCTAACAGAGGATTTTAACAATTTTCTGTAAATCCATCATAACTTTTTCAAATGTGAACCAAAGTGCATGAAAAAAGTCTAGAATGGAAGGTGATTGAGTGTACCAACACTTACAAACATTCATCCAAACATTTGAGCCCGTACAAAAATAGAGCATTACATTAAACCACTTTTATTTAATCACCCTCATCTTCAAAATGATGTACAAAGAATTTATAAAGGAAATTAAATTGTCTTTTAACCTTCTAACCACTTCCTAATTCCTAGAACTAACAATGACCCTTCAACTTCTTAATACAATTTTTACATAATTTTGCAATTTTGTCAATATTTGTTGACAACTTTTGCATTTTTTGCAGTTTTCCACAAAAAATAAACTTGAACCCTCCTAATGACCTTTAATGATGTATAAATATACAAGGTGACTCTTTTAATCTCATTACAAAGTAAACATATCAAATTTGCTCAATTTTTCCAAAATAGGAACATGGTTTTGCAAAGGTGCTCCTGCACCAATTTTGCATTTATAATCCATTTCCTTTATCAATTTATTGCATTTAGATCATTTCATTTAGAAATATTTCATCCATATTTAATTAGTCTTGAGTGGGGATATTGTCCATTTTGTCCCATCTCTCTCCTTTTAGGTGAAAAACCCTAGAATCTACTTGCAAGAAAGCAATTGGGTGCCAAAATATTTGTCCACAATACATATGGATATATGTATATACTTTATATATATATACACATTCGATTCTCACACCATATCATACACAATTACTATGGTATTGATAAGAGACTATAGGCGATATATCTATACGTATACATATGCATATCATTAGTTCCATCAGATAGTTCCATGCACATAAGAAGTTCATGCATGAGAGTGCATAGATACGTCTACCTATGCACCCTCATGTACGTGTTCCTTGTGTGTATAGTCTATCATCTTCAAGTATGTGTGTACGCATACATATTCCTCGTATGTTCCACATATCAATACAAGCATAGTAAAAAGGAAAGAACTCACAAGGTCAAACATATAAGAATCTCCCAATAATGCACTCAATAGTAAACAAGACCATTACTAATGTAGACATACTAAGGGGATAATTTTAGATCTATAGTGACAGTGACTTAATGAAGACAATACAAGGATGTGTGAAAAAGGAGATAAAGTTTAATGAAGAGGGTATCTAGCAAGAAGTCATAGACAATCATGAGAGGACAATATATCTTTAATGTCCTAAGGGTTTTGTTGGCTTGACATGGAGATGAAGAGTTTAAAGGTAATAATAAGTAGGGACAATGATGTGTGATAGAGGTCAATCTACAAGACAATGAACAAAGGTCACAACCTTTGATAGGAGCTGAAAATAGATTTTTTCAATGTAATGAGGGTTTTCAGTAGTCCATGAGTAGCATTGTGCACTCCCCTAAAAAGACTTCATGAAAATAAAAATCACAAAGAAAATATCCAAGGAAAAATTAGAGGTATGAAATAATAGTGTAATGAGTCAAAAAAGTACACTTTGGAGGTCAACATGGTCCATGGTATCATCTAAAGAAACATGACTTAGAGGCATGTTTGAGTTTGCTAGTACATAGTGATAGAATAGAATCATTCAAACATGATCTAAAAGAGATTTACAAATCCCATATAGTTTGAGAACAAAATATAGTGAGGTTTGTGAAGTTCACAAGTTCAAAAAGAACATGGTCATGAAGGACCATAAAGAGACAATACCTAGGCTTACAATCAATAGTGTGGGATAAGAGACACAGTCTCAAAGTACCCTCATATCTCTCAATCTTGTAGAGGGTTGTGTGTAAATAATTGAAAAAGACAAAGGATAGTTTAGCATATATGACTTATGATAGTGGAAAGTTTAATTAACATGGACATACATGTAGGATAGATGCATGAAGTTGATAGAGAACATAGCTAGGCTTGCCTTGGGACCAATACAAAGAAACATGAAAATTATGCTAAGAAGGGCAGGGATGAAACTTATGCCAAGATTAAAAGGAAATACATTAGAAGCCTTAGAGGAGTGATTGAAACTAGTCAAGGGTTTATAAGGAAAGATGATGATGAAGAAAGAAAGACATCTAAAAGTTTCTAGACCTGTAGATAGCAATATCAAACCATAAGCTTCACCAAAGCATGTGTCAAGTTTGAGAGGCAATGAACAACAAAGGGAAGTCAAGTAACATCATGACAATGGTCATCAAAATAAGCACAAACTTATCAAGCAATAGACATGATAGTTAAGTGACAGTGAATGAAAACATGTAACAAATTTCCTAAATGATCTCTTACACCCTCATGAGACTCTTAATCAATGTTAAAGCTTCTCACATGTTCTATGAATTTGGAAAGTGGATTTTGGAAGTTAGAAAGGGTGTTATGAGCATGGTAGAGAATCTACAGTAGTTTGATGACTTGGACAACAAGTTACAAAAATATAGGGTAGTTTGGGTATGGTTGAGAATATCTAGGAGATAGTTTGGCCTAGTTTAAGGCAATTGAGGGAATTTAGGAATATCCTAAGGGGTATAACCAATGAAAGAGGTCAAAGAAAGTGAAGTTTCTTCATTAAACTAACATCATAGAGCCTTTTGAGGAGCTAAAAAGGTGGAGCAATAGTTGGGCACCCAAGAGAATATTTGACCAAGTCAACAAGGAAAGACATATCTTCATCCTTCATTACACATGTTGCAAAGTTTTAGGAAGTTTTTCTAGGCTAAAGTGGATGCCTAGGAGCAGTTTCAAGCGAGTTCTTTCATTTTGAGATAGTATTGTAACTTGGAAAGGTTGTTTTTTGTCTTGAAGATGACCTTGTAACTCATAAATCTAGTCATTAAGATTGAAACAACAACGTAATTTTCATCTTTTTCAAAGCATTATTAGCAACTTTTAGACTTTGTACTACTATAACATCATACTATCAATAAAATCAACATTTTGGCCTTCAAATAGTGTGTAATATTATGCATAATTAGCTAAATAATGTTTATTTTTGTGATTTCATAGCATAAATCCTCAAATGTATATCTTATCATTAGCACCTTTAAATATAGAAACATGTTTCTATGTAGGTTATAGTCTATGTTATTTTGCAAACACGTGTTAATTGTGAAGAATGTTGGTTAAGAATTTTTTCTCCTTGAAAATTAAATTAATATGACTCTAAATGTGCCCATATAGAAGATAAATGAGTAATGAACAGTTGGGTAAGTTATTGATTTTAACTTCCCTCTAAATTTTAAATAAGGTACAACTCCCTTCTATGATAGAAATTTGATTTTTGATGTTAAAATTGGGTATACTTTTGACCAGAAAGTAGTAAAGACAACTAACACTTGTTCATAGCCATGATACAAATATGGATGAGGATTCAATCAGAAATCAATTTTAAAGTAATAAATGTAATGCATGTTGAATGTTGTGGTTGTGTTGCTGATATGTGGTTGTCATTGATGTCAAAACTATTAGCATTAATGCATTTGAAGTTGTATATGTCGAGGATATTGAGAAAATTGTAATAAATGAGTTGCAGGTTGTCAGTGGTGAAGTGAAGTTCAGTATGTTGGTTATTTTTGTACATTGTTGGTTAGAGGTTGTGGAATAAATGGTTTGTTGTTGAGTGTATCTAGTTTATCCACGTCGAGTTTCAGAGATCTGCGTGAAGATTTGATCGAGTTATGAAGATTCTCATTCTAACAATTTTTATGTTGCTTCAGTCGGTGTTCCTAATTGAAGATGATGCTATTTTAGTTAGTGCAGATGTTGTAGATGCTTCTCTTGTGATTCGTGTTGCTTGTGGATGTTTCTAGATCATTCTTTATCTCTGTTGCACGTCTGTATTGATCGTTGTGCTCATGGTTGGCAATTTTCTCTTACGTGTCCATGTTTTTCTTGCTCTTGGTCGACATAGTGTTTGTAGCGTGTTATGGATCTTTGAGGAGAAATTAATTGAAGTGTTTTCATGTCGGAGATGTTGATTTGGTCCTCACTAAGCTGTGGCCAACCTTGGTTGATTCAAATTGTTAATCTTTAATGTTTTGGGTTGACAGTTTATATTTATTATTTCTTTATGGTTGACTTGTAGCCATGAAATTCCTTGTTGCAGATATATAAGAGCAATTGTTTATTCAAATTGAAAAGTGGAAGAGTGCGTAAGAGGGTGCAAGAAGGTGAGAGTGTATGCTAGAGTGTGCTTTTGTGTGTGTATGTGTGAATATCATTTGAAGGAAGAGCAGAGTGTGAAGAAGTGTGTAGAAGAGTGAAGAATTATTTGTGTGCTTAATTGGAGCTGTAATCAGGCATTAGCAGATGCTATTTTCTCAGTTCAAAATATGGATCCATGGTTGTAATCTGAATCTCTTTGTAAGACAGTGTGTTTTCCTTTGTAATTGAGTAGTGAGCTCTAGGCAGTGTGCTTGAATGCATGTGCATTCCCCATATTTCATTTTCATTATACTTTTAATAGGGTATAATCTTATGGACTAACCTCCACCATAGTTTTTCCCCTAACAGGGTTTCCACGTAAAAAATCTTGGTGTTATGTGTATTTCTGATGTGTCGATGATTTATGTTTTCATGGTTAATAATTAGATATGAGAATAAGGTTAATAAGTTGAATAAGTTTTGAATTTCCAGACAACTGATTCACCCCCCCTCTCAGTTGTTGCCCTTGTGTTTCCAACAATTGGTATCAGTGCAGGTTCTCTTAGCTCTCAAAAACGCAGGTTTGAACCATGAAAGGTTGCCAAGCTTTCACAACGTTTCAGGGTAACAGACAAGGCCAAATGAATTGAACCTTCTACTCTTCAAGTGCTGCCAGACCTAGGTGGGTATACCTATAGCAATGAGGCAGACTTGACCTTTGTTTATTTCCCAAAATAATTTACCCACACAGGCAAACATGAATGGATAAATGGTGTAAATTGTATAAGCAATATCAAGGCTAAAATCTAATGTGTTTATATGAAAAAATGAATGAAACTAAATAGTGGAATGGTAGAGACTAGTGCCTTATTGGGTGTACGAAGTCAAATGATAATCTAAAATGAATAACTTCTTTTTGGCAGATACTCAAATTGTTTGGCATACAATTTTAAGTTTATAACTAGTATAAACATGCAAGGATGTGACTACTGAGTTCTTCTTAATGATCCAAATGAGATTTCCTAATTACTATGACTAACTAAAAGGACTTAACCTTTCCTTGAAAGAACCAATTAATCCAATCATACAGATACAAGTGTGCACTGATAAACTGAAAAATATCCTTGGTATATCAGTTTAAACAATTAGAAAACATCAACCTTGGAGACAACTTCAACAATACTTTTAATTAACACAACAAACAACTGAAAACAAAAAAAATGTCATCACGTCAAATAATTTCAATTGAAATCTCCATCATTTTAGACATGCATCATAGTCTCAAAAAATGTCAACATTTTCTTTCCTACTGTCTTTTTTACTCGCTCTCTGCTATTTTCATTCGCTGGAAAAAATGGGTATTTATATATCAATATTCGAAAGGACGCATCCTTTCATATTCAAAACATGACAATCTATTATATTTGGGCTTCTACCAACATCCATCAAACACCCACTATGATGTCCTGCCACTTCCCCGACACTCCAAGTCTCTCCGACTATCAACAGATCATATATCGCTAGGTAGTCCTGCAGTTACATTGATGTTACGAGTCTCACTGACACTCTGTGCCTTCAGTTTTGAGTATCACTGTGACATTGAGGGTTGGGCAGACGTTCCTCCACTTACATCATGTTTTGCCAAGATTTATCCTTCATCGATTCCAATCGCTGAGATAGTGGTTTTCCTGCCAATGGAACTTCATTCAGCATGACTCTCTTAGCTCTCGCCGATGAAGCAAGTCTCACCGATGATTATTTCTTCCACATGCATCGCCAAGTATGAATCCCGTACAACTCTGTCGATGTGACATAGGGAATCAACAAAACTTCATGAGTTCATAGCGATGACAACGACAAAATCCTCCTCTATTTTGTCAGCAAGACCAAATGAATGCTACGAGACTTCACTTCGATGGCTTCAGTCTGGCCGATGAATTTCATTATCGATGAGACCATGAATATCGCTAAGTCCACCTACTGATGTATTTCTGTTATAGCGACATGGTAAGTCAGAAAGACTTCTTTGAACTCATCCAGATGACATTATACTACTGACAGGATCTACCTCTGCTTTATCGGTGAGACTAAACGAATGTTGCAGGATGCTACTCCGATGACTCAAGTCTCACCGACACATCTCTTTATGCTTCGATCAGTAAGACATAAATAAGCTCGTTATGACTTATACCGATGACCATTTTCTTTCTGATAGGATCCCTGTGATGTTGAGACTGTAAACTACATCATGCCGATGTGTATCCTCTAGTTGCTGAGACATTTCCGAGCTCTTGCCGATATGCTGAAAAAAGACATGCGTTAGTATAAAATGATTTTTTTTTGGGATCGGTGAGACTTGCAACATGTTACGCCAATATGGTTTATACATTAAAATTCTCATGGCCATGTGAATTCTATGGGACCAAATGATAGAATATGGGAAAATATGTTACGAAGAGAGGATTCCTATGCTTATGGTATGGACTTCTTTGGAAACTCATGAGGATAAACAATTGTAAAATTTTCAAAATTTTACAGTTCTAACAGGTTCCTTGGAAGAAGTTTAATAGCTTAAGGTGATCTGGGATGGCAAGTTACAAGAAGGATAGTTTGAGATTTGATGGAATAAATTATTCTTATGGAGTGCCATCTGAGATGCATTGGTGAACCCTACTGGAGCATTACAAGTAATATGTATATTATTCCACAGAATGGTCCTACTACTTCTGCTGAGATCAGAGATGTTGAGTATAATATGTGGGCTAAGGAAGCTTTGTTGAGTGCTTTGACTGATTCTGAGATGACAAATGTTATGGATCTGAAGACTTCTGATGAGATCTAGAAAAAATTGGAAACCTTGTATGAAGGTGATGCTAATGTGAAGATTGCTAAGTTGCAGAGTTTGAAAGGGAAATATGAAAGGTTGAGAATTGGCGATGATGAGAACATTAATACTTTTATGCAAAGAGTGAATGAACTTGTGTGTGGTATTAGATGTGCTGGTGGAAAGATAGATGAATTTGATATTGTTTGTAAAGTGCTTAGATCACTACTTGATTCTTACAAAGTCAAAGCTAGTGCTATTGAAGAGCTCCAGACTGTAACAAACATAACCAAATATACGTTGGTTTTTAAGCTAACTTCTTTTAAGTTGAGTGAATTTGGTGATGCCCTTCCTAAGGTTGAATTTTCATTTAAGGCTACCACTTCCAGAAGAGATAGATAGAGATATGATCCAGGTGAAAGTTCATCTAGAAAGAAATTCAAGTATGAGGATGAAATCAGATAGATTGAAGAAGAAGAAAGAGAGTTAGAAGAGTTAGAAGCACTTATTGTCAAAAGAGTACCGAGAGGAAAAGGTAAGTATGAAGGAAAATTTCCTCTTAAATGTTTTTCTTGCAATAAGATAGGTCATTTTGCATCAAGGTTTTCGGAAAGAGCTCCTAAACCAAAACATAACAAGCCTAGATTTTAGAAGAAGTGTTACTATGTTGTTGATGAAGGTGTGACAAATGATGAATTTTATAAAGGAAATAGAAGTGATGATGAATGGGTATTTATTGCTATTAAGGAAAATAATCCTGTATCTATTGAATCTGTTGGTTGTAAAAATGTAAAGAAATCCCTAGCTGCTCGAGTTGAAGAAAAATATGAATGGGTAATTGACAGTGGATATTCACATCATATGAGTGGAGACAAAAGTAAGTTTGTAAGCTTGGAAAAGTAAGATGATGGTGTTGTGAGATTTGGTGATAATATAGCTGGTGTGATCCATGGAAGAGGTTTCATTTCTCTTGATGGTAAGCATAATATTGATGATGTTTTGTATGTGGAAGGCCTGAAGCATAATATTTTGAGTGTTGGTCAAATGGTTGATAAAGGATACAATCTTCAGTTCAAGGATGGAAAATGAAAAATATTGAGTTCCATAAATGAAATTACATCAGGTACAAAAACAAAAGGTAATATCTTTCACTTGAGTGTTGCTAGTAAAAGTTGTTTGATTTCTCAAGTTGATGAAAGTTGGTTATGGTATAGGAGGTTGTGTCATGTTAACTTTGATAATATTGTCAAGACAAGTTCCACTAAGGATGTGAGAGGTCTACCTAAGTTGGTGAAACCTACTAATGCAATATGCAAGGAATGTCAATTGGGAAAGCAAACTAGGATTTCATTTCGGAGTAAAAAGCATTGTTCAAATGAATTGTTAGAGCTTGTGCATATTGATCTTTGTGGTCCCTCTAAGGTTAGAATTTTACAAGGTTACAGGTATTTCATGTTACTCATTAATGTTTATTGTAGAATGGTATGGGTTACTTTCTTAAGGGAGAAATTTGAAGCACTTGAAAATTTCAAGATCTTTAAAGCTATGGTTGAGACAGAGACAGGTTTGCAAGTTAAATGTCTGAGATCAGATAGAGGTGGTGAATTCACTTCTGGTGAATTTAATTCTTTTTGTGAAGAACATGGAATAAAGAGACAATTATCTACACCGTGAACCCCTCAACAAAATGGAGTTGTGGAAAGGAAGAACAGAACAATTGAAGATGTTGCTAGAACAATGATGTTGGAGGGAAATGTTCCTCATATCTATTGAAGAGAAGTTGTGAGTACTGCTCTGTACACACTCAACTGGGTGCAAATCAAAGGTGATACTGGTAACAACCCTTTTGACCTATGGACTGTCAAAGGCCTACTGTCAAATAATTCAAGGTGGAAGAAAATGTTATATTAAGAGAGATGAAGACATAGGAAAGCTTGATGTATGAGTGATGAAGGTATCTTTCTAGGTTATTCTACTAAAAGCAAGGCCTACCGGTGTTACAATAAAAGATTGAAGAAAATGGTTGAAAGTTCAAATGTTAAGGTTGATGAAGACTTGGGTACACCATCTAGAACTTGTGGATATGACTCTGATGATCACCTAGATGATAGTACAAACAAAGGAAAGCAAGTTCAAACTACAAATCAAGTGCAAATCAATCTAGTAAATCAAGAGGAAGAAGAAACCAATGAAGTTGCAGAAGAGAGAAGACAAGAGCCTAAAATTGAAGAAAATCCTAAGAAGACTCTGAGGTATGTAAGATTGAATCATTTAGAAGATCAAGTTATAGGTGATAAGAACAAAGGTGTCCAAACTAGGAGAAAAATTGCAGAAGAGTATTGCTTGATTTCAAAGACTGAGCCTACTAGTGTGAATGAAACATGTAAAGATAAGCATTGGGTTGAAGCAATGAAAGAAGAGTTAAAACAAATTGAAAAGAATGATACATGGATTCTTGATCCCAAACCTAAGGACAAGAATGTAATTGGAACCAAATGGGTCTGTAGAAACAAACTGAATGAGACAGGGTGGGATATTCACAGATGGAAGGAATTGATTTTGAAGAGACCTTTGCCCCTATTGTTAGAATTGAAGTTGTAAGATTATTTCTTGCCTATGCTGCTCACAAGAACTACAAAGTTTATCAGATGGATGCCAAATCATCTTTTCTAAATGGTGAATTGGAAGAAGAAGTGTATGTTGAGCAAGTTGATGGATTCCAGTTGACTGATAAGGAAGATATGGTGTGTCAGTCGAAGAAAGTATTGTATGGACTCAAGCAAGCCCCTAGAGCATGGTATGAAAGATTGGATAAGTATTTGATGAAGCTTGGATTTAACAAAGGTACTGCTGATAGTAATTTGTATTTCAATATTGATCATAATAAAGATTTTATTGTTGAAGTCTTTGTTGATGATATCATTTTTGGAGGAGATGATGGTTTGTGAATGAATTTTTCTAATGAGATGTAGAATGAATTTGAGATGTCTATGATTGGTGAGATGAAATTCCTTTTGGGATTGAAAATTACTCAGTCAGATAAAGGAATTTTTATATCTCAGTCCAAGTATGTGAAGGAATTGTTGAAGAAGTTTGGTATGGAAGATTCAAAGCTAGTTGGTACACCCATGGTGACCGGATGCAAGCTGACAGCAGAAGATGATTCTCCAAAAGAAAATCAGACAAGATACAGATCAATGATTGGTGGATTGTTGTATTTAACTCAAACTAAGCCTGATATCATGGATGTTGTGTGTATTGTTGCAAGATTTCAAGCTAATCCAAAGGAATCTCATGTGACTGTTCTGAAGAAAATTTTTAGATACTTGAAGGGAACTGTTGATCTTGGCCTATGGTATCCTAAAGATGATGGTCTTACCTTGAGTGCCTTTACTGATGTTGATTGGGTAGGAGATGTGAATAACAAAAAAAGTACTAGTGGTGGTGCATTTTTCTTGGGTAAGAAGCTAATTTCATGGTTAAGCAAAAATCATAATGCAATTTACTTATCTACTGTAGAGGCTAAATACATTGCTGCTGCTAACAATTGTACTCAAGTCTTATGGATGAATCAGATGACGAAGGATATCAGAATTATATATGATGTGCCTATTACTATATTTTGTGATAACTCAAGTGCTATTAACATTTCCAAGAATCCCATGCTACATTAAAAAATAAAGCATATATCTATCAAGTTTCACTTTTTGAGGGAGAAGGTAAGTCAGACTGGAGTATGTGCCTACTAAGGAGTAGATTGTAGATATTTTTACCAAGCCGTTACCTAAGGATACTTTTGAGTATCTCAAAGGGAAGTTAGGGGTGATTACCCCTCCTAATCAGAACTAAGGATGCATTGCTTTGCATCAGTCTCTGTATTTCACAATCATATCTTAATTCAGATTGATGTTGTGGTGGCTGCTACTCAGGGGGAGTAGTCAGATGTTCAAATGTTCAAATATGTGGTTCAAAGCTTAGAGATCTTTATCATTGATGTCAAAGGGGGAGAAGAGTCATGTGAAAAAATGGTGATTATTTGAGGAGAAGAGACATTTGGGGAGAAATATTATGTGAAAGTGTTGAGGAGAAGATGAGTCAAATCCTAAGGGGGAGTAAGTGTGAAGAGTTAGCTGCGTTGATGGTTTTTTTCACATCATGTGTTGCCATCAATTCCAAAGGGGGATATTTTTGGATGTTGTGGTTGTGTTGCTGATATGTGGTTGTCATTGATGTCAATACTATTAGCATTAATGTATTTGAAGCTATATATGTCGAGGATATTGAGAAAATTGTAATAAATGAGTTGCAAGTTGTCAGTGGTGAAGTGAAGTTCAGTATGTCAGTTTTTTCTATACATTTTTTAGCAGAGTTTGTGGACTAAAGGGTTTTTTTTTTAGTGTATCTATTTTATCCACATCAAGTTTTAGAGATCTGCGTTAAGATTTGATCGAGTTATGAAGATTCTCATTCTGACAATTTTTCTGTTGCTTCAATCGATGTTCCTAATTGAAGTTGATGCTATTTCAAATAGTGCACTTTTTGCAGATGCTTCTCTTGTGATTTATGTTGCTTTTGGATGTTTCTAGATCATTCTCTATCTCTGTTGCACATCTGCATTGATCGTTGTGCTCATGGTTGGTGATTTTCTCTTGCCTGTTCATGTTTTTCTTGCTCTTAGCCAACATAGTCTTTGTAGTGTGTTGTGGATATTCGAGGAGAAATTAATTGAAGTGTTTTCATGTTGGAGATGTTGATTTTGGTCCTCACTAAGTTGTGGATGACCTTGGTTGATTCGCATTGTTAATCTTTAATGTTTTGGGCTGACAGTTTATATTCATTATTTCTTTATAGCCGACTTGTAGCGATGAAATTCCTTGTTGCAGATATATAAGAGCGATTGTTTATTCAAATTGAAAAATGGAAGAGTGTGTAAGAGGGTATATGAAGGTGTGAGTGTATTCCAGAGTGTGCTTTTGTGTGTGTATGTGAGAATATCATTCAAAGGCAGAGCAGAGTGTGAAGAAGTGTGTAGAAGAGTGAAGAATTGTTTATGTGCTTAATAGGAATTGTAATTAGGCATTAGCAGATGCTATTTTCTCAGTTCAAATCTAGATGGTTGTAATCCAAATCTCTTTGTAAGACAATGTTTCTTCCTTTGTAATTGAGTAGTGAGCTCTAGGCAGTGTGCCTGAATGCATGTGCATTCCCCATATTTCATTTTCATTATACTTTTAATAGGGTATAATATTGTGGACTAACCTCCACCGTTCTTTTTCCCCTAATAGGGTTTCCACGTAAAAAATCTTAGTGTTATGTGTATTTTTGATGTGTTGATGATTTATGTTTTCATGGTTAATAATCAGATCTGAGAATAAGGTTAATAAGTTGAATAAGTTTTGAATTTCTAGACAACTAATTCACTCCCCACTCTCAAGTTTTCTGCCCTTGTGTTGCCAACAATGCACCAGTTATAAATACCACCAGTACTTCAATACACAGATTGAAAACACTAATGGTGAATAAGTGATCATTTAGATTTGAATTCTATAACACTCCAAAAATAAATGAATGTTATATGATTGAATATCACATATACAAAGAAAGGAAATATCCAAGCATTCACCCTAGCACATAGGATTAGAAATAAATACAAAGTATCACATTCAATTCTCAATGCTCACAAACAAAGAAATTTTTATGGAATGAACATGTTTTTTTATATTGACCCTTCTCTTGATCGATTCTCACTCTTACATCACAGTGTAATGGGGATAAAAAATTTAGACCCCTCAAATGTGTTTGAATTACATATTTAAAGTATTTCAAAAAGTAATTGTCACTAGAATCTTGAAAAATCAATTCTTTAAACGAACGATAAAATAAACTTTATTACATTAAAGAATATGTAATAAAGCATCTAAATGAAATGTGGCTATTGTTGAGGTGGTCGGGTAGACAAGTCCACAGGTGTTTCATTGGTTGCATGTTCCTATTAGTTGTATGTTGTGAGTACCTTGTAATCTTTGAGAGCTTGGGTGACAATTGGAACCTAAATGTGTTGAGGAATTGTGAAATTTTTGGTTATCAGTTTCCAGAGGGCTTTGTTGTTGCAAATGGTGTCAATTTTGGCTATGATATTGGATGGGAAGTTCTCTTACCAAGACAATGCAAATTCAATCCTAGCCAATTTATTCATAGTTTCCTTATTAAAATCTTTCTCATCCAACAATGTATCCACAACCTTCAAAAATCCTTCCTTTAATTCCTCCAAAGTAGCTACTCAACCGTTGTCACCTTTCATAAGTTGGCATCCAAAGTCTGAGAACTCTTTGATAAGATCAACATTAATATGAGTACATTCTTTGAACAACCTATTTTGCTCCTAAATATTTTACTTAAGGAAAGTTTCCATTCAATACTTTTCTTCCACATTATGATCCTTGAGTCATCTACATATGAAATGATCTTCTCTGTTGCGACTTTTTTGAATCCAATATATATAAGATCTCCTTAAATTCCTTATCAGTTTGTAGCTATACAAATTCTTCTTGTTTTCTATTTGCTATTTTAGTTTAAATAACATTTCTAAATGAGATCACATCATCATGGACCTTCTTCATTTTCTCAATAAAAGGAGGACCTTTAACTTTGATATCACTTACCAATTCCTAAGCAACTCTCCCATAGTAGTTGTCCTATAATTTTCCCATCATCTCTTTTTTAGCTATAGAATTCAAATAAAAGGAAACACTTACTTGACTAAGAGGTTGGGTAGAAGGTTCCATCAATGATTTTAGAAAATTTGAGAGTGACTCTATTTCCTTCTTCAATTCATCTTTATCTTTCTTGTCTTTTTATGTTCTTTCCACCAACCTGGTAGCAATCTCTTGGAAGTTGTGAACATCTCCATTCTTGCTAGGAGGACCAAAATTCACCTTTGTTATGTTGTAGTCAGCTACAACAACCTGACTAGGATCCTTCTTCACAGATGGGTGTGAAATTTCTATGAATAGGTTCCCTGAGATACTATGTTCCATCAACCTTGAAATATTTTTTAGTTTCTTAGCTTTAAGAGATCTCTGCAATAGTTTTCCTACAATATTATCATATGGCAGACTAAAATGTACTATTTTTCTCTTTCCAGATATTGTATTTTCTAGCCATGAGGGGGAAGAAGTAGCACCAAGAGTTTGAGAAGAATCAAGTGTGGATAACTAAAGAGCTCTTTCCAAAGGAGGAGTCTTCATTAGATTTTATAGAAATTAAAAGGAAAAGAATTAGGGGACTTACTCTTTGGTGTACTCTTCTCGGTCACATTTTGAGAAGGATTCGATTTATCTTAAGGAGGATCAACCTCCATCATCCCAATTTCTTATTCTTTTTCATTTTCCTTCTCCTTTTCTTTCTCTTTCTTTGCTTGATCTTTCAAACCACTATCCTTTAGGGGACCATATCCACATGTCTTCCTAGGGATCCCTCTCTTATTTGGGGGTTCTTCAAGTCATCTCCACTGCCACTTGGTGTTAATTTTTGTTGTGTGGGGGAGGATATTGTTGTAAATGAAGAATTACCCACTTGAATAGGATTGACCTACTCCCCCTATCCATTGCTTGCTTTTAGGTTGAACTTTGGTAGCCTCACCTTTCTTTTTAGCTAGCCATCTTTTTGTTCTCTTCATAACCACTGCCATTCTGCTCTGCAAGTCTTTCGGTTCTCTAAGGCTCCAATCAATAGGCACCATGGGCTGCATCTAAATGTGAATAAGGTATATAGGATCAATTAGGTTTGATTCATCATCTTCCAAGCCACTTAAATATCCCAACCTAGTCTAAATGAGACAATTTGTCTCAAATTCATTCTCATCCAACTCCTCTTCCTGACCTCTGTAGTGTAGGAAAATGTAGCCCTTTACATTTTCACACTTGTTTGGGACCTTGTGAGCTAAATAGACTTAATTGTGCCTTATTTAGGGTGTTGTAAAGTGTACCTTTACACTTTCACACTAATCTAGGGTTTCATTAATAAATTAGAATTCTTCATGCCTTAGTTGGCTTTATTTTGCATCCACAAGCCTTAATTAATGCATCTTTTCAAGATTAATCCTAAAATTTATAAACATCCAATCATAATTCATGTTTTTTTGGATTGTATGGCCCAAATTTAGTGATTAGGGACTCATACACCACCTTGGGCATATGGGTCCCACCTAGCTTTCGGGGGCCCAATCTGGATTTCACATTAATCTAATCCTTTCTTGAAAAATGTGAACCAAGCTTAGCCTAATCGGACTCATATGCCACAATTTTCATATGAGTCTTGCTTAGCTTAAACCTAAATTAAATTAGAATTATTGGCAGGATTTTATTCTCCTAGATCTGGTGTCGGCTTGTAGTATTGTAATTTTGGGAAAATTGGAATAAACAAGTATAAATACAGGGTTATTATTTCACTCATTTTTTCTTGGAAAGCTTACAAGTCATCTGGAAACTTAAGTATTCATGTATTATATCAAATTGGTGATTACAAGAGTCTAGAAGAGCATTCAAGAGCTAGTTATCAAGTGTTTTAGAGCATTATTAAAGTATCAAGCATCATGTCAAAAGTCATCATGAATCATGTTTTTTTTTAGCTAACATTTGTCATGTAGGGTTTCATGATTAAAGCAAGCATTCAAGTCAACATCCATATCATTCAAGAAATAGTAAAGATCCACATTCATGCTAGCCACTTCATACATGTTTGCAACCATTTATTCAAGGGTTTGGTGAGTTGCAACATTGCATTTTTTTCATTCATCATTCCTCCTTTCTATTTCATTTCATTTCATTTCAAGGTTTCACTCATCTTGTCAATCTTGGCTAAGCCCCAAATAAATTTATACCTTTGGGATTTGAAGATGGAGTGTGGGTTACCCTCTTCTCCTAGTTGTTTGGCATTATTCTCCTTTCAAATTCAAGGAATTGGGCCTCACGTACCTTCAAGGTATATAGAGGACATCCCTAGATCCTTGTGCATCTTAGTTTAAGACCGTTGGCCAATCTACCCACTTGAATGATTTATAGGATTTTTCTTATGCTTCGAAGTGTCTTCTTATCATAATCATTTTCATCTTGCATCAAATCTTGTCTTGTGTGTGTGAATGTGTATGCAAGATTTAAATATTAATAAAGCAAGAATGAAAACCAAAACAATCCAAAATCCAAAAACATTAGAAACATTTGAAAAAAAAACAAATCTAGATGCCCTCCAAGTCAAGCTATCCACGTCATCACCAAGTCAAACTTCTCATCCTCATTTTCATCCTAGACTTTGCATTGTCATTTAGACCTCACCACCATTTCTACAATTTACCTTGATATTCTTGGTAGTTAAGTTGAATACCAGTTACTCCACAATGGTAAATACCAACAAGCCATAGACTTCAAAAGATAATTCATCAAATCCAAATACCAATCAACCTCAACCCATGGTCAACTACCCACATACCCTTCTTACCAACAATCCATAAGCCCTAGTAATTCATCCATATACCCTCACTATAAAGAGTCATTTGACACATCCATTAGCTATCTTTATCCTAACCTGACAAGGGAAACCAACCTTCCATAAATCCATTAAAATATTGTACATCCTATCTTATCCACTATTCCATTAACCCATTCCAAGACTCCACATCCTATCCTAATCAACCTTCCATTAATCCATTCCAAGACTCTACATCCTATCATAACCAACCTTCCATCAATCCATTCCAAGACTCTATGTCCTATCATAACCAACCTTCTACCAATCCATTCCAATCCACTCCATCCCAATCTACAACTCCATCGAATAAAAATAATACATTTAGTCACGGTATCAAAAATCACATTTCATTGCCTAGACCTTTGGATACATGTCAAAAGGGAAGTCCAAATCATGATAACATAGATCCCCATTCATGTCAAGATCAAAGTAGTCCATCCCATGACCCCATCCTTAAGTCCATCCAAGAAATCCTTTTAGACAATCATGTTGCCTAAGACAAACCCATCTTTGATCAAGACACTACCATTGATCATGAAATCCAAAACGATCCACTCATCGACCTTTATACCAACCATGACCAAATTTTTGAAGTCAATCCTATCCAAACTCCATACACCCCCATTTTCTAAAATGAGACACTTTCCTCCTTTGGACACATAGATAATCAAACAAATGACATGGATCAAGTCAAAGAAGAACATAAAAAAGCTACTACGGATCAAGAAGAACATAAACAAGCTACCATGGATCAAGTCAAAGAAGAAGAGACAAAATCTACCATGGAAAAAATAAATATCACAAATGATCAAGAAGACACTAGCATGATGAATGATAAAGCCAAAATATCCTACCAACTAGGATCATCCACCTTTTTCAAAGTAGGCTTTATTGCAAATGACAAAATTTTGATTAATGGTTTCCAACTAAATAATGATGGGTTAGCATCTTGCTTTCAAAATAATAAATACCCCATTGCAAATAGAATATTTTAGAGCATGCGGTATCAAGGAAGAGGACTAGGCCTACATGAGCAAGGAATTTGATAACCAATATTGTTTTATGAAAATCCTGGACATCAAGGTCTTGGCTATTCTTCAATCAGAAAATCAAATGATGTTAGTGATACCTCCATGATATTATGGGACACTTTATTCAATACAAACATGAAAATGGGGGCCATGAGTAGTCCTTGTCATAAGGTTGCTACCAACACTCCTTCCATCCACACAATAAACCATCATTCCAACATAGTTAAACCCATCAATTGGAATTACAAACAAAAACAAAAGTGTTACAAATCTAAAGCTCAAAATCAAATACCAAAGGCCATTGAATGCAAAAATCCAAGTGGACAAATGAAGTTAAATTGGATCCTAAAGAAAAATGGATCAAGTAAAGAAAAGAGTTCAATTCCAATATCTAATCAAAATATGGAGCCACAAGAAAAGAGGTCTCCCACATATAATAAATTTCCACCTTCAAAATGGTCATCACGCAAGGCATATAAAAGTCATTGTTCCAAACACTATCCCAATCAAAATTCCAAACTCTATCATTCACCACCCCAAGTTTGGAAAATAATAATTCCTACATCCAAAATGCCAAATAGTCCATCCACACCTACAATCATCCATCATAATCCTACATCTCACCTAAAGTATAAAAATCCCATGTCGCAAACCCGTCGCATACTGGTAGCAACTCTTTATCATAAGGACTCTCATTGGAACTCTATTACGATGTGCATATTTCAATAAAGCCAACATTAGTATAAAAAAGGATCACAATGACATCGATCAGTTGTATGCAAGTGCTATGATCCTAACAAGAAAAATACTCCATAAAGGTCACTATTGGCATATCATGACACTAGCATCTATATCAACACCATCAAAGGATTTTGAACAATCAGTGATCATCCAAAATATCGAGTCCATATAAAAAAATCAAAAGAATCGTCACCTTGATGAAAACCTGGCAAACAGGCGTATTGTGTGACATCAAAAAGAAAATAAAATAAAATAGTAAAGAGAAAAATTACATCTAATAGTGAAAACCATTCTTATGGTGCTTTGGATAAGTACCATGATGAAAACTTGGAAAACAAGCGTCATGTGTAAGAGCAATTATACATGTGGACTATTACACTTGGGGGAAAGTTGTCTCATCTCCCATACCTTTCACATGAAATTTTCCATCTATCCATTTAATTCATATCATTCCCATCCATTTTCCCACCTACTTTGATCTTGATAAGGACTAAGGTACAAACACAAATCATGCTTTGGGAAAACTTTTGACATTTCTATCCTTTGGTCATACACTATTCATGAAATATCATGTCATTGCCTTCATAGCATTATCTAGACCCATACCTCAGATCAAACAAATTATCCTTATGCAACATAGTCCTTGGAGACCATATGATAATTCTTCCATCCAATAATCCTCATGTCTCCTATCTTTTATGAAATCCACCCATCATCCCTCTTACCTATCACATGTCTTGGTTTTCCCTTGTCATTGGTTTAAGGATTATAAACCACTTATCCAAGTCCCCTCCATAATCCTATCTAGTACTAAGGTTAGTCATTCCAAATGTAATCAGCCTAACCCATACAATCTTGCTATTCATCCTAGCGCATCATCCAAAACATTCCTTAGCTTTGTTTCTAGCCTTGCTGCAAACCTCGATCCTTTAGTCACATTTTCATCATCCTCATGTTGTTTCGGGATGTGTCCTTCCCACGTCAAAGAAAATCAACATCATCATTATCACCTGTCAATTGGTTTTCAGCTTGACCTTGAGAAAGATCATGGTTTTCCTTGGATTCTTGTGCATGCTTGATCACTTGCTTGTAGGCATCATTCACATGGATTTTTCACGATCCTTATAGTCACCCTTCATTCATAAAAAATCTATCCTCCATCAACTTCATGTCTTCCATCATAACACTTGACATCATGTTTATTTTCACCTTCCATAACACCTATCCCATTCCACTCCTAATAAATTGGTCTTATACCCAACTGGGGGCAAGTACTTGACCTATGTCATTAGATCTTTCAATGGTCACTATATCAAAAAGACAAAAAATCAAATATTCCCAAAAGAGAAAAAAATCATAAAACTTCAAAAAAGACAAAAAACATTTCAAATATTGTAAAAAGATAAAAAAATCATGTCAGAAGCACAAAGCATCCAAATAATCTTGCAAAAATCCCAAAAACAAACTCGAAGTCAGTCATGTTAGTCCAAGTATTGTCGAACTACGTTGCCTCCACGACTAAACATAGGCAAGGCCATCTGTCGATGTGCCCCTAAGGCATTAGGTCAGTCTTCTTAGGTTTGGTCAAATAAAATCATGAATCATTCCTTTGTAAATAAAACAAATTCATGTCATGTTGAACTATGAGGTCTTTGTGCATTGTTATGTAGGCAAGGCTATCTGTCAATGAGCCCCTGAGGCCACCTAGGTCGGTCTTTTAGGGTTTGTCACGTCAGTCATAATAAATAAGACATTTTCAACTTAGACACAAACAATCATCAAAATATTAGACATGTTGTGCATCAACAAGACAAACAGGTCAACAAAGTCACTTAGTCAAACTAAACAAATTGTCAAAATAGTCAAATAGTCAAATCAACAACCACTCAAGTTATGTCTTATACAAGATGTGTCCTTCTTGAAACCATAAATTGTCATTTAGCCAAAATCAGTCATTTTCCTTATATAGGTGTCACATGATTGAAACCAAACTTGACATCTTATACGACATGTTTCCTCTCTTGAAACCAGGCTTCATCAAACAATCAACCCATCAATCACCTAGTCAATTAAACAACAATCACATTTTGGCTAATACTTTGAATGGTTGTTGACCTTGTAGTCTATTTTGTCTTATCTTTTTCTTTATTTTTCTTTGAGTTAGGTTACTAGCTTCCTCGAGGATGTCCCATGAAGGATTTCGAGTGATGATGTCTCATGACTCTTTTGTTTGACTGTTGTTTGTGGATTTCCTTGGAAAAAAGACTAGGGAAACTTTAGCCCTTAGTATGACTCAAGACATTCCTTGTCCACAACTATCTATTTTGTAAGTGGATGACCTTGCCCACTTTGGTCTATTTCGCACCATGGTGTTTGTTGTCCATTTGCCATATTTTACTGCCCAATGATGATTAAATGCACGACCTATTATTTATCTAGAAAAATATTGATATTCTTCTTCTATACTAACATCCATATCATTCATGATAACATTTCTCCTATCCTTCATCCTCTAGTCTTCTCATCCATTTTGAGAGCACATTCATGTTCTTTGAACCTGCCTGTCCTCTTGAGGGGGCATATCATTACCTCCTCGTCATCCTTCATCATCCTATTCACACTGGGGCATGTTTTGACTAATTCCTTTGACACAACATGATAAATTGCATTGTATCAAAGAGCCTAGGAAAAATGTAGACACTAAAAATTGTCCTAGGCCCACGACTTCTAAATTCTCCATCATTTCCTCTTTTGTCTTTGATAGTTAAATAATTTTAATTATTTAATTATTTTCTAAAGTCACAAGTCTTCTATTAATTAAATAATTTTAATTATTTAACTAATTCATTTCTATCTTTATTCCTCCTTGATTAATCAAATAAATTTTATTTATTTAATTATCTCACTAATTAAGCCCACATGGGTAGCAGAGTTGGTTTGGGCCGTGGGTTTGCTCCCCATAGGTCTTGGGTTCAACTCTTGCTCTCGGGCTTAACTGGTGGACCAACTTGTGGGTTGTCATGCCCACCTACAGGGGATTAGTCTCGCCTCAACTCGCCCCTTGGACGCTAGGTCGCAAGGATACCCCTGTAGCAACAAAAGAAAAAATATATATCTTACTAATTAAGTCCCTTTCTTTCTAAAATTAAATAAATTCTTATTTATTTAATTTTTATACCACTTTCCACTAGAATTAAATAGTAATAATAATAATTATTATTTTTATACAATAGGGGTGTCCCCACAACCCATCCCAATGGCCCAACAACCCTTACCTTGGGTACCTGAGGTGAGCAAGGATGAATTATTTTTTTTGAAAAGGCTCATGACAACTAAGAGGGGGGGTGAATCAGTTGTCACACAAATTAAAATTAAAAAATTCAACACTTATCAATTCTACAACCACACTATTCTATTATTAAGTATGAACATATGAAACATAAACAACAAAAAGTAAAATCAACATAATGAATACCAAATTTTTACGTGGAAAACCCAATGAGGGAAAAACCACGGTGAGGATTAACTCACAATATAAAGAGATTATAAAATCAAATATAGAGGCTCACTACCAAGGGTTCACTGCCCAGAAGAGGACTCACTGTCCAAATACAAAGGCTCATTGCCTATAGAAAGGACTCACTATCCAACAGGGAGGTTGCCTATAGATACAAAAGAGAACAAAAGATTCACCACAACAATTAACACACATTCACAGCCTTGATAAGAAAATTGCAGAAACCTTCAGCTCACTACCTTCAGGAATCTAAAAAAATGAAGTACTACTGCCTCAACTCACTCACACACACTCCTACTCTTATGATATGTGGCTTACTTCGTCACTTTGTATCACACTTTCAATTCTTCACCATCCGAATTGATTTTATACCATCTTCAACCTTAGAAACCTTCTCCAAGGTCGACCACATAAACTTCATTTCATAAAATTCAAATTAGGTCGACAACTCAACATTCCCGCGGTGGAAAGGAAAAGGCTTAGGCCTTCATGAGCAAGGTATTTTAAAGCCCATCCAGGTCAAAGAACAACTTTGTATGCAAGGTC
The DNA here is from genome assembly GCA_007258455.2 of Sequoia sempervirens. Classification (NCBI taxonomy): domain Eukaryota; kingdom Viridiplantae; phylum Streptophyta; class Pinopsida; order Cupressales; family Cupressaceae; genus Sequoia; species Sequoia sempervirens. Next base: position 623,645,193 of record VDFB02058242.1, read on the forward strand.
TTGGATGTATTTCCCAAGACTCACAATCTAAAGATGTTGGTACAACCTCTAGATGTCCTCAACGAGCCTCTTCCAAAAGAAATATAGGCTCTTCTTATCGCTCCACCAGATCATTTGTTGCCATCCCCCCTCCTTCATCATATCATCTCAAAAAAACCATCCATATTCCTCCTTCATTTGCTCCATCCATGTTGGGTCCTTACGTCTCTCCATCCACCATCTCCCATCCTTCATCTACTCCATCCATTTTGGCTCCTTATGTCCATTCATCCGTTGTCACACTTCCTCCAGGTCCTATGTCCATTTTGGGCACTTATATCCCAAAATCACCTTCTCCATCTTGTCCTACTCATCCTTTCATCCATCCAACACCTATCCATGTCACCCATCGTAAACATCCCACTCTCGTGTTCCCTAATCAGGATCAAAAAAGGCACGTACCCACACATCCTCCATCCACATCTCATTCCAAAAATCCAACCTCCATCATTCCACACCATCCTTTTCCTTACACCCATCCCATTGCTATTAAAATCACTTTGGATGCTAAATTAACAATGCGTAAATATAAACATCCACATGAAACAAAAGCTCCCCATGTCCCCTCTAAAAGACATGGTGAAGAGAAGAAAAATCAAATCCAAAATCCAAATCATAACCGTAGGCCACAAGCCCACCAAAACAAAAATCATAACCATGTGGATCCCAAAGAAAAAAGATGCAATGCCTTCAAATGAAAAATCTATAACAACATCCAAAGTTGCTAATCCAAAAGCTAATCATTATCATCCACCGTCTCCTAAATCTGTTTTGGGTCCTTATGTCCCAAAATTCACTATCCCATTTCCTCCACTATCCCCCCATTCTCCATCTGTTGTTCCTCCTATCCTTTCACATACACCACCATATGTGTCAATGTTGGTCTTGAACTCACCACCCCATCACACACCTACCCTATCATTCTATCCATACCCTTTCCAACATCCCATCCATTATCCTGCATATCTCCCCCATCAAATCCCTTTAATTCATCCTCTTGCATAATCCATTTATCCTAATAAGGTTGTACCAACATGCAATAGTCGCTTCACACATGGGCTCTTAATACCTTGTATGGAACTTGATGCTTGAGTGCTTCATCCATATCCTTGTCACATGTCTTCTAAATCCACTTATCCACATCCCTATCCTTATCCATCTCCCTCCACATACAATCCAAAAAAATCAAAAAATTCAAAAAAGTCAAAATAAAAAATAAAAAATAAAACACAATAAAAAACAAAATAAAAAAAAGTAAAGAGAAATAATTCATCCAATGGTGAAAACTTGGCAAAAAAGTGTCTTGGATAAGTACCATGATGAAAACCTGGCAAACAGGCGTCATGCGTAAATCCCCATCCGTCCTTTTCCACACTTGGGGGCAGCTTCCTGATATGCATTCCCTCCACCCACTATGTTTCCTACTATACATCTTCCTCATTCATCCCCTCCATCCCACCTATCTTCTATATCCTACCATCATATCCCATTTATCTCCAATCCCTCCATCCTTCTTACAATCTTGATCAAAACAGGAGCACCTATCTATGCATGCTTTGGATACCTCTCGGTATACATTCCCTTCATCCATGCTATATCCTAATCCTTATCCACATCCTCTACCTTCTTTCTCCACTTATCATGCTACCACTAGCCTTCATTCCTTATCTTAGTATCCTAAATTCATCCATCAAACTCCCTCAGTCACCCATCCTATCCTCCTCTAGTTATCTCTTTTATCTTCCCATCCACTCATCTTTCGTCCCTCCTGCCTCATGACGCACGACATCTCTAGAGTGGGGGCACCTATCTCCCTTTGTGACATAAGTCCTTGGAGAAATCATTCATCCATCCCTTCCATCCCCCATCCTTATCTTCCCATTCAAACAATCCCTTCAATCTCCCTATCCTTATCTTCCCTTCCAAACAATCTCTTCCATCCCTTCATCTTTATCCTCCTCCCATCTCATCATCCCTTGTCATTAGTAGCTGGCTATAGGATCCTCCATCATGCAACCCAATGCCTAGATCAAATCATCATCATCAGGATGTATCCTTCCCTATCCTTTGGTGTTGTTTTAGAATGTATCTTTCCCTCATCAACAACCCTTTAATTGGGATGTATCCTTCCCTATCCTCAATCATCTTTCCAATCCTTTATCACTTCTTATCATTCATCCCTCCATCATATCATCCTCCCAATTCATTTTGATGATTTGGATAACTATCCCATCCCTAAGCTTTGTGTGATCACTATCATCCTATCCAATCCACTAGGTCTATCTTGTCTCATCCTATTGGTCTCATCCCCTTATCCAGGGTTATCTCATCATCCCTTATCCATCATTTGTCTTTGGTCCTTAGTCAAACTATGTTACCCCTACACTTTCACATAGGAAAGGTTGATCATTTGATCCACCCTTGGGGCTTTTGTCCACCCGATCTTGGTCATACATCATCTATCTCCATCATCTTCTTTCCATTTGTATCCATGGTCTTTTATCAAACTACGAGGGCTTTACACTTTCATGTAGGCAAGGCTAATCTTTGATTGGCCCCTGAGCCCCTAGGTCTTTAGGGTGTGTCAATCTTGTGTCTTGTGTATTGTCTCTCTTGTGTCATGTCATCAAGCTATGCCCTTATCTAGTTAGTTCCTCACAAACGAGATCCATTGGTATCATCAGGTTCAGTCGGTTTCAGAATATCCTGCATCATTGTGATCTTTTAGCTTAATATCCATCTTTTGTCTCAAAAAGATGCATCCTTCCTAATAGACCTCATCAACCCCACCCATCCTCTTGATCCTATAGCAAAGGATGTTTGAAATTGATTGTGATATTTTGATGCTTTTGGTTTTTGTTTATTGTTTGAGCTCCCTGTCATCACTTGTCATGGTCACCATGATCCATCATATCATGGTGTGCTTTGACAGGTAAACATAAGGGAATATCTTGATCTTTTTTCTTTGTTGTTGTCTTTTGGGTTGTCCCACGTAGTACCCACTAAGATCCCCAAGGTCTTTTGTTACATTGGGGCATCCTTTTATGCTTGTGGTTATCCCAATACCTGGCCTGACCAAGGTCTTCATGACTTTTGGGTGTTGGGATATCCTTCTTGTTTGATGAGTTTGTTTTATGAATTAGACATGAATCGACCTTGGTTCTTCATACCCTGACATCTTGTGTCTTATGCTATAGCAAAAATTAGTGCTCCAAAGATGGAAAATTGCATTAGGATTGCATTCCATTGTCTTGCATGTATTCCCCATCCTCTCATCTATCAAAATCCCCACCCCATCCATTCTTGGGAACAAGACCAAGAATAATGTCAATTGGTTATTCTAAGCATCTTGTTCCCCATAATTTTTATTCCATCTCACATCTCAATTTGATCCTCATCAATTCAATCTAGCACAAATCATCTAATCACATCCTTGGTCTTGTTTCCAGCCTTACTACAAGCCTTGATCTAATCATCATCATTGTCATCATCACCAGGATGTATCATTCCCTATCCTTTGGTGTTGTTTCGGGATGTATCCTTCCCTCATCAACAACCCCTTTCGTCGAGATGTATCCTTTCCTTTTCAACAACACTTTCATTATCATCACCATCAAGATGTCACTTTTCGTATCCACGTGTTGTTTTGGGATATAGCATTCCCTCATCAACAACACTCCATCCATCATCCACCCATTCTGGCTTGTAGCTTGATTGAGGAAACATCACATTCTCATCATCTCCTATCACTTATCATCCTCTCTCATCCATTCCTTTGCATTATCTTCCTCATCTTTGCTCGCATCACATCATTCATTTCGAGAGCACACCCGTGTTCTCTTGAACCCGCATTTCCTCTCGAGGGGGCAACCTCAATCCCTAACCTTCATCGTCACTCCCATCATCTTTCTTCCTAGTCACTCCTTTGAATGACTGGGGCATCTTTTCCAATATAACCATCTTCTTTTGGGTTCTATGTTTTAATATTCTTTGAAATGATGCTACTCTGTAACACCATCTCAAAGAGGGGAAAAATGTAGACACCTAAATTTGGACACTCACATTTGTCCAAATTTGTTCCTTTTCGTCTAAACATCCTCTTATTCGCGTTAATTAGGTAATATTGCTATTATCTAATTAATATCCCTTAATTCTTTCAAAACCCTAAGGTATTTAGTTAATAATTAAATACCTTATCCTCTTTAATCCCCCTTTCATAAAATGAATTAAATAAATATGACATTTATTTAATTCCTTACATGTCACATATTTTTCTTAATCTCAAGCAATCTCCTAATCCCATCATTAGGGATGTGCCACATGCCTAATCCTTGATTAGGATGTATCACATCCACCAAATTTTGCAAGTTGGGCTTCTAATCTTAATTAACCACTAATTATCTTCTAATCACTGATTAATTAATCCTAATCAATACCTTGGTCAACTCTCCCCATCCCCCAAGGAATTTTTAATTCCTTTTTATTCATCCAAGGCTCCTCTCTTCCCCATGTGAATTTTTCATTCACTTTTATTCATCCAAAGAATCTTCTCTTCCCCATGCAAGTTCTAGAACCTTTGACTTGTCACATTAGTCACATGTGGGCAAATACTTACCTTTTTAGACACCTTGTATTATCCAAGGTACTTCTTACCTCTCTTTGGGAACATTGTCTTATCCATAAGATCTCCCAATCATTGTGAATTTTAAATTCACTTTTATTCCTCCAAGAAATCTTTTCTTCCCCATGTGATCATTGAGAGGTCACATCAAGGCACTTGCAAGTACCTCCATCACATGTCCTTCCACCTCACCTACACCTCATCACACTATCAACATGAAGTCAAGTGCATCCATAATGAATTAGAATCTTCAATATTTTGCTTTGTCATTGTCATAGGCCTATTTGCATACTCAAAAATATGAGAGCAGTCATCATATTCAAGAAAAATGGATAAGTGCAATGAAGGTGAATCAATGGTGGTATGAAGACTTTTGGTAATATTGTTCCATATTTTTATGTTTGTATGCTTATTTGTACTTCATTGTTTATTAGGGCTTGATTTATATGTTTTGATACCTAACCTTGATAGTTATAGCCCTGATTACATTGGTGAACCCGATGTGAATATTAATTTTTGCAGATTTCCCTAATCTTATATTGTTATTTTGTGCAAAAATTTGGAGACTAACATTTTGCAACTAAGGTTGGAGACACAAGCCTAGGGTTTGGAAATATTTGACCATATCTCTCAAATGGATACATATTTTTTCACATATTTTTTTTTGGAGGTTGGGGACAATATCAAGAGCCTTCAATCCAAAAATCAGATTTTTTGGATATGTTTTTAATTATTTATAAAAAAATTTATTATTTTTCATGAAAATTTAATTTTGAGAGAAAATTAGTGATTTTTTTGGATTTTTTTATATTTTTGAAAAGCTCTCTAAATTCTAATAGGAGTCTATTCTTTATGTTTTTAATTTGGATGAAAAATAATTAGACAAAAATCAAATCTTAAGAAATTAGGGTTTTAGAAAGATTTGCTTATATCTCACAAACGGTTGCAGATATTTTTACAAAACAAAATCTACAGATTTGGGATAATGTCAAGAGATTTCAGTAAAAAAATCAGAATTTTTGGACTTGTTTTGAATTTTTATAATTTTTTAATGATTTTTCATGAAAAATTAATTTTGGGTACAAATTAGCAAATTTTCAGGATTTCTTTAAATTTTTGGAAAGCTCTTGAAATTTCAGTAAGGGTTTTTTCTATGTGTTTCTATTTTTTATGTCAATTCCTTTTTCCAAAAATTAGATTTGTCTTGACTAGCTAACCCTCTAACATTAGTGATCAATTATCTTGTTAGGGTTTTGGCTTTGTTGTTTGTTTTGTGAATGTGCAAAAAAATAAACACTTCAAAAGACAAATTGAATCAAGTGGACAAAAATTTGGAGCTAAAGAAATTCTAGGTGCACACTTTTCAACTTATATCTTAATCTTGTCTTCACAAAATCACATTTCAATTTGGGCTTAAAAAGAACAAGTGTCTTCTCAAAATCACATTTCAATTTAGGCTTAAAAAGAACAAGTGCTTGCATTTCTTGGTGATCTTGTTTGTTCTTGGAGGTGTGTATGCTCTTCCCTCACATTTCCATATGATCTTGGGAATCAAAAGCACTCTTCAACACTCTCATTTTCACATCACACATTCCAATTTCTAAGGTTAATGAACATTGCTTGTATAATCAAATACATGTGTATGATCTCTCCTTGCATTATCATATGATCTTGGAGATCAAAAGAATTATTTGCATCAATTTTGTGTAACCTTCTTAGGGAGATTTCCTAGAGAAGTGTTCACTCTAGGGGACGACCTCAACTCTAGCATTCTGATGGAGTATAAATAACGGGGGGTGAATCTAAATATGTGCGCCTATTGGAAGTAAAATCTTGTCAATCTTGGCTAAGCCCCAAAGAACTTTATACCTTTGGGAAGTGAAGGTTGAGTGTGGGTTACCCTCTCCTCCCAACTATTTGGCTTTATTCTCCTTTCAAATTCACAAAATTGGGCCTCACGCACCTTCAACGTATCTAGAGGAAATCCCTAGATCCTTGTGCATCCTAGTTTAAGACCATTAGCCAATCTAACTGCTTGTTCATAATTTCTAGGATTGTTCTTGTGCTTGGAAGTGTCTTCTTATCATAATCATTTGCATCTTGTATCAAATATTCTCTTGTGTGTGTGAATGTGTATTAAAGATTTAAATCTTAATCAAGCAAAAAATAAAACCAAAAAAATCAAAAAAATAAAAAAATCCAAAAACATTAGAAACATTTCAAAAAAAAACAAATCTAGGTGTCCTCCAAGTCAAGCTATCCACATCATCTCCAAGTCAAACTTCTCATCCTCTTTTTCATCCTAGCCTTTGCATTGTCATTTGGACCTCACCACCATGTTTGTAATTTACCTTGATATGCTTGCTAGTCAAGTTAAATAACATTTATTTCAAAATGGTCAATACCAACAAGCCATAGACTTCAAAAGACAATTCATCAAATCCAAATACCAATCACCTCAACCCATGGTCAACTACCCACATACTCTTCTTACCAACAATACATAAGCCCTAATCATTCATCCATATACCCTCACTATCAAGAGTCATTTGACACATCCATTAGCCATCTTTATCCTAACCTTGACAATGGAAACCAACCTTCCATAAATCCATTAAAAGATTCCACATCCTATCATATCCAACCTTCCATTAGTCCATTCCAAGACTCTACGTCCTATCATAAACAACCTTCCACTAATCCATTCCAATCCACACCATCCCAATCTACAACTCCATCCAAGAAAAATAATACATTTAGTCATGATCCCCAAAATCACATTTCATTGCCTAGACCTTGCGATACATGTCAAAAGAAAAGTCCAAATCATGATAACATAGATCCCCATTCATGTTAAGATCAAAGTAGTCCATCCCAGGACCCCATCCTTAAGTCCATCCAATAAATCCTTCTAGACAATCATTTCACCCAAGACAAACCCATCTTTGATCAAGACACTACCATTGATCATGAAATCCAAAATGATCCACTCGTCGACCTTTATACCATCCATGACCAAATATTTGAAGTCGATCCTATCCAAACTCCAAACACCTCCATTTTCCAAAATGAGACACTTGCCTCCTTTGGACACATAGATAATAATAAAAAATGACATGGATCAAGTCAAAGAAGAGCATAAAAAAGCTACTATAGATGAAGAAGAACATAAACAAGCTAGCATGGATCAAGTCAAAGGAGAAGAGACAAAATATACCATGGAACAAATCAATATCGCAAATAATCAAGAAGACACCATCATTCAACAAATGCTTAAGCCAAAATATCCTACCAACTAGGATCATCCACCTTTTTCAAAGCAGGCTTTCTTGCAAATTAGAAAATTCTGATTAATGGTTTCCAACTAAATAATGATGGGTTAGCATATTGCTTTCAAAATAACAAATACCCCATTGCAAATAGAATATTTCAGAGCATGCAGTATCAAGGAAGAGGACTAGGCCTACATGAGCAACGCATTTGATAACTAACGCAGTTTTATGAAAATCATAGACATCAAGGTCTTGGCTATTCTTCAATTAGAAAAACAAATGATGTTAGTGATACCTCCATGATATTAGGGGGCACTTTATCCAATACAAGCATGAAAATGGGTGCCATGAGTAGTCCTTGTCATAAGGTTGCTGCCAACACTCCTTCCATCCACACTATAAGCCATTATTCCAACATAGTTAAACCAAACAATTGGAATGAACAAAAACAAAAGTATTTCAAGCCTAAATCCAAAAATCAAATACCAAAGGCCATTGAATGCAAAAATCCTGGAAGTGGAAAAATGAAGTTAAAGTGGATCCTAAAGAAAAATGGATCAAGTAAAGAAAAGAGTTCAATTCCAATATCCAATCAAAATGTGAAGCCACAAGAAAAGAGGTCTCCCACATATAATAAATGTCCACCTCCTTCAAAATGGTCATCATGAAAGGCATATAAAAGTCATGGTTCCAAACACTATCCCAATCAAAATTCCAAACTCCATCATTCACCACCCCAAGTTTGGAAAATAAAAATATCTACATCCAAAATGCCAAATAGTCCATCCACACCTACCATCATCCATCACAATCCTACATCTCGCCTAAAGTCTAAAAATCCCACGTCACAAACCTATTGCATCTTGGCAACAACTCTTTATCATAAGGACTCTCATTGGAACTCTATTATGATGTGTGTATTTCGATAAAGCCAACCCTAGTATAAAAATGGATCACAATGACATCGATCAATTGTATGCAAGTGCTATGATCTTGACAAGAAAACTACTCTATAAAGGTCACTATTGGCATATCATGAAACCAACATCTATATCAACACCATCAAAGGATTCAGAATAATCAGTGATCATCCAAAATATCAAGTCCATATCAAAAAAATAAAAAAAATTGTCACCTTGATGAAAGCTTGGCAAACAAGCATCTTGTGTGACATCAAAAAGAAAATAAAATAAAATAATAAAGAGAAAAATTTTGTCCAATAGTGAAAACCATTCTTATCACGCTTTGGATAAGTACCATGATGAAAACCTGGCAAACAGGCATCATGTGTAAGATAAATTATCTATGTGGACTATTGAACTTGGGGGCAAGTTGTGTCATCTCCTATACCTTTCACATGATATTTTCCATCTATCCATTTAATCCAATCATTCCCATCGATTTTCCCACCTACTTTGATCTTGATAAGGACTAAGGTACAAACATAAATCATGCTTTGGGAAAATTTTTGGCATGTCTATCCTTTGGTCATACACTATTCATGAAATATCATGGCATTACCTTCATAGCATTATCCAAAGCCATACCTCAGAGAAAATAAATTATCCTTATGCGACATAGTCCTTGGAGACCATATGATAATTCTTTCAACCAATAATCCTCATGTCTCCTATCTTTTACCAAAGCCACCCATCATCCTTCATACCTATCGCATGTCTTGGTTTTCCCTTGTCATTGGTTTAAGGTTTCTAATCTTCTTATCCAAGTCCCATCCATAATCCTATCTAGTCCTAAGGTTAGTCATTCCAAATGCAATAATCCTAATCCATACAATCTTGCTATGCATCCTAGCGCATCATCTAAAACATTCCTTGGCTTTGTTTCTAGCCTTGTTGGAAACCTTGATCCTTTAGTCACATTTTCATCATCATCATGTTATTTTGGGATGTGTCCTTCCCACGTCAAACAACATCAGCATCATCATTATCACTTGTCAATTGGTTTTCAACTTGACTAGGAGCAAGATCATGGTTGTCCTTGGATTCTTGTGCATGCTTGCTCGCTTGCTTGTAGGCATCATTTACTTGCATTTGTCACGATCCTTATAGCCACCCTTCATTCATAACAAATTTTTCCTCCATCCTCTTCGTGTCTTCCATCATAACACTTGACATCATGTGTCTTTTCACCTTCCATAATGCCTATCCCATTCCACTCCTAATAAATTGGTCTTATACCCGACTAGGGGCAAGTACTTGACCTATGTCATTAGATCTTTCATGGTCTCTATATCAAAAAAGACAAAAAAATTAAATATTCCCATAAGACAAAAAAAATCATAAAACTTCAAAAAAGACAAAAAAACATTTCAAATATTGTAAAAAGACAAAAAAATCATAAAACCACAAAATAAAAAAAAAATCAAAACATGTCAAAAGCACAAAACATTCAAATAATAATGAAAAAATCCAAAAAATAGAGTCGAAGTCAATCATGTGAGTCCAAGTCTTGTTGAACTACATTGCCTTTGCGACTAAACGTAGGCAAGGCCATTTGTCAATGTGCCCTTGAGGCATTAGGTCAGTCTTCTTAGGTTTGGTCAAATAAAATTACAAATAAATCCTTTGTAAATAAGACAAAGTCATGTCATGTCAAGCTATGAGGTCTTTGTGCATTGTTAAGTAGGTAAGGCCATCTGTCAATGAGCCCCCAAGGCCACCTAGGTCAGTCCTTTAAGGTTTGTCACGTCAATCATAATAAATTAGGCATTGTCAACTTAGACACAAACGGTCATCAAAACATTAGACAAGTCATACATCAACAAGATAAATAGGTCAACAAAGTCACTCATTCAAACCAAACAAATTGTCAAAACAATCAAATAGTCAAACCATCAACCAGTCAACTTATGTCTTATACATGATGTGTCCTTCTTGAAACCAGACATTGTCATTTAGTCAAAATCAACCATTTGCCTTATACATGTGGTCACATGATCGTAACCAAAATTGACGTCTTATATGGCATGTTTCCTCTCCTAAAACCAGGCTTCATCAAAAAATCAACCCATCAATCACCTAGTCAATTAAACATCAAACAATCACATTTTGGGAAATACTCTGAATGGTTGTTGACCTTGTAATCTAGTTTGTCTTATCTTTTCTTGATTTTTCTTTGAGTCAGGTTACTAGCTTCCTCGAGGATGTCCCATGAAGGATTTAGAGGAGCAATGATGTCTCACAACTCTTTTCTTTGACTACTATTTGTGGATTGCCTTGGAAAAAAGACCGGGGAAAAATTGACCCTTAATATGAGTCAGGACATTCCTTGTCTGCAATTGTCTATTTTGCAAGTGGATGACCTTACACACCTTGGTCTATGTCATACCATGGTGTTTGTTGTCCATTTTTCATATTTTACTCTCTCAATGATGATTAAATGCATGACCTATTATTTATCTCCAACAAAATATTGAGATTCTTCTTCTATACTAACATCCATATCCTTCATGCAAACATTTCTCCTATCCTTCATCCTCTGTTCTTCTCATCCATTTCGAAAGCACATTCATGTTCTTTGAACCCACCTGTCCTCTCGAGGGGGCATAACATTACCTCCTTGTCATCCTTCATCATCCTATTCACACTGGGGCATGTTTTGACTAATTTCTTTGACACAATGTGATAAACTGCATTGTATCAAAGAGGGGAAAAATGTAGAAACTAAAAATCGTCCTAGGCCTACAACTTCTAAATTATCCATCATTTCCTCTTTTATCTTTGATAATTAAATAATTTTAATTATTTAATTAATTCATTTATATCTTTATTCCTCCTTGATTAATTAAATAAATTTTATTTATTTAATTACGTCACTAATTAAGTCCCTTTCTTTCTAAAATTAAATAGATTCTTATTTATTTAATTTTTATACCACTTTCCACTATAATTAAATAATTATTTTATTTATTTAATTATTCATTATCCTCTTCTATCATAAATTAAATAAATTTTATTTAATTTAATTTGATCCACTCTCTTGAATTTTGAATTAAATCATTATTTAATTCAAAAGGTCCTCTTTGTCACATTCCTCTATACTTAAATAATTATCTCTAATTATTTAATTATTCATTGGCCACCTAGATTAGATAATTTTGTTATTATTTAATCTCCTATCACCTCTTTGTCTGTGCCAATCTTATCTTCCACATCAAGTCCTTATCTATCTATGTCTCAATTAACCTCCACCCTTGATTAAATTATTTATAATTTAATCTTGACTGCCAATCCTTATCATTTTCCCTAACACTAGTCTATTTTCATTCTTGGCCATTGATTATTGAATTTTAATCTTAGCCCTTCATTCAAAATTGTCTTTCCTATAGAAGACCTCTATCATTTCCATTTCATTATCTTAGACATCTTAGACATCTTAGACATCTTAGGCATCTTGGAGAATCTACAAGTCATCTACAAACAACTTAAGCAAGCTTATGCGATCTCATGCTATCTTTCTATCAAGTCTGTCAACATCAAGTAAAGTGCATCCATAATCAATTAAAATCTTCAATATTTTGCTTTTTCATTGACATAGGCCTATTTGCATACTCAAAAATCTGAGGGAAATCATCATATTCAAGCAAAATGGAGAAGTACAATGAAGGTGATTCAATGGTGGTATGAAGACTTCTGGTAATATTGTTCCATATTTTTATGTCTTTATGCTTATTTGTACTTCATTGTTTATTAGGATTTGATTTATATGCTTTTATACCTAACCTTGATAATTATAGCCTTGATTACACATATTGTACATTATCTTACATTTTTGGTTATATGGCCACCTTGCATAATACACTTTGCTTGCATGTGGAGCCATCTTGTTTGTTTATGAGTTTCAAGCATACGTAGCTTTGCTTGCCTCATGAAGCTCGAAGTTCACTTTTGTCTAGTTCCTTATCAAAGTTATTGGGAGGTATAACTTTGGTATGGTTACCGTATGGGAGACGAACTTAGGCATGGATTTCCCATAGCCACTTGCTTGTTTATGTGAGCACATACCAACCACGTATGCATGTGTCTAACCTTTTTGGATACTCACCCAAAAGACAACCTGAAGTTTTGTTGCCTCAAAATGAGTGTGCATTTTCAAAAAAACAACTTAGATCTGATCCACATCATGCTGGACAAATGGTCGAGGCTTGATCCAGCCCTTCTTTTTCTTTTTCTTTCTTCTTTATATCTTTTGCAGTGTATGCTTGTGCCTTGTTGTTGCTCCTTATATCATTTTCATGTGTGTTCTTTTGTGCCTATGTTAGCTTTCCATAGGATCTTGATCCTGGGGGCTTGCACAACCCTCTTGATCATGTTGTTGTCCTATCTTATTGGCATTGGTATACTTGGACCCCTCTTGATGCAAGTTTGACTACTTTAGTGTGAGTTTGAAGTAAGTTCCTCCTCTCACTAAAGTGGGGGCTAAATGTAGTGAAGGAAAATGTAGCCCTTTACATTTTCACACTTGTTTGGGCCCTTTTGAGCTAAATGGACTTAATTATGCCTTACTTAGGGTGTTGTAAAGTGTACCTTTATGATTTCACACTAATCTAGGGTTTCATAAATAAATTGGGCTTCTTTATGCCTTAGTTGGCTTTATTTTGCATCCACAAGCCATAATTAATGCATCTTTATGAGATTAATCTTGACATTTACTAACATCCAATCATAATTCATGTTTTTTTGTATTGTATGGCCCAGATTTAGTGATTTGGGACTCATACACCACCATGGGCATATAGGTCCCACCTAGGTTTTGTGGCCCCAATCTATATTTTCACATTAATCTAATCCTTTCTTGAAAAATATGTCCCAAGCTTAGCCTAATGGGACTCATATGCCACAACTGGTGTATGAGTCCCACTTAGCTTAAACCTAAATTCAATTCAAATTCTTGGCGATATTTTATTCTCCTAGATTTGATGTCGACTCGTAGTGTTGTAATTTCGAGAAAATTGGCATAAATAGGTATAAATATAAGGCTATTTCACTCATTTTCTCCTTGAAAGCTTACAAGTCATCTGGAAACTTAAGTATTTATGCATTATAGAAAAATGGTGATTACAAGAGTCTACAAGAGAATTCAAGAGCTGATTATCAAGTGTTTTAGAGAATTATTCTTGAGTATCAAGCATCATGTCAAATTATCATGCATCATGTTTTTTTTGAGCTAACAATTGTGATGTAGGGTTTCATGATTCAAGCAAGCATTCAAGTCAAGATCCATATCATTCAAGCAAGAGTCAAGTTCCACATTCATGGGCATGTGCAGGATCATGGTATGCCAAAAAAGTGGCAATGGAGAAAAAAATACATGTTTCTACGACTCAAAAACGTGAAAATGCCGAATTGACTTTATGTGGCTCGGGTGACTACTGAAGCAAAGAACAAACCTAGATTTGAAAATCAGATATCCGATCCAAATCGGATATCCGATTTTAGACACATATATATACTTCTATTTCAGCCTGAGTAAAACTCATTTTCATTCGACATTTGCTTAACCGCGGCGGGCGCACAGTGGAAAGTTGATTCCGCAAATCAAATATTCGATTTGGTGCAAATCCATCTGCAAAAGGTTAGATTCTTGATTTTTTATTTTCTCTAATCAAATTTTCAATTAGATTTGTTTAATTTTAGTTGATTTTGTTTCAAAATAGGGTTTTTTGATAGATTTTTTATGAAAAATTTGAGTTTAGCATGGATTTTGATGAAAATTGAATGTTTGTAATGGATTTTCACTTAAAAATAGTGTTTTTTATGTATTTGGATTAAAAATTAGAGAATTTTATAGATTTTTGTTAAAAACTAGGGTTTTTGTTGGATTTTTAAAAAAAACTAGGGTATTTTTATACTATTTTCATTTATATTGTCTGATTTTAATTAGATTGATTTGTTTTTATATTTAATCAGGCATTATGGCTGCATGTATATAAAATTAAAATTTTGTGCATTTCTAAAAGTATTCCTATTGGCAGACCTAAACATCTTCAATTAGGATCCTCAGATACTATATCTCATTTTTAGATTTTAAATTTAACAAAAATCAACCTCATCAGTCTAGGGTGCCAATTCCCTGTCCAATCAGTTTTGACAAAGATTTGGATCATAGTTCTATCTCTATGATTCTTATGTTGTTTTGGGTTTTGTGTGTGCAAATTATTTTAGTTTTTGTGACTATTTTGTGTTTTCCCTTCATTGTATGAGCATTAAATTGTTTTGAATCTTGTAGAAAATTTATGAGCTTCATGACCTTGTGTCACTTCACTAATACCCACGTGAGATGTAGTTGTAGACTTATGGCTTCCTATGTTGCAATCATAGCCAATGTTGAGCTTGATTCTTATAACTCTTTCACTCAACGTATTATGTCTACCCAATCCATCTTATATTCCCTCCCTAGTCCTACATTACCCATGTCTTTTTTGTAACCTAACATTTATGTGGACTTGGCATATGTTATTTCTAAGGTCCCCAATGATAATCTAGAATAATTGGATAAAGACCTACAATGAATTCAACAATTCTTAAGCATTGAACCTTTGGATGGAGAAGCAATCCCTCTTTTGGATAGCATTGGGAAGTTGGTAAATGATTAGGAAGGGATAGAAGTGTTACGTAGCCTAGCTAATATAGTAGATTCTAATATTCCTTCGGTAGCTAGTTTCACGAAATTTTTGACTAATGCTCAAAATCCTTTTGGAAAATAAGTTTCCTCTCCCACAATAATGCCTTCTATTCCCAACTTTACACCTCCAGTCATAGCATCAATGATGGAATATAACAATGGTTTAAACTCAAGCTTAGGAATTTCTAGTGGAAATTATAATAGTTTTGTCCCTTCACCTATAACACCTCCATATTCATCACCCCTCCTAAACATGAAATATAATATCCCACCATTCCTCCATACTAGTTCACCATACTTGAAAAACTCTCACAACATGTGGCCCAATGATCTTGTGATAAATCAACTTTTTTAAAGCATGACATTATTACAACAACAAATTTCAAACTTAAACCAAAATCAAACCAATAGTAAACATCCAAAATACCTTACACATAGTTCATTAATGTTCACTATTTTAAATACACCTATACTACAAAACATTGAAATACCTCGCTTTGGAAAGTACAATGGTAAAAAATATCCTAATAACCATTTGTTAGTTTTTACTACCTTGTGTAGAGACTTTATTTTTGAAGATTCACTCATAGTGAAACTCTTTTCTAGATCATTGAAAGATATGGCCTTGGATTGGTTTTGTTCATTGTCAAACAAATCAATTACCTCCTTTACACAACTCATTAGTGATTTCCTCCAACACTTTCAAGTGAACATCAGTCCTCAAGTTACATTAACAAATTTAGTTCATTGTAATCAAGGACCTAAAGAGAAAATAAAAAACTTTATGAAATGATACTAATCCCTTTATTTGAAATTCTCCTATAGTCTTCAAGATGTTGACATTCAAAGGGTGTTTATAGGTAACTTACAACCTAATATTCAAGATAAGAAATTGCTAATGAAATATCCATCCTTAACACGTTTTTGTATAACCCTTCATGATTATCGAATATCGATTAGTTGGTATGAAGGTACCCCTTCATAGGCTCCTATTGGTCAATCATATAAGTCATGCCTCAAAACAACTATCAATCATTTAAAAAGAAAAACAAAAATTCATTACTTGATAAACATTCATGTCAAACTGCTAATAATATTGAGACAAAAGTAACTACTGTAAACATAACTCTAGATATAAATTTAGGCCATGAGATAGGAAATTTTCATAGTTGTTTGATTCTCTCCATGTGATCATGTTGCAATTGTTAAACAAGAATATGATTCAACTTCCTCCAATTAGTCATATTCAAACAATTAAACCTTTACCACCAAAATTTAATGCAAAAACATTTTTTCAATATCATCGTACACCTCGACATGATATGGAAAGATGTAAGCATATTTATAACCAAGAGCAAGACCTAATTCTAATCAAATCCAGTTGGATGACCTATTAATGACAAAGGAAATAAATTAGTTTTTTCACCTAATCAATACCTACAAATATTTACAAGCCCATTGCCAATTCATTCAACAAACTTTGTTCAATACAATGATAATGAAGAAGATGATAATGATTTTTCCATCTTTATAAACATTATTAATATTCAAAATCATAAAGGAAAAACCAATATTTTGTTTGAAATTTCTTTTACATATATTGATTCTTCTATAACTACACTCGATGGTATTCTTTATATCAAGTTTGCAGAAACCCGAAAAGGGGAATACTCATTGATCCCATGTACATAGTGAATATGATCAAAAAAGAGTTATTGTATGTACATGAACTTTATGCAAATGATTATGAACAATCAAAAGCATGATTAAAAGCTCATGATGGTTATGGCTTCCCTATAATTGGTTTGATAACTCTCCTAGTGAAGGTTGGACCTAAATAGTTGGGTGGTTTTGATAGTTTTTTTATGAAAAATTTGAGTTTAGCATGGATTTTGATGAAAATTGAATGTTTGCAATGGATTTTGACTTAAAAATAGAGTTTTTTATGTATTTGGATTTAAAATTAGAGAATTTTATAGATTTTTGTTAAAAACTAGGGTTTTTGTTGGATTTTTAAAAAACTAGGGTATTTTTATAATATTTTCATTTATATTGTCTAATTTTAATTAGATTGATTTGTTTTTATATTTAATCGTGCATTATGGCTGTGACAATGAAAATGCACCAATTCCACCACCTCCACCTCCCTCCACCTCCACCACCTCACCTAACCATCAATTCAAGAATTAATTTTGAAAAATTGCAACAATTAAGGGGCATTTAAAGTTTATACGAGAGTCCCTCGATTATCTTAGATGTCAAACACAATGAAAGAAATAATTAAAAATATAGAAACCCTCTCCTCGCAACATAATGCCTTTCATTTGTGGTGAGAAGACATGAGAGAATATTATGCATGTGGATTGTCCTATGATGATGTGAATGATCTTGGAATAACCAAAGCCCAAATAGCCTCTTTATTTGTTAACCCCCGCACTGGTTTGCCAGTTAATGTTAATAAAACAAAACTTTCTATAAAATGGTGCACTCATAGAGACATTGTAGAAAACTTTTGGGATCGTTGGTGTATGGTTTTTTTGAAACCACCGAACAACAATTTGGATATACCATTTTACTTTATAAAAAAATTATATGCTGAGTTTGTGTTAGGGCATCATGTCAATTACTTTGACATTAGACCCTTCCAGGGCGTTGGTGGAGGTATGCCCCAGGATAGAGTAGGGGCAGTTAGAGTAATACCCCGCCCACATGTTCCCCTCCCTCGCCTTCCTCCGCCACCTCCAGTATACCATCTAGATATTATGCAGGATGTAGCCACATAGACTATCCACGCAATTCACTCTTTGAGTGGTCTTTTGGTTTCGCATGCTTCTGTAGTAGCTCAACCACATTCTGGTGATGTTGGTGATGGCTGAGTGCTGCTGCATCATCCTCGTTAGGTCCACATATTTGTGTACCACATACTTGCTCCATGTGCTACCAAATATGCTTGGGTCCTCTTGTACAACCTGCCGAGCATCCCCTAGACACTTCATGATGTGGACATTATAGATTATGACTTCCACAGGTAAAATTTAAGTTGTGAATTCATAACTTTCATTTGTTTTTAAATGAATATTAATAAGAGATAGTATAATGTACTAATATTTATTTACATGGTCTATTTAACAATTGATGTCTGAGGAGGAGCTGACAAATGTGACGGATAGCACCCTGAGGGCCATTTCATTTGGCCTGGACACGCACACAGTATATATTTTTGCACTCACTCATTTACATTTATTTATTATATACTTTCTTGTCCTTTAGTTGTCATTTAAAAATGAAATTATATAATAACTTATATGTTATCTTATTTTCCTCTTGTAGGAAATACCTTATCTTGTGGTCGCGGCCTTGTCAGTGCGAAGTGTAATGTTGGATAAGGGCAAGGTAATTGAACTCAAATTTGATTGAATTAAGAATTTTAAGATCTTATATTGATTATACATATATTGACATAGATTGGTAGTTTCATATGTACTTGTCATTTTTATGTGTAGGGAATTATGAGCTATACATCCTTGTTGACAAGTGACACAACGCCTGAAGCAGTACGTATTGGAACACTTGAAGGAGTAGGTGTTGAAGCACCTCAAGGAGGAGATGTCGAAACACCTAAAGGAGATAAAGAAAAAGATCAACCTAAAGTATGTGTTCATTTTATTTTTGTGTTTGAGGTATTTATATGTTCCTATTACTGACAATTGTATGCTAGCTTGGATCACTTTTATGTATTTGTTCACCTATATAGATTGAAATTACAAAAGATGGTTTGGTCGGTTCTTTGAGAGGGACATATTCTAGAACTTCTGACCCTTTGAAGAGACGGATAGATTGAAATTACAAAGGATGGTTTGGTCGGTTCTTTGAGAGGGGCATATTCTAGAACTCGACCCTTTGAAGAGCCGGATATTTGGTAATCAAGATTACAATTTTTAGAGTTCAATTATAATTTAATGTATGTTATTTTGATGTTAATTATTTGATTTTAAATTATATAGTATAACTAGTCTCAATTGTGGTTTGAATTTTTTCTTGTCTGACTACCTTGAGGCAGGTGCTTCAAAGGGCTTCCATTTTGATGATCCACCCGGTGGTTTAGAATGAGATAGACATTTTGGCATGTAAATATTGAGATAGATACCGAGATGGCATATGCCATATTGTAAAATTTTGTTTGAGTTGGCGTTGATGCCATTTTTGTATATGGACATACACTTGATTATTGGATAATTTGATATATAGAAGTTGACAATTGAAATTTAATTGCCTCCTCATGTGCATAATTAAACTCTTTGAAAATTTAATCAAGTGAGCAATGGTTAAATATCTTGATGTACAATAGCATAAAAGAATGGTTATATTATGTAGTTTATTCATATTGTTGATTACATTGCATTGCACATCTTTCAAACTCAAAGCATTACCTCACATTGCATAGTAACAACTAGATCTTGCGATAGATGAAAAATTCAATTACAATATAGTTTTTACAAAGTCAACCTAAGCAATTATACAATTACTTCACAGTACATAACTAATAATTAAAAATTTATTCATATTATTGATTACATTGCATTACACATCTTTCAAACTCAAACCATTACTTCACATTACATAAACATCCACTCCAAGCACCTATCCTTGATGTACCTACCTTTTAGCTCAGTCAAATAAATGCTAGGCACTAATTTCAGTTAGTCTTGTCAGTCTAGGTGCCTATTCTCATCCATCATGCCACTCAAAACATAATTTTAGATCCTCCCAGGCACCATTTTTACCTGCTGCTCACTGCTTCATGACTGCTAGGCACACTTTCAAAAGCCTCATGTCGCTAACTCACCTTCCAGTTAGGTGCATGTTTTGGTTGATGCTCTATAACAGACCTCTCCTTCTACCACTTAATGTTGATAAAGCATAGACCTAGGCGCCCTTTTATGTATGCTTTGATACTACAAATGAATGCCAACTGACTTTTAGGTAACTTTTTATCATTGTCATCTTTTGTTCAGTCCTATATTTCTACTATATCTGCCCTGGAATGCTTCTCAGCGGATTGATAAGTCACTATGACAAGATCAGATAGAAGTGACATACTAGAAAACTATGAAATGTGCAAGTATGAAAATTAAAATAAACAAAG